>JAOVYU010000035.1:4576308-4601733 GCA_025674565.1 Synodontis membranacea
TATATATATACACAGAAAGTCTGCAGATGAATATTGTGCAAAAATTGGCATTTATATGCAATATGGAGTGCATAAAGTGTCTTAGTTCCGATAAGGTGACAGTGAAGTAGTCTGATGGCCTGATGGAAAAAGCTTTCTTTCAGCCTGCTGGTTCGGGACCGGATACTGCAATACCTCCTTGTTTCTGTGAATACAATCAGGTACTGGTTCACTAGGACCCAGGTTAAGGATACCATCTGTTAAGAGACTCTCTTGGAAGATAAAGCATGCAGGCTTTTCTTTCCTCAAAAAAGATCAAAAGTAAATTTGACATGGTGCTCATGTGGTTTTGGTCAGAAAAAAGGGACCGCACAAGAAAATTCAGGGTCAAGACGAGATTGGCAACATGTTCATATTGGTTTCCATCGTGACTTATTGTTATTGAGTCTTAATCATGACATTTGTGTTATTACGTCCACTTGTTCCTTACCACCGTTTTCTTTTGTTTCTGTCCTCACCAGACGAGCTGAAGCACATCATCGGGGCGGAAACCACGCGCAAGGGCATCCTCCGGGTATTTGAAATATTTCAGCACCAGCAGCTGAACCGCCGCCTGGTCTACGTCTTTCTGGAAGGTTTTCTAGAAACCATGTTTCCTCAGTACAAGTTCCCCGAGTTGTTCATCAAGCTGCACTCGCGCTCGCCACGCATCCGCACTTATTCACAGAAAGTCCGAACCTTACAGAAGAGGTGACGCAGCGGCTCGGGCAGCAGGAAGCACCGCTCACAGAAGAGGAGGCACCAGCCCACGGTGAGGCTGAAGAAAGACACAGAGCTGGGGGGGTGTGTGTGTGTGAGTAGGAGGATGTGTGTGTGTGTGTGTGTGCATGTGTGCGTGCTGTGGATCACACACCCCAGCCCTCTCAGTCCTTCCTGTTCTTAAGAGAAGCACTGTATCCACACAGCTGTAGCATAGAGGATTCATTTTAGCATTGTGGAACGTCACCACTAAGATGCTGCAGTGCCTGACCTGTAACGTCAGCATTTCAGTATTCGTTTCTCGTTTTGTCTTTTTTTTTATTATTAATATTAATATTATTATTATTTTTGGGAGGAAGTTGCAATGTTGGGATAATTCCCTGTGGATAAAACTTGTTTGCATTTTCAGATTTCATGGATGAGTTGACATAAAGACTAAATGATTTTAAACGGTCTAAAGGACAATGGAGGGAGGGAAACTGACATAAACGTGGCTCGTACTGAGCCGCCTTTTTTTGGTTTTGTTTTGTTTTTTTAATTCACAAGCATTACTGAGGTAAAGATTGTTTTTAGGGCTGGAAGGCGGGTTTTAATTGCACCACACGTCACATTTTAGCGAGTGAAATCACGTCCAAACTACGAGTGATTTAATAACCAAATATACATGCAGCACTGATGCACACAGGCCTTCTGCTTGAAGAGCGTTAAATTGGCAGTCACGTGACCTGCCGCGACTGGAGAGTGCATTTTGGACAAGACTGGCAGGACACGTGCACCCCAAAAAAAAGTTTTGACGCCCTGCAGGGCACCAAGCATACAGCGGTATGTGTTAAAGAATGTATCTGTCTCTGGCAAACCTGTCTGTACTCGTCCTTCATCTTTTCCCCCCGCAGTTAACACTGCACATACAGGATGTGCACATGTTTGGAACACTAGCAGACTTGTAAAGACCCGTGCGTAGCATTAAGTTTAAGTCAGAAGCGTGTGCCAGTGCCAGTTAGGAAATCAGCCTTAATTCTCTACAACCAAAAGAGACACGTGCTTAGACGTAGCTTTCCGTAACCACATCCACACGATCTCTCACGATCTCGAAGATATTCGGACCTAATCACACTTTTATTTCGAGAATATGTAATTAATCTTTTGTGCAATATTTTTTTTTTCTTTGCATGTGTTTAAATAATGGTATATATAAAAAAAAATGCTTTTCAGATTTGAGATAATGAATTAATCCAAAAATATACAAAAAAAACAAAACCTATCAGAATACATTCCGTTGTTGTAAATGACTCAGCTTACGTTAAAGACTTGTTTTATAAGTCTGTGTGTGTTTTCTTTCGGCCCGCTCTGACCATAGTGCTTCCTTGACGATGGATTTTGTGCGTCCGTGCATGGCTTATTCGCCGAGCGTTATATCAAACCAGCAGAGGTCTGTACTGATTAGGAGATTTTTCTGTCGCATTCGTGTTTTTTGGGGTTATTGGGTCAAATCTGATAAATTAATGTACTGTATACCGGATCTCAATCGTCGGAGAATCTCAAAAGTCATGCTTCTCCTCTAGGCATCACAGCATGCAGGACGTGTGGCTTCGTATCGCTCAGTCACATGATCTTCGCATATCGATCAGCACAGTAGAGGTTCATTCTGATTTTTTTAAATGAATAGCACTTAAATCGTACAGATGAGGGTTTCTGGATGCATTTCTTTTTTTTTTTTTCTCCCCCCCACACATCAACCGCCATATGTGGTTTTAAATCATTCCTGATTACTGTAAAAATTTACCATTAATTATCTGCAGCCTTCTGTGATGGGTTAAACCGATGCTACACGCTGCTGTTTTAATGAGTTAACACACTCCACTTTCACCTAGTAAAAGTAAAAGCTAGTTTCTGTTGTTTCTTTTGTGTTCGTTAAATTCCCGTATATATGAATCTATCATTATTACCTTGTACATATCAGTGTACAGTATGTGTCAACAGTGTGCCTAAATGTACTGTCAATTATATTTTCTTATTTTTCTTTAACAAACAACAAAAAAAAAAAGTGAAGCTGAATGTTATGGTCAGTTGACTGAAAAAAAAAAGACTCTAAAACGATTTAGAGTGTTTGCATCCTGCTTCTAAGATACTCCTTTTAAGCAGCAGAACTCAGTATAACACTAATAAAACTTTGACTAACTCACTGTGCGGTAAATGGTGTCATTTCTAATTTATCTTAACTCTGTTACTGTGTTTCTAAGGCTCAGGACAGTGGAGCAGTGTTTTGTGTATGAGGTGAGAAAATACAATCAAGTACAAAAGTTTACACCCCCCCTCCCCTTGGTTTTTAGGATGAGAATTTTTTTTTTTTTTTTTTTTTTTAAATCTGTTTTACGGTTTCTAAGCATGGATATGTAAAATCAATAAACAGAGAGCAGACAGTGACCTGAGATCTGGATCGACATGGGGACCCTGGAGCTGAGAGACGGCAAAGCTCCACACTTGCACCATCGTGCTGCCAAATCCAGCGCTATCCAGTAGCTTTTCTCGGGGGCTCAGGAGAAGTGGCATATCACCAGAAACCTCTTGATCGACAGGGAAGTTTGTACGCGTAACCCCTGGAAGCTATTTTGTGGTATAAAAAGTGGCCAGAAGGTGGAGCACAGCACTTGCTTCCTGAGCTTTTACTACAAAACACCATTAAACATCAATATGTGTTGATTGCTTCAGAGAGAATTTGCACACGACTGTTGACATACGTACAGAATTTCAGTGGGAAAATGTTGATGTGTTATTTTATTTCTGACCTGACGATAATATGATGTGTAAAAGAATTAATCATGTTGGGGACGTTTCACAATCATTAAGATGAAATGGATTGGACCCAAATCTAATCATTAAACAACGTACAGCTACAGCAAGTTTGTCAAGGATTTGATTTCGTTCTAATGTCATCGGTTATGCATATATGTAAGGTTTCTCTTGTACTTTTTAAATTATTACTTTTGTTGTTTATACCCCTGGTACTACACTTAATAGTTTGAGACTGTGAGATGTACCTTATATTTTATAATAATTGTATTTAATAAGAAGGTGGAAAAGGAATAAATCAAACAAGTAAATAAATAATGCATAAATAGAAGAAGGCATTTTTTTCAGTCATGCTGTTGGTACTTTATTTGGGATAAAAAAGTTATAGATAATTAAACTTGTTCCAATAATGGACCAGCCATGGCCGGTCACATCAAAATGACATGGTGTAAGGATTAAATTGTGCTCTTTTTGGCTTGCAAAAAAAGGCTTCGTTTCACACTTTCAACAACTCTGCGGTGTAAATTTTTTATGGAATGTCCAAAAACCAAGTTGGCTCCAGTTATCGCTTTGTTATAGCAACTATATACAGTTCCTTCTCTCACCTCCTCCTCCTCCTCCTCCTCCTTCCCATTTCGGCTATTCCCAGCTAGGGGTCGCCACAGCAGATCTTTTTTGTCCACACGTCCGATTTGGCAGAGTTCTTACGATGGATGTCCTTCCTGACACAACCCTCCCCATTTATCCGGGCTTGGGACCAGCATGCAGGCATACACCAGAGTGTGCACCCCCTTGTGGCTGGGTCTTTGTATAGCACCCGGCCTTCTCTGGATGTCTCCCATCCAAGTACTAACCAGGCCCACCCCTGCTTAGCTTCTGAGAACAAGCAAGATCAGGCACCCCCAGGGCAGCATGGCTGTACAGTTCCTTCTCTCACCAACTTCTTTTTTTTATATATCTTTCTCTTGTATATAATAAAGCTAATAATAATAATAAAAAGCACATCTTTTGATGTTCCCAAGAAACCAGGCAGTCTGAGACAATGTATTAATCATGAAAGCTTACTGACTGTTACAAAGCACTGACACTGGAGACTCCTTCCAGAAATGTATCACCTTACATAAGTAGATACATTTCTTGTGAATGGCCTGTTGCTATAGAAACAGCAGCCTTTGATGTGACTTGCTGGTAACCAGTTAGGTTTGAAAATTCCTCAGAGTAGTGGTACAAGATGAATTTAAACATTCCTAAGAGCAGCAATTATATACCTAAAGTGGCATTGAGTAATATAGTGAAGTACCTAAAAGTGGCAAAATGAATGTATCCGAAGACTACTACGCTTCAGGAGAGGTCACCACCTCCGTACACTTCTAAACCAATCGGCGACGACTTTACTGCTACGTCATGCACACAACCGACCAATTGCGTGCATTCTGACTGCACGGTTATGGTGGCGGTAATGTTGTGGAACCGACAGATCGTGTGTGGGAAGCAAAAAAAAAAAGATGAGAAAGGGGAACCGCTCGAGGCAGAACTGAATTGAAGCAGAATAATTAATGAACTAAGTACCAGGCAGAGGACTGGGTTCTTACAGGAGCTTATAGAGACACTAACGCGGAAATACGTATGAAATCTAACGAGCCAGAAACATGGTGGTTCTCAAAATCCGAGACCAGGTATGTTGCAATCTCTCTAACTAACGTTACTTAAACCAGCTGCAGTTACTCATAGTGTTTTTTCTGCACCCGTACTACGGGACAAATCGCCTCCTTCATTGTGATTGGTTAAACGCTTCTGCTTCTAACCAGTGCAACGACTCGACGGAGAGTACTAGCCAATCAGAGCTCAAGGGCGGGACTTGTTGTAATACGGTTGGGGAAATAACTCTAGCTAGCGTGGTAAAGTAGCTAGTTAGCGACGCACATAAAGAGCACAGCGTTGAATGAAATTTGATTTTAGACACGAGTAAAATAAGACTGGTTCTTAACTGCTACAACGGGCTGTCTGTATGTACCGGAGAGGAGACTTTATAGGGAGCTGTGTTGTAAGTTTAAGTGTAATTCACCCTGACCACCGTTAGCCTGATCTAATTCTCTAAAGAAAGCAGCAACAGTGAGCTTTCATCATCATCATCATCATCATCATCATCACTAATCTTCATCTGAACACAGAATGACTGGTAGTGCTTTTAATACAGTGCCATTGTGAGTGATGCTGTAAATCTATAAAGCACAGGTGATCACAATTACACAGCCAGCTAAGAATAAATACATAAGTAAATAACTTTGGGGGTAAACCAGACACTGAGTGCATTCTCTCTTTTTTCAAAATAATAAAAGAAAGTGTTGAAAAGTGAGACTGAAGGTGATTTCATGCATTTGCATTGTTCAGGGGTGTCACATTCTGCCACAGGAGCATTAAATCAGGACTGTAAACTAAAGCTATTATGTAGCTAAAGCTATTATGTATGTGTGTGTGTTTATATATATATATATAGTGTGTGTGTGTGTATATATATATATAGAGAGAGAGAGAGAAAGGTAGATAGATACACATAGACATATGATGTAAGATGTAAGTGAATTCATTCATGGATGGATGTAAGTGAGAGGATCTGGGTTTGTGGTTGGATTGATGGATGGTTGCTGTGAGTGGGTGGATGGATTACTGGATGGTGTAAGTGACTGGGTGGGAGGATGGATGATGTAAGTGATTATATGGATGGATGGATGGATGGGTGATGTAAGTGATTATGTGGATGGATGGATGATATGGGTGGGTGGATGGATGGATGATATGGGTGGATGGATCAATGGATGATGTAAGTGATTATGTGGGTGGAAGGGTGATGTAAGTAGTTATGTGGATGGATGGATGAATGGGTGATGTAAGTGACTGGATGGATGGATGATGTGATTATGTGGGTGGGTGGGTGGGTGGATGGATGGATGGATGGATGGATGATGTAAGTGATTATGTGGATGGATGGATGGATGGATGGATGGATGGATGATGTAAGTGATTATGTGGATTGATGGATGGATGGATTATGTGGGTGGGTGGATGGATGGATGATGTAAGTGATTATGTGGATGGATGGATGATGTGAATATGTGGGTGGGTGGATGGATGGATGGATGATGTAAGTGATTATGTGGATGGATGGATGGATGGATGGATGGATGATGTAATAAGCTCAGATGTTGTGAAAGTAAACATATAATCGTGGCCTTCAAAGGTTTATTTAGGAATCAAAGCCATGGAGGCCAAAAGCAGTGTTGTGCCTCGTGTGTTTTCCCTCGGCGAGTCACCACGTGTGCACGTGTAGATAAAACAGCACGTTTTAACCAGCAGAAAATCCCTGCCCTTCTTTTTGGACTCCATGTGCAGGAGCATCTGGTCTTCCTGATGGCGCGTTGGCGGCTCACTCGGCCCTTCTGTAGACGAGCCTGACAGCCAGGACGCTTGTGAGCTCCTTGGCTCTTCTGATGGTCTTGTCTTGCACATTGTTTGACATGAAGGTTGTGGTGGTTTCGTTTTGTTCTACAGGTCTGACTGGGTTCAGAAATGCAACTTGACTTTATAGAAACTTTTTGTCTGAGAGATAGCGAAGGCTATTCCTGTCTTAGCGTCGCTTTCGAAATGATCGGCAGTTGAAGTGAGAGAAACTTGAGTGACTTGGCAGACATGCTTGCAGAGTTACAGCTGCGTTTAGGTAGTCGATATTTCTTCTTAATATAAAAGAGGATGTGAGGCTCGGGCGTCCTGCAACGTGAGCCGTCACCGCTCTGTGTGGCCATGCAAGGAAAGCTGGATACTGCTTCACCACACACACGCACGCACGCATGCACGCGCGCGGGAATAGCCGTTCTGATTACTCTGACTTATGAGCCCTGCATTGATATGCGAACAAAGAGAACAGTGCCTAAAATAGCAGCTCAGTTTAGCGATGCAGTGTTATAATAAGGGACGTGTGATGTGACCAAAATATCATCTCACAATATTTGACATTTAAATGACACTAGACCTGTGTCACAAACCAATGACCAAGCAGCACTATTGCATTTTACAAAGCACTTAAATGATACTTTTTTACGTCTTACAGTTTTAAAGACACGGTCAGCCTTTTAGAGTTCGTAATTGTTATAAAAATCCAGTTCAGTGATGTCATTTATCACGATTGTATTTTATGATTGGCTGTTTTATTCCTTACTGAGTCCGTGTTATTTGGAAACTGATCAATGACTAAATGTAATGGTGTAAATGTAGCATTTCATACTCAAAGCTCAGCCCTTCATCTCTCCGAGCGTTTCTTTAGACTGGATCGCCGTGGAAGCGCGTGAGGGGAAAGCTCCTTCCGTTGACGCAGTGTGCTGTTTCTCCTCTAGAGGGCGCCTGAAGACGTGGAAACCACAAGCACAGGATTTTTGAACACTCATCACTGGCATGCCTTTTTCCTCCTAACATCAGTTAGGTTCAGTGCTGCTGTGTCACTTGGCTTGATATGACGCAGGCTTGGCTTACTGTTCCTGATTCCCTTCGCTTATGTGTTAAAATCGTATCGGCATGTCTTTAGCTCAGACAAGACTTTCGTAATGGACATTTGTCGCCAAGGGTCATTCCGGCCTCTCCTGGATGTCAGTTTGCTTTTACGCGCGAGCTGTTGGATTAGTAAAAACACACACTTCGGTCGATCAGTCGACGATGCAGACTGATCGGGTCATCTGTAGAGTGACTGTGAGGAAAGACGAAACACAGACTACTCAAAGACTAGTTTCGTTTCCGCTCTGATTCAGGGCAAGTCCAGATCCAGGGGTTTTTTGGGGGCGGAGTCGCAGCTGGACACAGATGGACGGTAGTAAACGGAGATGGAGTTTATACAGACGTATCGGTTTAGGTCTTAAGGTGTTTTGGGTCACCACCAGAACATCCGGCTACACCCCGGTATCGATTCCGCACATCTCTGGGGTGAGCTGGAGATGGACAAACGCTATCCATCCAGAATTACATTCCGTCGGCTGGCGTTTTTGATGGCGGTTATGGTGGAAAACGCGTCGTTTGCTCCAGAATCACCTGTACATCATGAACCAGGTTGGGATCTGAGAAATGGAACAGCCGTAGCATATGCTTTCCCTCACTTTCATCAGTACACTCGAATAACCCTCGTAGCCTGTTGATGTGGGTGGAGTCATCTTGGAAGAGACCACACCCATCTGGATAGAAATATTTGCTCATGGGCTGAGTGGTGTTAGTGAAAAAAAGACAGCTCAGAGAGAATAGGTGCACTCGCGCGCGCTTGTGTGTGTGTGTGTGCGCATGCGTGCGTGCGTGCGTGCGTGATTAGTCATGCGCTGTACTTACACAATGAGTTATATTTGATCAGTGGAAACACGGGACTCCTGGCTCTCCTCGTATCTGCTCAGATCCAGAGTGCCAATTCGTTTGAGGTCATGAGGAGCTGCCCTGGGACGCCAATATGGTAAAGAGCTCATCGAGTTAATGGGGGATTGTGGCGAGTCTAGAATGTTCCTCCAGGCGGTTCTCGCTTGCTCATATGTAAGCAGTTAGCTTGGTACACACGGGAATTACATCCACCGGAGCAGAGTCTGTAAATCTCTCAGTTGTCCCTTTTTCCTTTCTCACACACACGTGCACAAACATATGCCAGATTTTCTCAGCCTGGTGGTTAAAAAAAAAACCCATGAACTATAACCAGTACTTACCTCTTTTTGCAGTTCTGAGTCATTCAGGGTTTAATTCTGGTTACACTCGGGAGGATAAGGGATCTGGGGCAGCCATGTGCTCTGTGAGCTTAAGGCATGGAAATAGTCCTATAGGATAAAAACGACTTCACGCGGCAGCTTCACAAAATAACACTGTTGATTTGTGTTGACTTGATCTGGTTTGTGTTGGTAAAGTAAGAGCCATGCCATGCGATTTCAGAGAGCATAATGTTAGTGTTAGTCGCTTAGCTCGTTTTTGATGCTTCTTGCTTCAGACAGTAGTGCATGTGTTTAATCAGTAGTACGTCCTGCATTTGCTTTTTTTTTTTTTTTACGGTATTACAAGTCAGACATTAAAGATTAAAGTTCAAGCAAATGATAAAAGTTACTCTTTCCAGATTCTAAGTAGATTGACAATTTGCCAATTTCTGCTGCTTTGTTTTTGACAAGATTTTAGTCGAACCCGAATATGAGCATCATGAACAACGAACGGGCCACGTAGTGTGATCGGATAACAGCGACGTGGCGTCTGGGACGTTCAGGTCTCCATCAGGTCTGAGTCGTTGATGGTACCCGTTAGCCGGTGCCACTTATGGTCCCACCTACGCCGAGGTTCCAGACAAGCTGAGGCGATACCGAAAGGTGACGTCAGTCTTCTAGTGTCTGACCAAGACATGGCAAGAGATTTAGCGCTCCTAAGCTGACATGGTGACCATCCTGAAAGACAAAAATACCGCGTGATCTGACCCCGGCATCGGGGGTGGGCGATATAAGCACAAAATCAAATCGTGATCGCTTTTAAAAATGTTACGTATGTGTAATGATGTGTAGGTTTGCTTTAAAAAAAAAAACAAACAAACAAAATGAAGCAAAATGAAAATTTTAATAAAGAAATAAATTAAGACTGAAAAACGAGGAGGGGGAAAAATGTAAATAATACATAAACGTTGTAATAAAAATTCAGTAATAAGTTTTCCAGTATACTTAATAACCATCAATTGCAAAAATCAAATCAGTTTCTTTCTGGTAGTTTGTATTTTTATATATATGTACACACACACACACACACACACACACACACACACACACAGAGTCTCACTCTGTGTCTCACCTTCGTGTTTGTGTGCTGTGTCTAATTTAATCCCTCACTGAGGGTTGTGTAGTTGTCGGTGTATGTTTATTTGGGTGTCGAGACCTGTCAAGGACACACTAATCAAAAAACGCTTTTGCCAAGCAGCAAAAAAAAACACGACGGAAGTTACGCTGAGCTCCTCATGCTCTAGACTTTTAATGAAACCTGATCTTTTCTTCTGTACACGTGTGCAGGGACGGGGGTGGAGCGGATACGTGTGTCTCTGCACTTTCTGACACGAGCTGTCAATCTGAGGATGATTCAGCAGATACGCCGCGGAGCCTCCTGAATGTCCAGAGAGACTCTGTGTGTGTGTGTGTGTGTGTGTGTGTGTGTGTGTGTGTGTGTGTGTGTGTTGCATGTGCCAGTGTGCTAACCACTGCCCTCTCCTGCCTTATGAAATACAAAAGCCTGTCTGTCTGCCACTAATTTCCCTTTTACAGCACACATGCGCGCACACACACGCGCACACACACACACACACACAGAGCACATCGCAGAGCTGTGTATCAGCGGTGTTTACTTCTTGCTGAGGAACAGTAATATTATAAGGGTTTCTTTAAAACACTCTCAGCACACAGTGTAAGAACTTAAAGCTGTTTTTTTCCCCCATGATCAAAATAAAAACAAAAGCGAACTTTTCCACACTAAATGCGGCCTGATATTCAAACGAGCGTGCTTTTAGTCGACTCAAAGAAAGCTTTCAGGCAAACACACCCCGGCCGAGTGAACGCTATGAGTGTAGCAATTCTGACGAAAGTGTTCTTGAACTTGAAACGTCATAATAGTTATTATTTTGAAGCCACGGAAAGACTGTTAGCTGACCGCGGCCCAAACCTCTCTTTCATGATCCCAAACACCACCAGGAGGAAGCGTAGGTTAAGGAACTGCTCTTGGTTATTGTTTGTTCGTGCGTCTCTCAGTGCATCACACTAAAAGTTATTGGAATCTGGTCAGCATCTTCGTTTCTCGGGTAGCTGGAACTGTTTCAGGGTACAAATTAAATAATGATCGCTTGGACCTGAAATCTCTTCGTTCCAGGTATAGCGATCTGTCCGTATTTGCTTTTTTTTTTTTTTTTAATTTGTTTTATTTCTTTTCAAGAAAGAGAACCAATCACATCGCAAGTCTTTACGGTTCTGAAGCTCGTGACCAGAAACGTGCACAGTAAAGGGCCTCTGAACAGCTCAGATTATTGTGTCGCACCGATTTGTATTGCCAAATGTACTCTTAGTTAAAGGCTTAGCCATTGTAGCGTCGCCCCCTAGTGGTGCAAATGAAAACCGTCGCAGGCTGTTTTTACCCTCGGCTCGTTTTGCTGGTCCGAGCTCACGCATGATCATTCGCCCTGCTTCCCAGATCCTGCCCCCTGATCTGAGCTGCTTGATTAAGGAGGTTTTTGTGGAGACAGGCAGCAGAGTGAAATGAATTCGCAGCTTTGCTTTGCGGAGCATAGACACGTCCGTTCAACGTGAGCCAGCAGCGTCGCTACCTGCAGTTATTTCCTGAGTAGTTTTTAGGTGCCACAAGAATGAATTGCCACTTGGCTGTCCTCTACTCGTTATTTTTAAGATTGTTAGTTTTTTTTTTTTTAATCGCATGGTAATTGATCACAGCGATCGCACGTCATTAATAGAATTTATTCCCGCGTTTTAGATGGATGGCTTTTACGCCAGATACGAGCCACACTGGAGTTCAGCCGAACCGTACCCCAGACTGCTTTACGGAGGACTCAGATGTACTGACCCAGGGGTACTGTCTCGGGGTTCTGTCCCTTAGTGTACAGTCGAGTTTCGGAAATGGCATTCCCATCAACAAAATTAGCCAAGCTAACGCCTCAAACAGACCCCGATCCGCATCAAGAGCTCTAGTATGGAAGCTCTGTAGTGGATATTAAAATGTCAATTATAAGAGGTTTTAATCATTAGGATGAAAGCTAAGTGAGGATTTTTTGTGACACGTTTGCCTTTTAAATGTGAGGTCAGGTTTAACACGTATTTGGCACAGAGTCAGCATAAAATAGCGGTCTCAGCGACCTTGTCCCGTCACTTTCCTGACCATCCGAACCTCAGAGCCATGCGCATAGCAACTGTGTATCCCCTCCCACCTTTAAATGTGTCTTATAATACACCTCTCTTTCTCTCTCTGTCTCTCTCTCTGTGTGTGTCTCTCTCTCTGTCGTATCGTGTTTCATTGCTGTACTCGCCCTCTCACAGGGACTACTAACTGCAGCTTATGCGATTCATTAACTAAATAACCTGAGGTGTAGAAAGGGTTCTCCTGCCTGTCTGAGTCACGGAAGCCGACTTCTATGTCATCCTTCTTGTTCCTGTCCCTCCTCCCCATACCTTACCTGCTGCTCTTTTTTTTTTTTTTTTTTGGTTGTTATTTTTATAGCATTTTCTCTTTCTCTTTCTGCCTCTGTCATTCTCTCTCTCTCTCAGTCTCTGGTGTGCTGGAGGATTAGAATTACAGCGGGGGCTGGCCGTGTTAGCTGGAGCTGAAAAAAAAAAAAAAATGCTGGTTTCAGCAGGCTGCCATGCGGCATGAATGGAGAGAGAGAGTGAGAGAGAGAGAGAGAGAGAGAGAGAGGGGCGAGAGGCAGACAGAGAGCTCACTGCTCAGCTTTGTTCTGGCTAATCGGCAGCGGTGAGCCCCGGCGCTGCCTCTCTGAGGTTAACTAAACAAGGCTTTTATGATAACACACACGATGAGCGTGGGTCGCCATGCCCTCTAGGCAGACTGGATCGCTGCAGCTCCATCTGCTCTAGCTTCGAGGAATCCCTGGCTCTCGGCTCTACCCTAGCATGTGTATCAGTCAGAGATGACGACAGGACAGTAGGGGCATCAGACTCGCCAGAAACGCGATCAGCCTGGAATGATAACAGATTGTTTCTTCTGCATGCCGGAGTAACCTGAATTGAGGATCTTTTTTAATCGCTGTGGACGCGGATGTGGACGGGGACGAGGTTGTGGGGGGTTGCGTTTTTTCCGAAGCACCTATGAGGTCGGAGCGAATGAGCCGCGTGTGTATCGTCGTCCTGGAGGAGGTGGAGGACGACGAGCCCTCCCCTCTGCATTCCAAAACAGAGCAGGACCACGTTTCCCAGCATTCACCTCCCGAAGACGATGCTCAGGAAGAGAAGGTGAGGACGAGACAGCGAGACAAGAGATTTGCATTTTAGCCTGCGGTTCTTTTTGGGTTTTTTTTTTTTTTTTTCTTCTCCGCTTCCTCTTTTGATTCATTTGAGAGGCAGTGTTCGTTTTCTGTAATTGTCGGTGACGTGCGTGAGAAGAGGCAGGGTGTAATTACTGCATTGCTGTCTCGTGTTCTGCTTTGGTTTCTGGAACGTGTGCAGGTGTGATTAGCTACGATTATGTCCACTGGAATAATCTGAGATCGATTGGAGTATGATGAAACGTCTACGAAATTGCTCCTTTTGCAGTCCGTTGTATTGTCGTCAAGTGTAAGCTTTTTGAATCTGACGGTCACAGTCAGAATATTTGCATACGTAATATTTGGCACATCCTAACCTGTGTGTCCCAGCCTGCGCAGAACAAAACAATCCATCTATGAGGAAGTGATCTACTTGTATTTTAAAGCGATTTTCAAATACTTTACAGGTTTGGAATGCAGGAAGCGCAAACTAATATTTCGAAGCAGAACAGTTCGTCTGCTCAGTAAGGACGTTTGGAGGACATTTTGCTGTATCAAAGCTTGTGAATGTAAATCATCTTAATCTGAAGATGCTCCTAGAGCTGGTTCTGAACATGACGGACAGCCTGACGTCTCATACAGCACTGTAGAAATAATCCGAATAAGAAGACTAAGAATTCTCCTAGGTTTGCTCACGAACTGCCAGCAATACGGTAGTGTTTCATTAAACGTGGTTTTTTTGGTGATTTATGGTATATTTGTGCACAAAAATATTACATTTTTATATATTTTGAGGTAAAAAAAATAATATTTTAAAGATCTCAAAAAAATTATTTTATTTAAGAATATTTTGAAGAATTTTTTACATTTAAAAATGTGTTATTTTATAAAAACAAAATATTACTTAAAAAACTTAAAAAAAATAATTTGTCTCATAAGCAATATGTAACAAATATAATTAAATAATTTGAAATATTTTTAGTAGACTGTATAATATATATATATATATATTTTTTGCTGCTTCCAGTCAGTTTGTAATTTAATATATATATTTTTTAATATCAAATTCACAGTGCTGTTGAATTCTCAATTATGATTGGTCAGAAGGCGCTGATTAATTTTCTATAACCGCAACTCGGACAGTGTTTCCAGCTGAAAGCCGGATCGCAAGCTCATATTAGCGTACTCGTTCCAAATAGATTCAGTTGACGATATTCGGTTCACAATTTGATTTTTGTAATATTTTTTGAAAAGAAAAATAATTTTATTAGCAAAAAAAAAAATTATGGACATTTATTTTCCTTTTGTTAATTAAAAAATAATTTCGTTTAATTTTTTTTTAATAATCAACAATTAATTGCTTAGAATCATTTGTAAAGGTTTGATTAAAATGTAGTAGCCTATTAAAAAGTTCAAATGTTAACAAGCTTTTTCTTAAATATTAAACAATGCCTATATAAATGATATAGAACTAAAGGTTTATAACAATATAAAACTACCTCTGTTTGCTTCCCTTGTCTTTAGATTTAGTTTGGAAGAAGACAGCTCTGATTTTTTATTTTTTTTTTTGTTGAATTTATTTGTAAAGTTAATCGCACAACAGCTCTTTCCCATTTTAGATCTGTTTTTTTGCGTGTGGTCGCAGAATTAAAGGTGTGTGACGTCTGCCTACAGTATTCCCGCTATTCCACGTTACTCCTGCTACCGCATGTTTCAGCTAGGATAAATCATAGATTTTTATTTTCCTCGATCTTAATCGTTATAAATTGAAATCTCGTTTTATCGATGTGTGGTATATCGTGGCGTGCCTAGTAACTAGGTGTTTATTGGACATTTGTATAAGTAGTCTCCAGCGTCAGAGCTTTGTGATAAATGTGTGAATTTGTTATCGAAAAGCTTCAGTGTGATTATTTTCTTCTGTGTCGTGTTTTGTTCCTTACATATGGATATAGTAAGGGAGCACGCGATCCCCCTCAGGGCAAGCCTCTTGGCCTCGTTACTTTTTCAGTAAACATGGGAACTGGGTATTAAATCCTGTTCTTTCCAGACTACACACACACACACACACACACACACACACACACACATACCAGAAGGATTCCTTTCTTTACGACGTTGCTGCTGTGTGTCACTCGCAGAGCTGAAGCAGCTGGATTTTCCCGCATGTGTCTGAGCTCGTCCCTGCATCAGCTCTGCCGCAGCGTGAGGTGGGAGGTCATGCTCTGGACAGCTGTTTTTCTCACCTTGTTGTCAGTTTCGCTCGGGAGTAAAGCGGTATTTCTGTATAATTTACATTCCCCCTCTCGCTCTCAGGGATGATTAAGGTTGGAGCTACTTGAAAGTGTTTTTTTTTTTTTTTTTTTTTTTTTTTCTTTTTTTTAAAACCTCATCATGCCAGTGAGTCATTAACTGATTCAGGAACACATCACCAATAAACACCCAGCAGGCTCCAAATATGTATTCTTTAAACTCTTGATCTGTCTCTTGTTTTTGTCACAGCGATTATGTATTGCATTTTTACTCCTTGTTTATTGTCCTCGGCCTGGGTGACGTGAGGACACGTCTGATAAATTATGTCACAGTACACTTTCCGAGATATCACGATATCTTTTTATTATGCTTTTATTAACTTTTTTATGTTAATACAAAAGCCGGTGATTTAACAACATCTAAGGTCTTGTGCTTATTCTATAAAATTGAAAAATGTGACCATTCAAAGCAATTTATTTTTTAATAAATAAAGAATCAGTTAGGGGGGTGCTTAAGTTCATGACCTTTTTGAACAAAGTTTATTCGCAGTTTTCTGAAATAATACATAGACACGTCAGTCTTCAAGTAATCGCTGCTAGATTCTATGACTTTCTGAAATTTTTCTGGTTTAAAGAACGAATAAACTCACGAACAGACCGGTTGACAGTTTCTCCAGGACGGAGCAGCTTGTAATAAAGGTGTAATGCACCTGTAATGCAGATGTGAAGTCACTTAGTGATATTACCCTCTGAAAGTGCACGTGGAACCCACCTACCAATTTTCTCTATCTTACTGTACCTTCAGACGCCTCAGAACAGTAGAATGATCCATATTCAAACCTCTCGCCAGCTCTCGAGTCGATTGTGTCACATCTTCGTCCAACTGCCTCGTCTTCCCTTTCCTCTTGCCTACCGCTTCTCGTCTTCTAGCTCGAATTCACCTTTTTGAAATGGCGAACCAGTTCTTAACCACAGTTCTAGTCCACAGATTGCAGTGTCGCGATAATCTTTGTACATTTCATCTCTTGCTTCCGTTTTTTTTTTCCACTATTGATTAAGAGTAGAAGGTAATGATGAATACGAGTCTTGCTGATCTCCATACTTGATTGCGAAACTAAAGAAAACAGTTTTGATAAATAATTAAAGATATTCCCTAGACCACAAACTTATGTAACACCTTATTCTTTTGATAAATATATGAAGAAATAATAAAATTATTATTGTACATGTATTGGTAACAGTTATTCAAACCTATAACATGATGCGCATCGCAGGAATTGTGATCTCTTTTTTATTTTTTAAATGATATCTTACCTCTACATTTCATTATTTTACTACTACTCATTAGTCAATTCTTGTTATGCTCTAAAATGACCAATTTTCTGTGTATAACCATAAAAAGATCTTTTTTTTTTTTTTTTTTTTTTTAATAGCAACTGATATCTTGAATAAATGAAAAGGTATCTAATCTAAAAATAAAGGCTTGAAATAAGCAGAGCTATCTGCCAGAGCTATCTGCGGTTAATCCGTTCCAGACACTACGCGACAAGTGAATTCCCGCGAAGTAGTATTTCCGCGTAGTTAGAGCATAGAAAACCTGTTTACGACCTTCTAAATACGGTTTTTAACATTATTAGAGCCCTCTAGACATGACATAACACCCAGTTTTTTTGGAAAAAATGTAAATAAAAAATAAAAATAATTGACTCAAGACAACCGAGTGCAACCCGCATTTTCACTGACTCGATCAACTTTTTAACGAATATACTGTATTTGAAAAAAACGTGATAGAGTGAAGCCGTGAAATTCGAGCCGCGAAGTGGCGAGGGTTGACTGTATATTCAATAGATTTTAACTTGAATAAGTTCTACTTTTCAAATTCTTTACTAAGATATCATGGTTCCCATGGCGACAGCACCTCATGCGCGTGTTTTGTTTGGTTTTGCGTCCTAGTCCCGCCTCGGTCCCTGTCCCGTGATTGGTTTGTTGCCTGATTGTGTTCGCCTGTCTTTAGTTCTGATTATTTTGTCTATCTATACCCTGTTATGTCAGCATCTTTGAAGACTTATCTCGTATTTGTATCATTACAGTAAGCCCAAGGATTTCTTTTTTCCACTCTTAGTTCCAGTTTCATGTTTACTGTTTTCCATTTTCGACTCCCACCTGTGTTGTTTCCATTAATGATTAAGGATGTACCTGAAATGTACATTTTGACTTGTGGACTTTGGCTTCAGATCGTACTCTTCCTTAAATAAAGTGCCGAGTTTCTGCACGTACACCCTGCGCCCTCGCCTGCCCCTGACTAAAGATCACATGGTACAAAAACTATATAAATATTATACTTATCTCATCAAGATACAAAACTGAACTTGGTATGTATTTACGTAAGATGCGCTGCTGTAATTCCTCAGCACCAGAGCAGAAATCTCCAGGTGTGACGTTATAGTAGGTTGTTTGGTTTATATGTAACTCCAGAAGTATTTATGGCATTTATATAACGCGTTATATAACAGTTTTTTTTTCCTTTTGCTAATCTTTTCCCTCTTTTGCAATATTGTCACATAGCCTGATTGGCCACAAAGCCGAAACGATCGTCTGTATAGAAACCACAATTTGAGTATTTAGCTACTTCCATCAAATCTGAACCGAGTAAAGGAAATGTGTATGGACAGGGAGACTACGACTCGCTGTAAATATCTATAGGAAGGTAATAATTTACTACCAAAGTGACAGTGTTGCCCTCCAGGCAGCGAGGTATTCCTTTCAAACCCTGCTTATTGTTCATTACAGATGTGTAACCTGACCCATTCGCTGAAGTTGTCCTGAGATCGTAAAACGTCAGCGTTTGTTGTTGTGATGGTGTCTAAGCAGGCGGATTTTACTGCTCATTTATAATTTAACTCCAGATTGCCCCTATGATAAATAATCTTTAAGATCTTCTGGCGTTGGCGCTGTAGTTTCAGTCATACTAGAAATCCATCAAGGAGATGCCAGTGGTTCACCTGACCATGCTGTAGGACACCAAGTTTACTGTGTGTTTACATCCAGACTCAGGAGATTGGTCCCTGCCTGTGGTTAGTATACGTGTGCATTAGCGCTTAATCGTTAGCACAGTGCATGATGTACAGTCCGGAGAATGCATTAACGCTGAGTGAATAGACTCAGCCTCGTGCACGTTGCAGTAATAAAAGCAGCTTTCTGGACTTCGGTGCATCGACTTCAACGCAAAAGCAGCGTATAAATGAAAAAGGGGTCCGTTGTGTTTATACGCTGCTTTTGCGTCGAAGTGATTTTGTTCAGCTAAAAAGGTATACAAAAGTTTCAGTGTCACTGAGTTTCCTAACATATTGATAAAATACCAATCACCTGTAAATTACGAGATGCGTTCTGGGCTTGTGGGATATTGATTTGTCCCTGCTCACTATACTAATCACGATAAATGATTGCCCTGTGTAGAAGTGATGGCCTAAAGGGGAGAGAAAAAAAAAAAAGACAGGAAAATGACCAAGTCTATCATTTTGCAGGAGGATGTACAGTAATGATATTCTCAGTTGTGCGGTCTGGAACTGCTTGCTGGCGGTGGCAGTTGCGAAGATTCAGTTGGATGATGGTGGTATAATGTGGTATAAACAGTAAAAAAAAAAAAAAAAGATACATTTTCAGTATAATACTTTTTACAAATCTGTGGTCAACATGACTACACGTCACAGGCCTGCTTAATATTTCCAGGTCAAAATGTTCATCCTGTTTTTCTTAATGAAGAAGATTATCAGTGGGATTCGTGATACGTATAATTATCTGATGTAAGTGTCTAATGGTAGATGATTCAAACATGCATCGATGGATTTGATGGACGTTATTTCATATATCTCGAGTCCAGTCGAGCGTGTGAGACAGGGGAAGGGGCGGGGCTCCCAGGCGTTATCAGTTAGTACGTTGAACAAGATGATATATAGAAAGTCCTCAGCTTGCGGTTAACTTCTTCATCCTATAAATCATCTTATAATGCACGAATCCTCTTTCTTTCCCCAGCCTTCGTTGTTGAAAGCCATCTTTAACGTGGATCCAGATGAAGTTCGGGCTCTCATATTCAAAAAAGAAGACGTCAACGTCCAGGTACTGTGTGTTTTTGTTTGTTTGTTTGTTTGTTTTTTTGTATTAACTGAGAATTTAAGACTAAATCGTCTGGCTTTATTACTCTTAAATTTTTACAGAAGTTAAGAATTATATCTTTTAATGAATTTAGTATCCAGTAAGAATCATCACCCGACAACTCATTTCCTAGTTTAAACTTTTAGCGAGAACTCAGTCAGGCACTGGTTAAAGTTTTGCCTGTTTTTGTTTATTTATTTTGTGACGTCGCCATAAGGTAGTTACAGTATCTCATGTCGATGGGTTTACACGTGCACAAATATTCCACTGTTATTCCCGAATGTCACAGCATTCGTAATATGATGCAGGTCATGTAAACGTGATGTTCCATTCGGAAATTCAGAATTTGCAATTTTCGGATTAAGACGTGGGACGTGCCGATGTTGTTCGGGTTTTGGGAGCTTTCCTTGGACGTGTATACATTGCGTTTGGAATATGAGTCTCAGTTGGGGTTTTTTGGGGCAGATGGTGGCCTAATGATTAGGGAATCGAAGGATTGCAGGTTCGAATCCCACGACCAGCAAGATACCACTGAGGTACGCTGAGCAAGGTGCCGCCCCCCAAGCACTGCTCCCCGGGCGCTGAAAATAGCTGCCCCCCTGCTGTGTGTTACGATTCACATATGGGTTAAATGCAGAGGACACATTTCGTTGTTGTGCGCTGTGTGCTGTGGTGTGTCAATAATGACATTCAATTTCATTTTTTTTTTTTTTTTTTTTTTTTTTTTTTTTTTTTACACAACAGTTTGTGACCCAAGGACATTTGTTTGTTTACGGTCAGCCATGTAAAGAGCTTAGTAGGAAAATTTGTCCATTTGTATTTTTTTTTTTTTTCAGAATAAAGGTTAAAGCCTGTACTATTTTGTGCATGTAATTGCTAGATTTATTAATGTTGGGAAAGGGGCTTTTCCTGATGCTATCCTGCAGTGCTGAGGTCAGGCTGAACTTGTCCTAGTCCACTAATGGCCGGCCTTTCACCCATCAATTCCCTGTAATCAGAGTGCACTGTTTCTGCACCAATGTGTCTGCAACAGCGAGTCTCTGTGTCTCTCTCTCTCTCTCTCTCTCTCTCTCTCTCTCCTTACAGCCTAGTCTCAACGAGCTGCTGGACAGCCTGAGATCCGTATAAAGAAGCACACACACACGCACACACAGTCATGTTGCTTGTGAGTGAGTGAGTGAGTTTCTCTCAGCACTGTGGGTTTAATGAGCTTTCAGTGCGTATCTCGAGGCAGCTCAGTGCTCAGAGTGGAGACGGTGCAGTTTTTGAGAACAGACCCTTCCCTGGGACGGCCTGCTGTGTCACGTGACTTGCAGCTTGTGTTTGTGTATGTGAGAGAAACCGACAGAGTAGTCAACATGGAGAGAAGCACCAGTCTGGCTCATTAAACCAAATCAGAAGCAGTCTCACACATTAGCATTTCTTTCGAGGTTTCTTTCGTAACCGCTTGAGCAATATTCCTAATGTTTTTGCAAACACGTGGGATTTTTCCGTCACACGGGGCAACTTTCGTCTTAAAGAAACTAATAAGTAGCGACTGCCTCCGCACACCTACACTAATATGCACAGGCTCCATCTCCTACGCACTTTCTCAGGAGAGCTACGCCTCCATTGATCTGTGGGCCTCGTGGATTTATTGGCGCTCTCCATCACACGACACACTGCATTCTCCTACACACCACTCCAACTCGGGTTTCGTTAAACCGCACATTTGTCCAATGCAGTGCAGATGAGGCCGGGATCGTTTCAAATGGAAGACATGAAGCAAATCAAAGGAATACCCGACCTTCATCTGAAGCTTCTGTGCAAATACCATGCGTGAGAATTTCATCACGTTTCCCAGTCACTCAGAACTGGAGTCTTAAGTGCAGGTTGATGATGGTGTATGGAAATTCATCTCCAATGATGACTAGAAAACTGAGCCGTCTAAACTCCAGAAAATGTGTCTGTAGCTTTAAGGCTTGGACACTGAAGGTGAGAAATATTTCCCCTCTCCACCTCTCTCCCGTCCATTAGATCATGGAAGGTATTCTTGCATTGCGAATGTTTCACACAAAGGTTAAAAACTCCTTGCATCATTTGTTTGGTAACTATAGTAACCAACCAGGCAATAGCGACCAGGATTGTGGCATCATTATGAACCTATATATATATATATATGTATCAATAATGGAAAACTTTTAAGCTGTGAATAAAAACATAAGCTGTTTGACCCTCTTCATGCATTACAGCCTTGATGTGCTCATCAAATCATCAGTGGTGGTAGTAATTGTAGCAGTAATATTAATAGTAGTAGTAATGGTGGTAAAAGTAGAGATAGTAGTAGTGATGGTAACATTAGCAAAATGCTTGGCAAGTAACGATGCTTCATGCATTGATAAATCACGAATACAAATTTATGACGATTCAATTTGATGGAAATTAAAACGACCGTCGACAATAGTGGGAACACGTCCGTACGTGTGACATCACCGTAGATAGAAGTAACACAGCTCCTATGCTGCAAAAACACACACACACACACACAAAAAAGATCTAAAACGGGAACGAGCTTTTGTGCTCATTTACAAACAGATTCAACAAGAAAACAGGGCTTATCTTTTTAAAGACCGCTTTTAAGCTGTTTTGTGACGATGTCTCTATATAAATAAAATTTAACTGAATTTCTATCAGTAATAATATACTTATGATTGTGGTCTTGATTCATTTTGATTCAGATCCCTCCATTCCTTAATTATTAGCCTTGGATTATGCGTAGCAGCTTCTGTACAAGTCCCCGTGTATGAGCGGTTACTAGACAAAAATAGCGTTACAACGAGAGCAGCTGTTTTAACCTGTTGTTGATATTCTACAAAAAAAAAAAAGTAACACACTCCTTCTGACCAATCAGAATGGGGATCTAACCTTTAACTGAAGAATTCACGAGTGTTCTGCTGCGCATGAATGTTTATTGGTTCAACAGCCACCCTTATAAATGAGTGTGAAGTAAGCTGGCCTGCTGCTGAGCATTGTGGCCTGTGGTAATCACACACACAGATGTGCTGAATAAAGATTATTCCTTTAACTAAACCCACAGTGCGTAATGAAACCACAGTCACTCGCTCATCAGAGAAGGTTGAGAAGACGATGAGGTGTTTATGCCAAGAGATGGTGGCTCATTGGTTTACAGTTCACCAGTAAGAGGAGAAGCGGTTGTTGTTGTTTTTTTTTTTTAACACATGCTGTGAAAACATGTGATGTTGACTGGTATAAACACAGAATAGAGGTTCTCTATAAGTGCACTGCCCTGATGCCTTTGTTATTTTTTTTTTACATAACTTGGCAAGCGTACGCCGAGTGATCCGGTCTCTCTGAATGTCAGTTTCAGATCAGTATCTGTTAAGCCCGCTTTATCCTCTGTCAGAAGGGTGCTTCGGAGAAAACAGAGACTTGTGATATGACCGAACCGTTCCTTCTTTTGCAGAACACTTGGAAGGTTCTTGGCTGTTTGCAGCTCATCAATCAAGGGATAGTTTAACTCCTACCTCGCTGCTGGTAAACGAACGAGTTCACAAATCGCTCTGTTCCTGCAGCTTGTAAAAGTAGGAAATGCCGCTTATTTTAAAAAGAATAAAAGAAACCACCCTTTCGTTCTGGAGTCGTGCACGTGAGCGCATTCTGATTTAGTTTACCATTCATACTTTTCATACTGCCACGAAAAATAGTAAAAGAAAAAAAGAACAAGCAGTTGACTTCCTGTTTCCCAGTTGTTACTATTGTTCAGAAGTATTGTTCTGATAACTGCAACATTTGCATGACTTTCTGCACATTGACTGAAGGATCACAGTCTTCCGCAGCTGTGTGATATATTTCTATAAGTGGAGGTTGTTTAAAATAGTTGTAGAGTTGAAACTGATTTCTTTAAAAATTAAAATAAATAAAAAAAAGTTTTAAAACAACACCCTTTTCGACGTCCTACTCAAACTGTAGTGATACAGAGCCGTTGCAGGAAGTCACAGTGAGTTATGCGTCAGATGTATGAGCTGGATAAAATATCATCGTGTTTACAATCTTTTTTTTTAGGATAATGAGAAGAGGACTCCCCTTCATGCCGCAGCCTACTTGGGTGATGCTGAGATCATCGAGCTTCTCATTCTGTCAGGTATAAAATACATCGCTGTTTCTCAGGACAGACGCACAAGAGAGTATCCAGGTTTCATGCACAAATATAAACGCCCTACTCCCATTCATACACACGCACACAAACACACACAAGGACACACACTAGCATGAAATGGCACACAGGAGGGGGAGGACTCTGTTATGGGAGATTGATGAATAGCAGCAGGTGCAGCTGTGCTATTTTACTTTCCACACGTGTGGCATCAACGGATCATGGGAGTGAGTTTCTAAACAGGTTTCAGGAATTTGGTTGCGTAATAGTTCCTCCGTTGCTTATATTAGTGAGTGATGTTACATTAAGTTTTTGACGGCAGAACGGACCTGTAATCTCACCTCTTTCACCTCTCTTTCATCTCTCTGTCTCTGTTTCCGTACAGGAGCGAGAGTAAATGCCAAAGATAATAAGTGGCTGACCCCGCTTCACCGCGCTGTTGCCTCGTGCAATGAGGTACCAGTTACTCTAAGCAAATGCACACGCACATGAAAACTAACTGTACACCGCTATTCACACTGTCCCTGTGTGTCTAGGAGGCAGTTCAGGTGCTGCTGAAACACTCGGCTGATGTGAACGCCCGGGATAAGAACTGGCAGACTCCACTGCACGTGGCGGCGTCTAACAAAGCAGTGCGCTGTGCCGAGGCTCTTGTCCCTTTGCTCAGCAACGTAAACGTGTCGGACCGCGCGGGACGCACCGCCCTGCACCACGCTGCCTTCAGCGGACACCTCGAGGTCCTACTCAATGCAACACTCGAGTACACTCTGCAGCACTATACAATACTACACTGCACAATGCAGTACCATACTATAATAAGGATGCATTTATGATACTAAACTATTCTGTACTGTACAATGCAGTGCTATACCGTAATGTAGAGATATTCAGTATACTATACTATGCTGTGCTGAGCTGTGCTGTACAATGCACTATGCTGTAATATAGTCCTATATAATATAACTATACTACACACTATGGTGTACTGTACAGTGCAGTACTGCACCAGAATATAGTCATAGCTATATGCTATACTGTAGTATTTTGCACTGTACTATTTAATACCATACTAAAATATGGATGAGTTTACTCTGCTACACTGTACTGTACTGTGCAGTGCTGTACCATGCCATGTTGTAGTTATATACTAGACTATTCAATAACTATACAATTCTATGGTATACTACAGTCTATGTACTGTACTGTAGCATAATATAGTTGTATATACTGTACTATAGTGTACTATACTGCACAATGTATATGCTTTGTCTACTGTACTATACTGTAATTACTACAGTATATTATGGTATATTGCAGTGTACTGTACAGTG
>JAOVYU010000035.1:4616073-4633708 GCA_025674565.1 Synodontis membranacea
CACCCCCCAAAAAAAATTACTTGTCAGTTCAGCAGTGCACTTCAAACAGACTGCATGCAGTCGCCGGAGCACTGACAACGATTTTTGACGTAATAGGAACAGTTTGAGCTCAGATACAACAAGACAGCAGGACACCCTGGCACGAAGGTAAGTCTGGAAAGATATGGAATTTCAAGGCACTCGCTTTCCGACCTGGAGAAAATATTTTTGGAAGAAAGTTAGAATGTTTTTTCGTCAAAGTATAACTCAAGACATCTCCGTCCTTAGAATGCTGTCTTTATTCATTCTGTTGTACTGCACTGTAATCCTCCCTTATATATTGAACTTTAAACCTGAGCGATGTCAGTTTAAGCTTAGGATTATTTTTAAAAGGGAAGTTCAGAACATGTACAGAGAATCTGATTTTGAAAGTCATTAAGCACTAGTATGTCTCCTTTCTCTGTTTGTTTTGAGGCATTTCTTCTCTCTCTCTCGCAGGTCACGATACGTGTGTGGAGGCTCTGCTAGAGCAGGAGGCGTTCCACAGGATGGAGGGCAACTCCTTCAGTCCACTTCACTGTGCCGTGTAAGCCGTGTGTCCAGATTATCCACGGAAAACGGATGTTTCACGTGTGTGTCTACAGCTGAAGGATGTCTGTCCTGTGTTCTTTTACAGTATCAGTGATAATGAAGGTTCAGCTGAGCTGCTGATTGACACGCTGGGTCCTGCCATTGTTAACGCTACAGACTCCAAATCCAGGTCAGGGCCAAGTTTATAGAACGCTTTAATAAAAACAGAGCATGTTCAATCTGTGTTTTTAGTTTTAGTAAATTTAGTAAATCAGTTGTTAAAGTCAGGCTTTTAATTACACAATCGATATGATCCGTAATTGTTTTTGTGATGGAGAAATCCAGTCCGTTTTGGTCAGTTTCAGTTCACATGTAGCAGGTTTTTAAATTTTGGAACATGAGATTGGATTCTTTTTTTTTTTAATGATGATCTTTCCTCTCAGGACGCCTCTGCACGCTGCAGCCTACACGGACCACGTGGAATGTCTGCAGCTGCTCCTCGGTCACAACGCACAGGTGAACGCCATCGACGCTCTGGGCAAGACACCCCTCATGATGGCGGCTGAGAACGGCCAGACTAACACAGTGGGTAAGACACGTGCTGCTAGCTTTCAATCTGTTAATCACCGCTTAACCAAATTTCATCCAAGCTTACACTAGAAATGGCTTCCTGTAGCCGCACTACATCAAGGTTCAGAACACTGATGCTCGCCTACAAAGCCAAAAATGGACCAGCACCCTCTTACCTCAAAGCACTCATCACACCCGGCGTCGCACCACGCTCCCTCCGCTCCTCCAGTACCGCTCGACTGATCCCTCCGTCTCCCGAGGGACAAGGAAGACATGCATCTAAACTCTTCTCTGTTTTGGCACCTAGGCGGTGGAATGAACTTCCCTTAGATGTCCGAACGGCCGAGTCACTGGCCGTCTTCAAACGAAGATTAGCACGAAAACTTAGATTTGCACTTATTGATTTTTATTTTAAATACATACATAAATAAATAAATAAATAAATAAATTCTGCCTGCATGTTTTATCTTCCAGTAGAGTCTCATAACAGATGGTATCCTTAACCTAGGTTCTAGTGAACCAGTATCTGAATGTATTCACGGGTAGAAACTTTAAAGCTCTTCTGGATAAGAGCGTCTGCCAAATGCTGTAAATGTTAATGTAGAAATGTAATTTTTTTAAAGCTTGCATGTGGAAGGTTCAACAGACTTTGATGATTGTAATGATTGATGACGAGTGTAAGAGCCGAAATTTCTCTTTAATATGCAGAGGTGCTTGTGAGTAAAGCGAAGGCAGACCTCACGCTCCAGGACGCAAACAAGAACACGGCCCTGCATTTAGCCTGCAGCAAGGTACAGAGTACACTTCACTTCCACACAGTTTCACGCCGAAGGAACGCACTCTGCCTTTTTTGTTTTTTTTTTTGTTTTTTTTTGGAGGCGTTAATATGTGCTGTGTTTATTTCTCTTACAGGGACACGAAACCAGCGCCTTGTTAATTCTGGAGAAGGTGACGGACAGGAACCTCATCAACGCCACAAACGCAGCTCTCCAGACGTACGTACAGGTCACGTCCACAAAACCCAAACAGCTCTCCAAGATCGCAAAACATTAATGAGTTTCATGTACTAGATATAAAATGAAAGCTTTAGAAAACCATTTTTTTAACCCTTTTTTTATGTTTTGGCCTTCGTTGTAAACATTGTGCACTTTGTAGACCGTCCCTTAATGGCTTCTGTTATATTAAAGCCTCTTCAGTGATGTTTATCTAGAGAATACGAAGGAAGTAAGGAATGAAACACTTTGTTTGTGTGCCGTTATTTAAAAACGATCAACGACGGGGTGGTGTGATGTGACCCAGTGTAAAGCGCAGTTACTGCCACCACCCTGAAGTTGATTATTTTCCTCTAACAGCACATCCCTTAGTGTTTTATTCCTCCTATAACGCAGCAATTTGCCAATGGTTGCACGAAACAGCGCTTTTTTCCACCCTTCCCGGAATCCCCTGCTCTGAGTAAGGGAGCCGTTTTCATCGCCGTCGATTCCTAAAACAATCACCGCAGCAATCCGGCAGCATCCTAGGCCGTCCTAAATTATAACGTGAAATTCTTTTCCAAGTTATCTACTGTATATTTTAAATTCTTCTGACCGCTTCGTTCCGTTTTTTTGTATGGTCATCCTGTACGTGATGGACCCGAACTGGCCTCGTCCTTCTCGCTAGGCGGCCGCAAAAGAAAGAAAAAGATAGGGCACGTTTCGCCGAAAGCTTCCACGCGTGCACGTGAATGAAGAAAAGGTTTCGAACGGATCATTAACTCTGAATTTGCAGAGGTTTTGCAGAACAGAGAGCTAACAGATGGTGGTTTCAAAACGATGTTGTGGGACGTCACTTACAGCAGCTATAAATATTAGGCGGAATTGAGATTTCAGCAGCACTGTGGTACAAAGACATCTCGGGATTTATTTTCCAGCTAAATAAATACATATTAACATACAGTATGTCTATAGATAATCCTAAACAATCAAGCAAAATTATTAGAGGATTTCCAGTACAGATCAGGATCCATCCGATTTATTTATCTATCTATCTAGTACATGTTGATTAACATTTAGTGATTTTTCTCCGTTCCTCAGGCCGCTGCACGTGGCTGCCCGTAATGGACTTGCGGTTGTAGTGCAGGAGCTGCTGGGCAAAGGAGCGAGTGTCTTGGCTGTAGATGAAAACGGTGATTATATGAGTCTTGTTATTAAAGTGTACAACCCCGGTCTTGTTAAAAAGACTAAACGGTGACTGACTTTGCTTGTACAGGTTACACTCCTGCTTTAGCGTGTGCCCCGAACAAAGACGTGGCCGACTGCCTGGCGCTGATCCTTGCCACCATGATGCCTGTGTCTCCTGCAAGTACCGGCAGCATACCGGGCCTCACCTTCAGCGCCATAAACCACTACTGTAGCCCTTCCAAAGCTGTGACCTTTGACCCTTTACCCGGCTTGCGCCCGGGGCATCCATCCTTCTGCAGCTTCAACAGCCTGGGACGCGAAGATGGCCTCGTCGCTCACGACGAAGAATTTAACGACTCGGATTCAGAGACTTACTGAGGACTTTCGGTTCATCTCAGCGCCGAGGCGCATTTGGTACCCGAGTGCCTGGAGACTGCTGAAGACGTGATGTTGTTGAATCACAGTAAAGCGGGATTAGTGCCGTGTCCGTTCTCCGGAATGCGAAATGTGTCACTGCAATCTGAATCTTATCTGTAGTACATTTAGAAAAGAAAAAAAAAAAAAGACATTGAAATGCTATTACATGCTTTGAATTTGTCTGCAAAGTTAGTTTGAATTTCTCTCATACCACATGAAAGAGAATTTCGAACTGTAATGGAATTTCACGAGTTGCAGGAGAGCAGTCTAAAATCTGAAACTGAACGTCACGTTTAAGGGTGAACGAGCGACCAGTCGTCATTCCAAAACTAAGGTGTGTGTGTGTGTGTGTATAATCAATGTCTAAAACGTATTTAGTTTGGCAGTATGTAAATTGTTTATCCCTGCTTTTAATACAGCAGCAGTATAACAAAGTAAAAGTTTTAACGTGCACCGTTTTAAATCTGATTCTTTTGGACAGGTTGGTGACAGTTTTAATGATGGTTAATGATGATTTAGCTGGTTAAAGTTACTTAGCCAGGTTTTCTAATGGCTCTGTGTTTGCTTTTACCTGCAAGATGTTATGGATTAATAGAAAGACTCAACACTTCAAGTCGTACACCCTTAAATGTGAGATTCAGTTACAGATTTTTAGATCTTTAGCAAACCATGAGATTTTGTGTACTGGTGGTATGATACAAATTCAAGTAACGTTTCATTTCAGATCAATGCATATATAAATTCAACGATCGAATCGGGATGATCCTAAAGCCACACCACTACGTCTGTAGCCTTGTTTCCATTAACATGCTTAATGTGAAATCTGAAATTGCGAACTAAAAGATGTGAAATTGAAACACATGATTCGCATACAAATACTGCAAAGTTTTTCAGAGGTGGTTTTTCAGACGATTCGATGAAGCAGTATTTTGGAAAACTGAAACGGAAACTTTTTTTTTGCATTTAAAGATAAAAAAAAAATGAAGAGCAAATAGAAATGCTACCTTTTTTTAAAAAAAAATTGCTTCGTAAAAGCTATCACGAGAGGAGAAAACCCGAGTATAATCCCATAACGTCAATCAATGGAACACAGACTGTTTTTCAATTGTGTTTCGCCGCATTTTTAAAAAATATCGCTTCTATTTTGCACAAACTGCAATAGAAAGCCGGTTATCGGCTCAAACGGCGGCAGTCAACGCCGTGCTCTTTTACTTTTAAGTCTCTGGATTGTAGTATTTTGAAAAGCTAAACCTGAATACGAAATGGATTGAACCTGAATTTTCTAAACCTACAAGTTATTCTAAAATTCAAAAATTGAAGTCGTTCACAAACCACAGAAAACTATTACAGAAACGACAAAACGTCACTCACAAATCGGAATAAAAATAAAAAGTACATTTCATTCAGATTGTACTGGCACGTTTCTTATTCCAGTCCTTTCGAGCTACAGCTCTACTGGGAATAATGGAGTGTACCGTTTTTGCAGGGTGTCACTCCAGTTTTCCTCTCTTATACGTCTCAGGAGTGTTTAGAGACGCGAGCGGGAGACAGAGAGAGAGAGGGAAAAAAAACCTGACCGTGTTTGACCGTCCACTACAGCATGATCCGGATTGTGTTTTTCACCCTCACCATGGGTTTGGTTCTTTATCTCAACGTTCTTTCAAAAATACTTCTTTTAACCCTGATGCATTTGTTTTCTAAAGAACCAGGAATCATGACCTCAAACGCAACAATAATGACTACTGTGGAAGGTTCTCGACACATCCTCTCTGGCAGCAAGAGAAATCATGAACGTGCAAACAAGGGACCAAGTTGCCCCTTTTCAAAGCATGATTTAGCATTTTTTTAATTATTATTTTGTTTGTTTTTTAGCTGTGGTTAATTTATTATTAACTGAGATTAACCAAGACTCGGACAGAACAGACTGTTGTGGACGTTAAGTGCAGACCTCCGTGTAGGGTCCGTGTTGCTGCAGAGTAACTGATTAACGGAAGACGGACGGATTTCTGTGAACCCTGGAGTATCATTAAAAGGGCATTCTGGCGCATTTCTTACCCACGAGTTTGAGACCAGCTATCAACATGACAGGGTTTATACACACTCTCAATGCTGGCTTTTAGTGAATCGCGACATTTGTTATAGAGACGTGTGTGTGTGTGTGTGTGTGTGTGTGTATACTGGCATTTGTGTGTGCTTGTGTGTGTGTGTGTGTGAAAAAATGTTACCTTTTATAAAGGGTAAGACTGGCCACTTGGTGCGTTGCTCAAATGATTACTAATAAATCTTGAATATTTTTGTGACACCACAATAAGGTCAGTTCTATAATAAGGACTGATTTGATTATTTCAATTTAGGAGTGCTGAAACCCATTTTACACTCAACATGTGATTCCTGTTAGCCGGTCAAATGCAGTCCCTGAAGTTGCTCACAATAAACCGTGTATTTACTCAGAAGGACAATATGCTTATGCTTACAACCCGCCCTAAAGAGAAATTCCTCCACGGACGACACATTTCCTGCACAAAAAAGCAAAATCTGTTTAAAATGAATTACTTGTAGTAAAATCAGGAAATTATTCGATATTTCTTCAACTGGAGCTCTTTAAACACTGGAAAGTTCCAGAGTCAATTATTAGCCTCCATGATTATGGTTCCAAGTTTATTAGAGAAACTATTAAAATGTCAAAAAAAAATCGCTTTGCTTTTGTTTTACATCGCACATTTCTTTTCTTGCATTTCTTTTTATTTTGTTGCAGGATACACCTCATTATTTTTTACATTCTTAGAAGACTTTTTTTTTTTTTTCAGGTAAATTGTAAAATAGAGGTTCTTTTATACATTATAATCCCATTAGGGGGTGCAAGCTTTTGCACTCAACATCAGAACATGGATACAATATGATACTGAAAGAAAGAGAGCTGTGCTGCTTTATTCACCGTCTTTCTCATAGACTCTCCCATACAGCACTGCGGTCACCAGGCCGCTGGTCATCCCACTTCGGCTCATGTAAAACCCACCACTCTCCCAGCCGGACTCATCGGGGCGGTCCAGAGTCATCCCGCTGCCCAGCACGCCGGCGTACACGTGCTCGGTGCTGAACGTCCCATGCAGGTGAAAGTCAATCAGCGTGTGCGCATGCTCAGTCTCTCCTCCACAGCTTTCCTGATGGAGCCCTGTGCATCGAACTAAGGCACAGACCTCCAGGTAGTAGGTCCCATGGACCACATGGAGGCCGTTGAACGCCCCAAGAGCATACAGCTCTTCTTCAGGGGTTGAAGACCTCCGGAAGATCAAGTGGCAACAAAATGAGCCGTCACATACTGTGAGATTCCCTTCTTTGCCATGTAGAGGCACTAGTGTAAAATTGTCATACATCATTGTGGAGGTAAATGGAGTAGACCATTTATTGCAACTGGAATCCTCTTTTAGACAAAATTCCGAGTCTGATCCTTTTAAGAAAGATTTAAACTCTGTTTCCTTTCCTGTGTCCACTTTGGGAAGGCCAGAGAAGGGCACTAACTTCAATCTAGCCCTCTCTGGAGCGTCCCCTAGCAATAAGGGATCCAAGACTGGCACTCTGAGCACCAGCAATTTCCCAGCCTCGCCCTTTGTGTCGTGATGATAAAGTGCATCCCAGGGTGTAAAAATCCCACTTCCTGTCATGCCCAAAGCCGCCGAGCGGATGTTCGCTGCCAGCAAAGTGACGCCAGCTGAATAAGAGAAAGAGCGCTGAAACTGCACAGCAGCCAGCAGGGGGAGCTGGTTCATCCAAGCCGTAGGGTACACGAACTGTCTGACGCCCATGTCCCTCACCAGGGTCACAGCCGGCTCCCGGAATAATATATCAAAACAAGTGAACACCCCAAAGCGTCCGGCGAACGGAGTAGTGAACGTCACATACTCGCACTCAGGGGGCGTGTCGAAGGCTGCCTCAAAGTACAGGTTCTGTTTGTGGTACCTGGCCACGATGGTTCCGTTGTCGCTAAAAACAACATCGGTGTTAAACTGGTATCGGCTGTCAGCCGGACACAGCGGATCGATCGATCTGTTGCAGGGCTGGCAGTCGGGCATGTTGGCCACCAGGAAGAGACGATTCTTCTGAGCCATGCAGCTCAAACGACGCAGGACCTGAGAAAAGAAATAAGCTTCTACTAAATTATGTCAGTTTGCATATTACACAATAAACATTGATACTTTGCCACCCCCATGTGTCTCTTCTTTTCACAATCTGTTTTACAGTGTTTTTGTACAGTTTTTGAAATCGAACTCCAATCTTTATGATTCCAGCACACATCACCATGACGTACGCTCTTAGACAATAGTACTGATTAAACATATTTAGGCACAGTGCCTCTGTGTTTTGGAATCTGTCAGGATCCGAACATGGGCTCCACGTCACCGCTCCGGGATCCGGCACCGTCTCCACGTACGCAGCTATAGAAAGTCTGCTGTAGTTGAATCCGTGGATGGCGTCCTCTGGAAACACCAGGATCTGGGCTCCCTGTTAAACAGATTAAGGGTCAGTGAGTTCGCTGTTCAGTCTTCGGTGTGTAATACTGAGTACTTTTAAGTGGGTCGGTAAGTTCATTTCTGTTTTTCTTGCTGATAACTACATTTCTACTTTCAGAAAATCTTTGTTTTGTTTTTTTTTTTAACGGTTGAATAAAATGGTGTTGGACATTTAATTACGAAGTGTTGGATTATGTTTCAAAAGTTTACACTTATGAACTCATACTTGGCCTGATAATATGGCCATTTTTCCTCTGACCTCACTCATCATCAAAGGTGTTTCCCACCCATGGAACCGTCGCTCAGGGGATGTATTTTAGTTGTTGTTTTTCGCACCATTCAGTGTACACACACAAAAGTGAAACTGGTTTGTGTGAGAAAATCCCAGGAGAATGCACGGTTAAGGTCACAAAAGAGATCACACTTTTCCCCCACTCTGATGTTTGATATGAACATTACCTAAAGCTCTTGACCTGCATCCCTGTGATTGATTGATTGATTTATTTTTGCATTGTGCTGCTGAAACGTGATTGACGGACAGAGTAGCTGCATAAATGAGTGGAAGAGGTGTTCCTATTAAAGTGACACTTCATTATTATTATTATTTTTGTGTGTGTGTATACTTCGTGTTCTTAAAGGTGTCTCTGGTTGCGGGACATTTTAACTGTACTGTAAATTTCCCTGACCCCTTCAGTACAGATATATTTCATGAACACATGTGAACAGTTCATCTGGATTATGTAATCTGCTGGATTAGATCCTATTTGTCATTATTGACCAAGTTGCTTTTTGATTTCTTGAGGTTGGGATTAAACACACTGAACACGAGTGGGCAGATGAATAATGTTAATGAATAATAAATGTAAGATCTCGGGCAGCCCCACGTTGAGATCCTCTTTGATCTACGTCACCTGCTGTGCGGCGGAAGTCGCCTGTTTCTCAAAAACCTCCAGGTTCCGGTTCATGTGCTGCAGAGCGGCTTTCCGTCCCACAACCACTTTCGGCTCTGGGTTGAGGAAAATATTGTGCTCGTACACAGCAGCCGTGTAAAACAAACCCTCCTCGGCTACGACGAAATGAGTCCCAGCGAGCCAGGAGGCTAAAATAACTGCCCCGAGTCCACACAGCGCCATGACTGCCACCAGCCTGGTGCTGAAAGTCCAAAGGTCAACCTTCTTTACTCCGTCCATTCATACAGTCAGGAAGTGACTTAATCTCGAGCCAGAGATGTTTAAAGGCTTTTTCTTTGTTTGTTTGTTTTAAATCATGAACGTGTGTGACACAAAACTTGTCATTGTGCAGGATATAATGTATGGTGTACAGCTCAGTCTAGTGTTGTGTCGTTCGCGAACGATTCGTTCAAAAGAACGAATCTTTTAAGTGAACGAACTGAACCGAATCACTTCGTGAAGTGATTCGTTCGTTCGCCACCCCCGTCGGCTCTTGCCCGCGAAGCACTGAATGATTCGGTGAATTGGTTGAACGAATCATTTTAACGAATCTTTTCCCCCCGCGGTTTAGTCATCACCCCGCCCCATCGGCTCTGAACTTCGGTGATTCGGCGAACGAATCTTTTGAACGAATCTTTTTAGTGAATTGATTCTAGTGATTCAGTTCATCTAAAAGAACCGCCGTGCCCATCACTAGCTCAGTGCACGTGCTCTGCAACAGGCGGTGTATTGCGGGGGGTTTTCGGGGGAAGGGGAGGGGGGAGGGGGCGTGGTTTGTTTTCCTGGTGGGTCCGTATTGGAATGAGGTCACGCGAAAGCCGTGATTCTATTGGACGAAAATTCGTCAATAGAATCACGTCACTGAGTGAGTTGCGTTCATTGGTCAATGCGATGACGTTCCAGTCAAATCAAGAACGATCGAAAGAGACTTATTGAAAATAAAAAAAATAATAATTATTGAAAAAAATCTCTCTATTAAAATCACACTTTTTTCTTTTCCTTTTTTTCCCCCCAAAAATAATATTAAAATACAGCCATAAACACCATTTAAAAAGTGCAAATTGTTTTTGATTTTGCATCCTTGACTTTCTTTTAATGAATTTGTTTTATATTAAAATAAATTTTGTGTCTTTCTCCACTCTCAAACATTTTTTTTTTTAAGAGAAATGAATCGTGAGTTGATATTTATCTTTATAATGAATAATCATTATGAGACATCCAAGCGGGTTGCACGTGACCGTGTGATCTCTGATCAATAAGTGTACTTTCTCCCTCAGAAGAGGGACTGCTTTTGAAAATCCAATGTTAAAATTAAAGTCATCCCTGAAACAAATCTTTACTTTTTTTTCTGATGATATATGGAACTATCATCACTGCTGCTGTTGTAGGAAATTAATCAACACCTCCTGGGGAATCATAATCAAGAATCTAACAGGATCTGATTGGTGCACGTGACCCGATCCAGCAAAATGAGCCACTTGTTTAAGCCGCTTGTTTTTTTGTTTTTTTTACATCACTTTCTGCTGAGAGAATTATTAGTGGAGCTAATTGATACGATGCTTACACCGAACACTAACTCGAACCTCAGAGAGTTAAAACAGTTTTCCCTTGGAACACCAGCCAAACATCATCACATGCGTCACTGTTGGTCACGGCTTCAGGTTCGAATTGTTGTATGTAGGCTGTAGCCTTCTGAGCCAATTTGTCGAAGACATTTTGTGGTGGCTGGTGGGTTTTCAACAACAATGTATTGTACGAAACAGGCGTCCGATTCGTCAGATCAACTGAAAATCGATTCATGCAAGAATGAGAGTGTTGTGAGCAAGGCACAGTGTAAATATTAGACATGTGAGTTTAATTAAACCCCTAGTAGTTATGTGTGTGTATGTGTGTGTGTGTGTGTTTGGAGTTTGGAGACACCGTCCACTTAGCATGGCGTGTGCCATGAGCTTATGTTTATTACATAGTTATACATTACTGTGCCACGACAACACATTGGTCAACGGTAACAAGACTGAATATAAATATAAACTTCTTTGCTTTAGTTCGTAGTTCTGTACTAACAGGTAGGATTAAATAGAGAGAGAGAGAGAGAGAGAGAGACTATAGCTGCTGAGAACAGTACATACTATTAAACACAGCCAACACACATTATACACATTAACACTGTGAGGGTTAACACACAGGAGTAACACAGTCAGTTTGGCAATGTGATTCGCAGATCAGGAAGACGTGGCCATTTGTTTCGTGACCCAAAACACCCGGGACACATCTAGGCAAATGTCCGCATACCCATTTGTTTATCTTTCTTCGGCTTCCTTTTTTTAAGCCGTTGCCCTTCCTCTTCCTCAGTGAGAACAGAGTCTCTGTCAGTCTATAAGAAGGGGGGAGGGCTGGCCACAAAGATTCCTTTGACACATGATGCTTTTGCACAAGTACTCAGGAGATCGGACAGATTCGACCAGGTCCTCTCTGTAGTTAAACGGAGTTGAGCAGTAGCAGAGGGGCAGCACTAAATGCCTTCATCTTCGTCTCGCTCTTTTCCGTGTGCTGCAGAGACAGACGTCTCACCCCCTCCTCCAACGTAGTGCTCTTCTGACTGCTGGGCCGTGTAGTGTTTTCTGATTTTCCCTCGGCACCTTCTGCTCTTTCCCCTAAACACACGCACACGCACACACACAAAGTCATATTGAGAAGAGAGCTGCAGGTAATCTGAAAGTAAAATAACCCTAAACTCAAGACCAGGATTTTAAACGGGCAACTAAAATCGAATTTGACTCTGATTCTATAGACTGAGACTCTGGATGAAATTTATTAGCACAGTGCAAAAGTCTTTTATTCTTTTTCAGAATAAAAAAAAAAAACATCAGGGATTGAGGTTGTGATCTCATAAATTAAATGGGGTCAAGCAGCTAAACATTATTAGAGGATGATGTTTGTTTGTTTTAAATCGTGTTTTTTTCCCCCATCAAGAAACCAATAGAAATACAAGGGGTTACATGATAAACCAGCCTTTTTATTTCCGCATGCAGACAGAATGCACAGTTTAAAGAAAAAACACCGATCTCTGTAAGCTGTGTGTTTCCTTACAGATGTTTAAAATGTCAAAGCAGTGTAAATCTGTACAGAACAGTGTATTATATATAAATCTGCAAAGTACAGAACTTTATAAAGTACTAAGCTGCATGAAGTTTACCTCTTTCCTGCTCACACTCAGGTGATGAAGCACCGCTGCATTCACTGCGAGGGCCCAGGACAGGCGAGACACGGTCGAAGCCTTCCAAGGAGCCCGGGCTGAGCAGCTCTACACCTCTGGGGCAGGGAGAGAACGAGGGAAGAGACGAGCAGGAGGGGAAAGGACAGGAGGAAGAGAGCAGAGGGTACGGAGATGCGCAGGAGGGAACGTATGTGCAGGGAACATCCAGAGGGGCCGAGTTGGAGCTCAGGCTGCCGGTGGACTGGGTTTCTGGATCTTCATCAGAGGTAGAACCAATACAGGTTTCCTCTTCAAAGGTCTCAGATATCACTGCAACACACACACACACACACACCTGCATCAGAGCCAAAACATGCCTTCAGGATCCCGTTTTGGATCACAGGTGACTCCCAAAACAAACAGTGCTGCTTCTTCCTACTAAGATTTTATCGCACTTACTGGAAATGCCGTCCGAGTCCATTTTGAAGTTGCTGATGTCATCACCGGGGCTTATGTCTTTCTCAGCCCCAACTCCGCAGCAGCGGGGCCCTATGGCCGCGAGACGTCTGCGAGCATGGATCTCCTCTGAGATGGTCTCCAGGTTGCGCAGAGCCGCCCTGTACTCCGCTTTGGCCTGGGACAGTTTAGCCTGGCACTCGTCCACTCTTCTCTTCAGTTGCTGTGGGGAAGAAGGACGAGAACGCTGGTCAGAAATAACACGCGTACAGATCAACGGCAAAGTCGTTTTGTCTTTCTTTTACCATATTAATGCTTTTTTTTCTTTCTTTTCGAAGTACGCCATATCTGTGATCGTATTACACCTTCCAAAGTACAGAGTCTGTGTAATGCTGAATTAACAAAAAAAAAAAAAAAAACAAGCATGGAAAGAATATGCACCTACCTCGAGCTGTAGATAATATGTGGACTTCAATTCAAAATATGGCCTGTAGGGGGGAGAGGGAGAAAGAGAGAGAGAGGCAGAGAGAGAGACACAGAGAGAGAGAGAGAGAGAGAGAGAGGTTTGAGTCGGGAACTGCAGACACTTGTACAGCGGTTGCCATGGCAACAGCGAGAATAACACTCAAACATTCTTGAGCTCTGAACACGAGCGAGAGACAGCACATCTGGAGCACATCAGCCTGCACACACCAGCACAGGCACAGAAACACAAACAAAGAGAGGCCCCGTTTTGGGATGAGGGGGGAAAAATGTCCACTGCACAACCGACCGCCAAAATGTCTGCTAGTGAGCTGCCTTTATTTCTGCCTTCTAACTAGAGACCAGGGTTCAGATTGTAGTTCATGATCACGTTCCAAATTTCTGCAATCCTTCGTCAAGATTTAAAATTGGGAATAAATGTAGAAAGCATTTAACAAACCCTAACATATACGCTCGCGAGTGTTAAATGCAGCCGACCAACTAACCGTGACTTGTTGATGGTACGTTTGAGTTTCTTCTCCAGCTGTCTCATGTGGCTGATGGCCGCGTTGTATTTGGCCGCTGTATCTCTGTGCTCCAGTTCACTGTGTGTCCGACTCTGCTCCGCCTCCATCACCTGCAGCGGCGCAAAACATTTATTAATAATGGCCATGTTCCTGTTTCCTGAACACATACAGTATGGTCTGGTCATTTTTCTTTTATATAAGACAAAGAAATGTGCTACAGCATATAGCCACTGAACACACACACACACTCAGAGTGCATCCATGTTTCACGTAGGGAACTCTATGATCGAGCGATGACGTGCTCGAGTCCTGGACGTCACCACTTGACTAATCTGTGACTCGTTTTGTATATATTTTTTTGTTGCTAAGAGACTTTGCACTCGAGTGCAACAGACGACATAGACTTCACAAGGATGCTGCTGAGTTCATCAAAAGTGATTCGTTTGTGGGTAAGTGGCTTTACTGTGATAATTCGGTCGCTTTCCAGAAGTATTGGCACCCTCCATACAAATAAACGGAACGGAATTGCAGTATGAAATAAATATCACACATCACGGTTCAGAATTTCCACTCAAACTAGCTACATTTCCTCAAACAAAGATACTGTCATAGTAACGTCATCTTCAAAGAATGGTATTTTTACTACTACTCTAAAAAATGTGGCAAATGTATCGGCATCCCTGCAGAGTATTTAGCAACCCACTGATCATCCTTGGACCAAAAAAAAAAAAAAGCTTTCTTTATTGGTCTGTCTTCAGAAACCTGTCTGTAAATTTTGTCATTTGTGACCAAAAAAAAAAAAAAAAAACCCCTGTCACATGTCAGCAAAAAATCTGAGAGATGGTTGTTGACCTGCACAAATAAGGTAAAGGATAAAAACAAACGGCCAAGCACATAAGTCTAATAATCTTAATCACACCGAGGAGCATGATCGAGGAGAGGAGTACACATAAATACACTGTCCACAGTGAGGAAGATGGTGAAGGAAGCAAAAGGAACATGATAGTTTCGGAACTGCACAGTCTGGTTGGTTGCTGAAGTTGTCCACTGAGGGTGCCAATAATTCTGGAGTTGTCTGGAATCATTTTTGTGGCAAATACAGTGAGCTAGCTGACAGTAGTCTACAGTCTCTATGGTGGTGTGTCCTGTCTCACCCTCTGGGTGGCGTGGTTGAGCATCTCCTGCCAGGCCGAGTCAAACTGCCGGCTGTCCTCCTCCAGAAGTCTCTCCTCAGCCAGAGCGATGGTTTCTTTCGCCGCCCGCAGGATCTCTATGGCTCGTTGGAACTCCTGTGTGGCCCTCTGAGCTTCCACCTGAGCCTGTAGGAGATAGACGAAAAAATAAATAAATAAATTCAAGTCTCAGAGCGGTTCTCAAAACAAAGCCCTTATCTCCAGTTGGACATGTAAAGGAATGGGTTCGGAATGTCCTTTACCCTTTCATCCCCCCGTATGTGCCGCTTTAAGCCTGTGTTCACTACGAAGAATGTCCGATTTAATGTAAAAAATTAGCCACGTTCATTTGCTGTAATCTTTCCAAGTGGCTTCTGCTTCTGCTCTGTCAAAGGTCCAGTCATATTTTCTACCAAAGAATTCAGAAGGATAACGGAGATTTTTTTTTTTTTTTTTTTATTTCATAAAAAGCCTTTCCTGCTCAAAGCCTGAGTGTGATCTGGAGCTCAGCTCAGAGAGATATGACGCAGGGTTGCTGACAAGGCTTCCTCCGAGCCATGGATTAACTTAAACCCCACATCTCATTCCTCAGATCATCAAAAAAATAACAAATCCAAATAATAAATCAGATGCCTTTCAAAAAGGCCCTACAGTATCAGCTCCTTAGCATTGCAAAGGACTCTGCAAACACATTCTCCTTTTAGAAGTGCCACTGACAGCTTCTCCATATCAAACACAGCCTCGGGGAGGGATCACTGGTTCAGGTAGCAGGGCTTCGACTTTTCCTGTCCTGCACTTCTTCTGACAGGGTGTTATGTTCGTGCTGGTGAACCTCAAGCATTTGTCCAGTTCTTACACGGAAGATAATCAGACTCGTTCCAGTGTGGCACGAATCAACATTTAAGCTCAGTAAAGGTCACATAAAAATGAGGCAGTAGCAAAGCAAAAGCCTCTGTGTTATAATAACGCATCCAGTTCAATCTTTAACTCAAATGTCAAAGGAAGTGATGACGCTTTCACAGATTTCGGCCTGTTTTTCTCTCTGGAAGCTCTCGGGAAGAAGCGACCCGTTAAACAGTTCACAGTCTGAAGAAATGTAAGCTCCTTTATTCACTGACATCTGGAGACTCTCTCAACAAAGTGACCCAGAGATGATGTAGGGACGTAACGCCATGACGGGTTCGAGTGGGCCGCACACAATGGCACGCACGCAATACTGCACAGTCGTGCTTTGTTCACTCAGAGTGGAAATGCCTCCAGCGGAGGCGTTATCAAATAATCGTGACCTTCATTTCTGTAGAACGTTACACACTGCGAGATTATTTCCCGTAGCTGCAGTTCGCCTGAAACGGAACCCGAGCTCGGGGTGGCCAGGTCTGCCTGACATAAACACGAACTCTGTGTTCAGTTGAATCATTCCACGATCATTTCCACACCCATAACACACACCAGGTTAAACGCAAAGTTCCAGAACTTGTCTCGTACTATTATCTGTACCATCTTATAATAAACAGTATTTTAGGAAAAATGAGTAAACCATGTGCTGTTCAAACACATTCATACAGCAGAACCTACTCGCATTTCTTTTAGACATCACTTTACCTGTTAATGCACTTTATTATAATCACACACAGCACGCATACACACATAATAAGACTCCGGCTTTATCTATCTGGCTTTGTAAACATAAAAAAAAAAAAAAAAAAAAAAAAAATGAAACATCAAAATCGCACACCTGGCAACCCTGAGCATTTTTTGTGCAGTGTGTGTGTGTGTGTGTGTGTTAAGCTGATTGCTGAAACACTAACCTTCAGTCTTTCTGAATGACAGACATGCAATACATGTACCACTGGACTACACTTAATACACCATTATGTAACACACAGTCAGTCACGCCCCAAAGCCGAACCCCGCTCACGTCAGCTGTTCCTCTACGTTAAACCCTCTGCCATTTTAACATGCTCAAGTAATACCCAGGGATTATCCTGGCACTTTAAAAATGACTGAACCCTCACCAGTGATTAGCCTGGGAAGTTTTTTTTTTTCTTTTCTTTTTTTCCCCCCCCTCTCCCCGTCAGCCCATGAAAAACTGACTTTAAACAACTAAGCAAAACGAATGAAGTGTTTACCCGGCTGTCTCGGTAAACACCATTAACATGAGTGAATTATACCAAGAGTGGCCTGCTGTGGACATGTCCAAGGTTAAGACTTAACAAACACAGTTAAGGAACAGCCTGAGAAAGTCTGTGTTTTATGTACAAATGCTGAATTCACGTCACACAGGAATCACCGTGATTGCCAACCCTGCCTGGGAAAAAAAACCTTCACGCTGACCTTCTGAGCGAAACGTTCGTGTTGACTAAAAAGTTGCAGTTTGTGGGATTTCAAAATCTTAACTTTTTTTCCTTTTCGGTTTCATTCTGTACTGAAATTGCATTTTGTACGGTGGCCCTGAAGGTCAAAACACAACAACATCTAAAAAACACAATGACATTTTAAAAACACAACAACATTGCAGAAAACACAACAAAAACACACAGAAAACACAACGACATTTGAACAGAGATGGGAAATGTAACGAAGTACAAATAAAAGTAGAATTTTCGGGTATCTGTACTTTACTTCACTACTTTTTTTGTGGCTACTTTCTACTTTTACTTCTTACATTT
>JAOVYU010000035.1:4651411-4662481 GCA_025674565.1 Synodontis membranacea
GAAAGTAATAACCCCTCTCTCTTTTTCTCTCTCTCTCTCTCTCTCTCTCTCTCTCTCTCTCTCTCTCACACACACACACACACACACACACACACCACACACAGCTGTTGAGATCAGCACATTGTTGAGATCAGCACATTGCTACATTGTTATGGTGTTAGTCTTGTCCCAGTTGCTATTTAAGCTCGACCCACAAAGGCACATGCCAGTGTCTGGGTTTCAGAGCTGTGTGAGGGTGAACAAGGGCAGGTGATGGAAACATTGCTTGAATACCAGCTAAGGCAGAATGATATTGCCTCTCTCTCTCTCTCTCTCCCTCTCTCTCTCTCTCTCTCTCTTTCTCTCGCTCTCTCTCTCTGTGTTTGAATTGCATATTGAGGTTGAAAAACAATTAAAAAAAAAATCTAAATAACATTCTGCAAGGACTCAAAAGGAGGGAATCAAGCACACATATGACAGAAGAAAGCTTTAAAAACCCCTTGTGCATGATGAGAAGACTGATCCTGATTCTCCATCCATCCATCGATTGTGGGTCTGGGGAAGCTAGGGCCAATCCCAGCTGAATTCAGGAGAGTCATTATTGCAGAGCTAACACAGAGACAGACAGCCATACACAGTCACATTCATACCGATGAGCAATTTAGAGTAGCCAGTTGACCTACTATGTATGTCTTTGGACTGAAACTGGAGCACCAGAGGAAACTCATGCAGGCTCGGGGAGAACATGCAAACTCTGCACAGAAAGGCCCCCCGGTCTCTCTCTCTCTCTCTCTCTCTCTCTCTCTCACTCTCTCACTCTCTCTCTGAGTTTGACCCAAGGTTCGAACCCAGAACCTTCTTTCTGTGAGGCGATCCTTTCTCTGGGAAAATAGATTTGATATAGTTATTATACGTGGTTATTATGTAGTTAAAGGTCCTATTCAACTAATGCAAATATTTTAGAGACATGGCCGTGACATGTAATATTGTTTACAGGAAACAATATAATATAAATATTCATATATTAAAGTTTTTAATATTAATATTAATATATTAAAGTATTAATATTAAAATATTAAAGTTTAACATTAGTTAAACTTATTAATATTAGTTTAAAAAGAAGTTTCATATTAAAGAGAGGAAGTACACTATATGCACAAATGTTTGTTGACCCCTGACTGTCTCATCCGTATGTGCTTGATGAACATCCCATTCCAGATTTAGTTCCCCTTTTCTAGTAAAATAGAAATCAGTGTAGACTGTTCCTGCCATCATCTGTTCATGGTTGCAGGGAAACTGGAGCCAATCCCAGCTAAATTCAGGCAATAGGCGGGGTGCACACTGGGCAGGTCAGCAATCTATTGCATTGCTGACACAAAAAAATTAACACCCATTCACACCTATCACGGGCAATTTACAGTAGCAAGTTGATCTAGTCTGCTTGTGTGTGGACTGTGGGAGGAAGCCAGGGCACAGAAAGGCCCCAGTTGGCCACAAGGTTCAAACCTAGAACCTTGCTGCAAGGCGACAGTGATAACCAACTGCACCACCATGCAACCCTTATCAAATTTCAACCTTGCTTGGCCCCCTCATCCAGCTTTGGACAGCTTTCTAGCTTTTTCCGTACCTGACACCAGTTAACCCATCATTTTTGCATTTCCATGAATGTATAAGGTGCAGAGAGATGATTTGCAAAGTCAGAGTCAAAGTGAACTTTATTGTCATTCAACTTTATTGTCATTCACCATACAATTCAAGAGTGCATACTAGAACGACTGTGCAATATTTAACTCTGCGCAAGATTTACCTCTGCACAGAGTAGTAGTCTTTGTATAGTTCTGCATTGTGTGTAGCCTGTAGTATTTTTGTTTTGCTTTTTTGCACGTTGAGCCAGGAGAAACGCAATTTCGTTCTACTATGCAAAGCAACAGATGTCCTCCAGTCAGCTATTGTATAGGTGTACGTGCTTAAAGACGGAACGTATAAGCTGCCATGGCTCAGTTTCATCATTTCCATTCTAAGCTCTGAAAAGGCACGCAACTACTGTATGAGAACGATGCACACGCCAGTGCGCGGGCCCTTTGTGTCGGGAACGCGCGTTCACCTTAACGTCACATCGCGCCGGTTCTGGCGTGAGCGCGCAACTCCGGGAGACGCAGTCGGTTTCTTTCTCTCACCGAGAACGCGCGAAGTGAACGGGAGGCCAGGGCCAAGATGCGACGGTGCTAGCGTCCAAATCTACCTCCCATCAAACACGCCTCCATCCCCCTAAAAAAAAAAATTAATAATAATAATAAAAAAAAAAAATTCACAAAACCCACCATGCGGATGATTTAAGGAGCGTCGGAGCGCTGAGATCTGTGCGTTATTTCTTGTTTCGGAGGCTGAGCTTTGCTGCGCAGGTGCGCCGTTGCGCTGCGGCAGGATGGAGTTCAAGCAGCTGGTGGACGCGGCGGAGAAATGGTGCTCAGGAAACCCGTTCGAGCTGATCTTCGCCGAAGAGGTGGACGAGCGCAGGATGGACTTCTACGCCGAGCCTGGCATTTCGTTTTACGTGCTCTGCCCCGACAACATGACAGGAGGTACCGACACTTTTGTAAGTACGAGAAGAACGATGCGTGTGTGTGTGTGTGTGTGAGTTAAGGGGAGGGGGCTTCAGAGGGAGTGTGTAGGCCTGTCTGTGATTCTGCATGGGCGTGTTTGAGAATCTTTGGTTTAATCTGCCCCAGGAATAAATGGAATAAATATTAAAATAGACCGGTGCTGCATTCATGCCACTTTTATGATTCTGAAGCTCAGTTACTAAAAGAGGTTGCGCAGGTAATGAAGCTCCATCAGTGCCGCCATTTTCAGACTGGATGACGGCGCACAGAGGCATTGTGTCAGCACAAGGTTTAAAAGGTTTAATGTTCCCTCTCTGGCCCTGTCATGGCCGCATGAATAGTTGATTATAAGAGTGAAGTGCTCCCTTTCCTCTCCCTTCTCCTGTTTTTGTGATGTGATCCACCGTGGCAGCGGCTCTCAGTATCAGGTGTTGGCTTGGTGCCTCTTGGTCTGACTTACAGCTGAGCAGATGACCATAAGGATGGTGTCAGTTTTTATATGACCATGGATCCCAACCTCTTTCTTTGTTTTGGGCCAGGTCACGGATACGTTTCGGATGTTTCCTTTTCGTAAAACTTCCTTTATGTGGAACCGAGCAAACCATTTGTATGACTGTCTCATGAGATCCGGTTGTAGCAACATCTCCGCAAACATGATTAAACACCCCACACCCAATCAATATAATGCTGCACAACAAGGGTACTCGTAAATGACCTTCCCCATCTGCAGTGTCCAGTTACTAATCCCGTGCAGCAAGGCCAGAGACAGCAATGGACAAAGAACCAGAGAACTCAAACCTCGAATCTGCCAAGACCCCAACTAACCAGTAGGACCACAGGTGCCTTTGCCATGGCTGCCAGATGCCAGAGCCAGCTGGTGTAAACAGACAATCAGGGCTAAGCGCTCTCTATACTGAGTGCAAAACATACGAATGAAGGCACATTTTTACGTATTCACTTCAAATTATTTGCTGTGTGTACACCACCTCTCACCTGAAGTGGGATTGGCTCCAGCTTCCCCCGGCGACCCGCAGTCGATAAGCGGCATAGAAAATGATGGATGGATGGAAATGGCTTCAAGTGGATTATTTTTGTGCCACTGGAATAAGTGTTCACTATAGCCTAACTAGGTGCATCTAGGACCGTATAACGCGTGACAAAGTCTTAAACAAACATTATTCATGCCTGTTCTGTTGAATTGCTTTTTAATTCATAAAAAGGATTCCTCAAGATTACTTGGGCCAGTTAGAGGATCTTAGATTTTCTTACATTTGTTTTTCTTCGCAGAACCATCTCTGAAAGTGAAAGAGATCTGTTGTAATGTAGTACTGAGAACCTTTAAGGGTTTCTCTTATGAGTGGGAGTCGAAGGCGGATGCAAATGCAGGCTTTTATTTAAAAGTGAAGGAAACTAACAAATAATCAAAACAAGACTATAATCAGGAACCTAGACTCTAGATGAGAAACAACCACAACATAACAGAGGCTAGACAAAGACACATATAACCAACAGAACTTAATTAGAGTGATAAAGGAAGCATAATGGGAGACAGGTCAGGTGCTAAATGAGACAAGCGCATGGGACATGCATGGGCTGCTGGGTAATGTAGTGCCATGCTACCATGCCAGTCTCCATCAGAAGGGCAAACTGAAGACAAGGAGGGTGCTGGATAGATCAATAGAATGAAGTGGTTTTTCTTTGTTTTTTATTTCTGCTTTTTAAATTAAATAAATTCAAAACAGGAAATGGCTGCAGCTTTAATCCTGATTTTGTGGCAGTGGCATGAGTTAACAATTGAGAAAAATTGTATGCAAACATAGACCCCAAACAGAGGGATTCTCAAAAATGTAATCATCATGTTTATAAGCGGTTCCTAAACAATAGTAGCATTTCTTATTTTATCAACCTGATAAAAAATAATGCTGTATTTGTTTTGCTGGTAAATGGGATCTCATGTCTTCACAGAACACTTCAAAGAACCCATAACAGATTAAAGTGATGATTTCTTCCTAAAGAACTTCATCTAAAGGATGCCAATAGAAGAAGCTTTAAGACTATCTTCGCCAAGGAGGTTATGTTTTTGGTGCGGTTTGTTTGTATGTTTGTCTGTTCGACTGTAAGCAGGAAAAAAGCCCCAGAAAACTACTGGTGGAGTTTTCATGAAACTGGGTGTAGAATGGGCCAGGGAACAGTTTAATAGTTTAAATAGTGACCGTAAAGTAAATAGTGACATGTAGCAGTGACAAAACATAGCCAATGTAGAAATACGATGGCTCCATTGGAAATATATCCAGACGTAAAAAGTGGTTGCAGTTGCAGATTTGCTTATCAGAGAAGACTCGACTATTGTCCATGTTGGAGGCCTGTGCTCTCTCATCTAATGTAATGTAATCTCTCTCTAAAGTAATGATTCACAGCTGTCATTACAACTCTAGCAATGCAGCGTAACTGTGATTTAACCCATGAAGCCCCATGATATTGTTCGGTAACCACAATAAAATTAATAGGAAATGTCGGTAGTTATGGTCTAAGAAATTCTGGATCCACCAGCAGGTCCTGTGAGCTTAATGGGTTAAATGTGACACCAGTTAACGTTCTCAGTTCCTTTGGTTTTTCTCCTGATTGAAACACTGACTCCATGATGGTCTGAGAAACAAGGAAAAGCACCAAACTGACAGATTGAGCATTTCAGGACCACATAGATACATACGTGTTTGTTCTGAGCAAAGGAAACAGAAGACGAGGCAGTTGGACGAAGATGTGACTCGAGAGCTGGCAAGACATTTGAAATTGGATCATTCTACTGTTCTAAGGCATCTGAAGGCAATAGGAAAGATTCTGAAAGTTGGTAGGTGGGTTCCACATGCACTTTCAGAATTAAATATCATTCAACAGCTTTATTACGAGCTGCTCTGTCCTGGAGAAACTGTCATATGATGAATGTTACAGTGATCAACTGATCAGATTAAGTAAAAAAAAAAAAAAAAATGAACTATGATCATCCAGCAGCCATTCACAAAAGAAAATTATCCAAAAGCAAAAGCTACAAAAGACAGGATGTTAAGTCTTGTATGCAAAGTTTTCCAGTTCCGTCCTTCTCACCAAACACAGCGCCATCGTCAATGATATACGAAATTGCATAGATGAATAATTTCCTCCAAACCCGAAATCCCGCCACGGTATTCATTCTCTGCCAGATAAATGGCAGAAAGCTATGAACAGTTTTACCTCACCAGACTACCTTTTTTCCCTCTCTTTCAGGAAGATAATAAGGAACCAAATAGAAAACAACTTGTCATGTTACAGAAAAAACAGAGTCCTCTGTCCTGAAGACTTTCGCATGGCGGAAAACTTACTGAATGTTACAAAGTGCTGACGCTCGAGACTCCTACCATAAATGTTACACAAGCAGCTTAACTATATCAATGAATATGTTTTTCTTTGTTAAATAACATTTTATTATTTATTTCAGCCTGTGCATTTGTTGTTAACATGGAAACAGATACATGTGATTTACAACTGAACTGAGAAACGAACGAATCACTTGAGGATCACTTCAGTTTGTTCCCTTAAAAGATTCAGCGCAAGCATTCCCGGAGCAGGGGTGGAGGGAATGTAACGACCCTGATTTGAAAATGTAGGGAGTACAAAGTACAGATACTCATGCTAAAATGTAATAAGTAAAAGTAGAAAGTAGGCACAAAAAAAGTAGCGAAGTAAAGTACAGATACCCAAAAATTCTTCTTAAGTACAGTAACAGAGTATTTGTACTTCGTTACTTCCCATCTCTTAAAGCAGCATTATCAATTAATAAGCGTAGATATGACAGCACTTGATCTGTGGATGCTGGCAGGCAGCTCATCCAATGCTGGGGCATCAAACCAGGAATATCTGTGAGAAGTTCCAGGAAGGAGTGGCTTGGTCTAATGCAAGTTCTTCCGCCTTGCTCAGCGTTCTTCTCCATCTACGCCAGAAAGTGTCACTGCAAGAGGAAGCGCATACAAATAAAGGCTGGGGTAGCTGAGCTGGCACCGGATATGACTTGTACATCTGCAGTTGGCTTCTGTAATTTTCTTTGTAAATTTTTTTTTTATTTTTAGCGAAATGAAAAGCTACTACCTTTACATTTCTCTGATCTGCTTAGGACATAAAACTATATATATATATATATATATAATGGACAGCTCTAGATTACACCTGATCATTTTTTAATTTTTGAGCATAAATAAGGTGACAAAAAGGAAATATGAAGAATGTTACCTACATTTATGCATATTTGTGCACAAAGTACTCACATGCATTTTTATATGGGTGGAACACAGTGACATTATCTGTGTGTGGTGTCCAGGTTGAAGTGGGTGTGGCCTAAATCAGAAGTTTTCTTCTTCTTTTTTTTTAAGTTTTGATCAATTTAATCAGCTCCTTTTCTTATTATATATATATATATATAAAAAAACCCTAGTAGCTTAATTAAACCCACTATGACCGTGACCAGGCAGTCACTAAGGATGAATGAATGAACACCTTAAATGCAGCACTACAGATGCATTGTTCGTGTTTGGTATCTAACCATTCGCTTGCATGAGCTTCAAGCTGCAAGACTTTGTTTGTCTAGCCTCAAACCAGACGTCATGTGAAAAAAATAAAAGAAAATCGCAGCTCCATCCTGTACCTGTTTGGAACTCACTATCTGTATATGCAGAATAGGAATGATATTTATATGTAGGCGGTTTATAATCATTTCTGATACGGTGTGTTTCTGTACAGCACCGATTACAGGGTTTTCATCTTGCAGAATGTGGAGGGCTGTCGATAAGATAAAGACACTGACTTGTTTGCACAAAAACACTCCGTTGTCTAATTTGTATTCCCGATAAGGTCTCTCAGTTGTTTTCTGAAATTCTGACCGGTGTGGCTCAACAACGTGTGGTCCGTTAATCATTCTGATCTCGGTAAAGCCTGAACCTTGGTGTGACCTGAAAAAAATGTACCCTGGTCAAGTTAATGCTAAACATATTTGTGTGACATATCAAAGGTTTGTCAGTTTTGTTTAATATATTGCAAGTTGTATCGTCATTGTGGAGTCTGTTCGTTTGCAGGACGTATAAAGTATGAATATCGTTTTCAAGCAAAACATCTCGATAATGTTTTCCACTTGGGGGAAAACGCAGCTGGGTGTAATGTGTATTTGCAGAGTAATGTGATATGTGTTTGTGTGTGTGTGTGTGTGTGTGTGTGTGTGTGTGTGTGTGTGTAGCATGTGTGGAGTGAGAGTGAGGACTGCCTGCCATTCCTGCAGCTGGCACAGGACTACATCTCCTCCTGTGGACACAAAACCCTGCTGGAGGTCCTTGACAAAGTCTTCAGATCCTTCAGACCTGTGAGTGCTGTTCATCACACACACACGCAACCACACACACACACACACACACACACACACACACACACACACACACACACACACACACCTCCAACCTAGTGCACAAAGCATTCCCCAGTTACAGAATAATTTTGGCAATCTGTGCTTTGTCCTGTCATCCTCAAATGGTTGTAAGGAACAGCGAAAATGAAAGCAAGCACAGCAGGATTCCAGACACAGCACAATATAAAACTGTTTTTTTTTTTCTTCTCTTTTTGTTGTTCCCCTATAGTGACAGTAAGCCAGAAGTTTTTTCTTTTTTTAAATAAAAGCCACAGTTTGTCCAAAAAATGCAGTCTTCCTCTTGGAGAAAACTCTCAGATATTCCTTTCCTTGTGTGCACACACCCACACAGCGAATTCATCTAAAATGTTTGGATATCTATAAAAACGTACAGCCCATGTCTTTATTTATTTATTTATTTATTTTTTGCTGATTTCTTTTTTACTTTCTTCTTCAACACCCGTGTTTGTGCTTTGTACTGTAAGTGGCTTAAAACACTCTTTAACGTGACCGAATCTGTGTCCTACACTGACCTGCAATAAGCACTCTCCAAATCAATGACGTCATCATCGCGCACCTGAATTCTAAACCTCAGCAGCACCAAAGCGCCATATTTGTGGCAATTGTGCATTACAGTAACGATGGCATGAACAGTTCAGCAGCACGTGACTCGTTTTAGAGGTCAGCTGCAGCTCATCATTAGCTCATGATCAGGACGAGAAGGTAGAAAGAGGACAGTCGCAGAGCGCTCGCTGTTTTGTTTTTTTTTTGTGGATGTTGCTGACATTCTGTGCTGAGAGATGAGAGGCTGCAGATTAAAATGTGATAAAGGGGGAAAAAAAAAAAAAAAAAAAAACACCCACATGGATATCGCTCTCATTTTAAACTTAAGGCCACTGAGTATGTATTGGATCTAGAAGGATGTGTGGAAGGAGCACGCCCACACGGTGATGTAATGAAACTCCAAGTCTAGGTCTCTCGGTTTTAAAAACGCATCGCTTTTGCTGTGTGTATGCCTGGCGTCCGTGCTACTCCGGAAGCCCCTAAAACTTTGGAAATGCTGCTGCCCACGTTCCAGTTCGAAAGCATTTTAGTGTGGGCAGCCAGAAACGCAGGCTTTAACCCAGACACCAACGTTCGCTTCCCGATCGACTCTCATTTATCTGATCCTTCACGCTCCTATCAAGTGACCCTTTTCCGGAGGTAAACAAACAGCATCAGCCTCGACTACCAGTAGCGAATGCAGCATGGATAACGAATTACAAGCGTTGCTGACCTTGTTGTCTTTACTAGCAGCTGCTGTGCACTTAGATTCTGCATTTTAGAATACTACAGCTTCCTACATATGCAGGATTCAAGCTATTATTCGGGTGATCTGTAACTAAGCAACCGACTGCAGAGAAGATAATCTGCTTCCTGTTTATACCGGCACGTGCATACCCAGGGAACGTGAATGGCCACGTGATACGGGTTTTCAGGCATGTTATTATGGCTTGGGTGTTATTTCCGAAACAGGCCAAAAAAGCTTGTCTGGAAAGAGAGCTTTTTGTTTTAGAATACCGAACTAAAATGTATTATTGGTATGCAGCCTAAGTCAGGTCTGTAAGCGTTCTGAATGAGGCCAGGTGGATTCTGGCTCTTGCTACGGAAAGAACCGTAAATAGCCTAATTTGAATAAGAAAGGAGTAAAACACCTGGAGACATGCATGTGAAGCAGATTTACCATTGCCACCCTGTATCTGATTATTCTCCTACCCTGATTATTATTATTATTATACAATTATTAATCAATGACATATTGTACCTTTAATACATTTAATACTGTGAAACAAGTTCCTATTATCGTTTGCGTTAGTCATTTCCTCACCAGGCTCGCTTTTTTTTCCCCCTATTTCGTTTCCTCTGTCCTGAAAACGTTCCTGTGCTGGAAAACCTACTGAATGTTGACAAAAGCTCTGACACTGGAGACTCCTTCCATAAATGTTAAATAAATGCCTCCTTACAGAAGACTTCTCAGGGCATACAGTACGTAAGAGAGATCATGTGCCGACCAACACTCAAATGCTACGTTTCTGTTACACAACTCTTAAAAAAATATTAGGAAGCAGAAAAAGGATGTTTATCACATTTAGGCAAAAAAACCTTGTGATCCTTATTATGGTGTGTGACGTGAACATACCCCTTGTCATCACTTGCTGTATTTATTACTTTTTTATTATTTGTCAGCGTCTTCACAAAAAAAAAAAATCCAAAACATACAATATTTCTAACCTGAGTTTGCATGAACCTCTTGTTGTTTTCTAGCTCCTGGGTCTTCCAGACATCGATGACGACACGTACGAGCAGTACCATGGAGACGTGGAGGAGGAAGCAGAGACGGACCATCAGCAGATGGGTGTTAGCCAATAATATGCTCAGTGAGGTGGATTGACCTTCCACAGGGCCGGAGCGTTCTCTCATTCCCTCTCTTTTTTCCTTCTTCCACGCCATCTTCACATTTCTACTGTTTTATGATATGCACTATCCCTCTGTCTTACACACGCGCACCACAGCTTGTTATAATGCACGATTCCACCCTTTACCACGTTGCAAAGACAAACTTTCTCGGTAGACCTCCCGTGTCCTTCTTGTTTTATTTAGCAAGCACCTGCTGAAAAAAAAAACAAAAAAAAAAACCTATGGAAACGATTTCAGGTTTCTGTTGGTTCCTGTGCAATGGCATTTTGTGTAATGGGTTGGTATCACAGTTTAATGGGTCGTAATGGTTTAACATGTAATGCGTGACTGATTTTAGACCTGCTTAATGGTTTCTAATGGGATTCGAGAGTCTGATGGTCTAGGCTGGTAGCATTTTGTAAAAAGCTGTGGTTCGGTTACTTAACGGACCTTGTAGATTTGTTATATAAGCCTGCATTTCAGTTCTGTGTGTAGGAGAACCACATTTAATATACAGCATTTACACGTATCCAGTGTTATATCGTATCATTTACACGTATCCACTGAAACCTAAGCGTGACTTTTTCACACAAAAAAAATCACACACACATATATATATATAGCTTGGGG
>JAOVYU010000035.1:4669151-4680524 GCA_025674565.1 Synodontis membranacea
GTAGGCTATTTACATGACTTCATTCATCCTCCATATAGAATCTTATACTTTTTTTTTTAATAACAATAGACTATTGCTATACTTTTACAGTGATAGGGCGTATATAGTGAACGGGATTTACGGCAGTAATAATAAATTATTATTATTATTATTATTATTATTATTATTATTATTATTATTTTTTTTTTTTTTTTTTAGTGTTTATGCTGCACTTCCGCGTGACGTCACCTGACGCACATAAAGGAGGAGGAGGGCAATCCGTGCTTTTCACACACAGACCATAATAACCTTCGTCTCGCGCCGCGTCCGCGCGCACCGGGTTGTGTGTGTTTTTTTTTTGTCGGCGCTGTTATTGTGTAGCGTTTGGGGACGTTTCATTTCCGAACACTTTAACATCTGTGTATTTTTTTTTCTTCTTCTTCTTCTTGTGTGTGTGAAGGCGGAAGTTTGCCTAAATACTGCGGAGCTTGTTGACAGTCAGCAGGGCCTGTTCTACAGTTCTGACACCGTCACAAAACTTCTGTTACGGAAGAGCAACTAGTGTGCAGTGCAGCCATGACCTTTTATCTTACACCATGTAGCGAGTCCTTATAGGATCGATTTTTTCTTCTTCTTCCTGTCCACATCTGGAGCTTGACCCTATCCATTACGGGTCGTTGTTTTTGATTTTGTTTTGTTTTGTTTTGTTTATTTTGTTTTTGTTGTTTTGTGTTTTAAAGGGACGTTTGGCTTGTTTTAGGGCCGCCGAAACAAACAAACAAACAAACAAAAAAAATATATATATAGACTGAGATAAACACATGGGGCTGAAACAGAGCAGTCCGGCGGCTAATGCTCGGCTTAGGGCTTATTCGGGCTCGGATGTGCCCACTTCTACCAGCACAGCCGCCGGTTCCGGAAGCACGAGCGCGACTGCGATTCGGTACTACACCGGAAACCAGCAGCAGCAGGTCGGAGCGCGAGGACGGTACGCGGCGGACGGTGCGAGACCCAACTCGCTTTTTCAGCCCAGCACCACCACCATCATAGCGCAGGGTAACGGGACTCAGAGCGATGAAGACGCGGTCAGGGAGAGGAGTCAGTCCGGCCCGAGATTACTGATCGGATCGTTGCCATCTCACCTGTCTCCTCACCTGCTCGGAGGTAAGACAAGCGCGTCATAATAAGGACGGAACCATGCGTCATAAGTGGATGGAAGTCGAGTGTATCAACAAGAGGACAACTGGCCATACGAGTTACTTTTACAAATATGTGATAGTTCTAAAGAGAGAGTTCTGTCATATATCAGAGGTCATCTGGATTGATTGAGTGATTGATTGAATGATTGATTGAATGATTGAGTGATTGATTGAGTGATTGATTGAATGATTGTGACTCTTTTAAAGATTTTCTCCCACGAGTTGTAATCCTACACAGACAAACAAATGACACAACACAACACAAACTGACATACCACAAGTGCCTATAAACAGGGTGGATTATTTCTTTCTTTCAATAAGATAACATTAGATCCATAAGGGACGATACGGTCCTTGACCATGCAGATGTTTTAAGTGGTTTATCTTCATAAATCATAGCAGTAGTTACCTAACTCTAGGCAGAAAAGACGACTTGGAAAAATAATGACACTGGCGTCCGTGGATGGGTTATTAGTTATTGTGTAAAATCACGTCTTTAGCAGCAGCTGAACCAGCAAAAACTAAACATTCTGAGAAAGTTCAAGGAGCCGTCATCAAATACTAAACTCAGGCGTAGGGTTCTTGATTTATAAAAGTTCCAAATAATAAAATAAAATATAAAATAAAATAATGTTAATGATCACATGTAAAATGATCCTGACTGGATCTGTGTTGATCCTTAAAATGACTTGCTTCAAGTCAGTGAGATATTTTATTTTATTTTTATTTATTTATTTATTTATTTATTTAGACACAAACTGTTCAATTCAGTGTTTTTGGTTGTTGAAGAGGTTCTCCTTGGAACCCCGTGTCTCTACCGTCATTAGGCAGGGGCAGCGAAGAACCCTCAAAGTTTTGATTTGACCAATAATAATGGCTCCAGGAAAAAAAACAGACTTTAGAATGGTGGTAAAGAAGAGTCTTTTTAATAATTGGGTCTTTGATTGCTTGGTGCCACGGAGACTTAAAAATCGTTTCCCGATTATAAATACCATTACGTGGAATAAACTTTAGTGTTGGAAAATGATTATAACTTTTACTGAATCACCAAAAAGAATATAGGAAAGAATCATGGGCCGAAATATTCATTAGGGAGACTTAAAAAAAATTTCTGTGACATTGCAGTAAAGAAGCTATTCTGTAACTTTTTATTTTTTTATTTATTTTTTTACGAGTGTGTCATAAGCAAGCATGAACTTGATATTGTGCATGCTTTAAAAATCTCTTCACTTCATTTTTGAAGGCAGAATAAGGATAGTTTCTGTTTTAGGTGAATTTGAATGACAATCCCATAACTGTGTTTGTTGTACGAAGATTTCGTGAGAGTTTGAAGTAAAAAAAAAAAAAAAAAAAAAAAAAGCCAGAAAGTCAAAAGTCAGAGCAACAGATAAATATATCAGTTGTTTGTATGTGACCGTGTTATTGCAACAGCTCTGTAAACTAAAAATTGACACCTCTTGGCTTATTCTTGCTTCTTGCATGCTTCTTCAGTTCCATTCAGGAGCATATAGCACGTTACAGCAATCAGGATTTAGATTAGACCCTTAATGATCAAGCCAGAGGTTACGGTAGCAAGGAAGAACTTCTGAGATGACATGAGGAAGAAAATTTGTGAGCACTCAGACTCAAAAAGACATTACTCTTTGACTCTTTGTACTTTAAAGTCAGGTCATACTACTTGTGTTAAAATTATGATTAGTATGAGCAGTTTGTGAGTAAGAGTCCTGGGATGAGAACAGAAAAGTGTTTATGATTACAGCAGCAGTTCTTGGTTTCAAATCTACACTATCCAACTAAGAAGCAAGGATCAGGCTCGATCGTAATGTTTCCAGATGTAGAACGCATGTTTGCGTCACCGACATGTGTGGATTCATTTCCTGGATCGAACTCCACTCAGGTGTTCACTCAGTTACACATGCTGTAAATAATCATTGCTACCGAATATGGAACTTCTGCATATTCATCCGTCTTTGTTGGATGATGTTTTCACATCAAACTTACCATATAACTTCTCTTTTACCTCGAAGTTGCCATATTTTCTCAGTCATTATTTGTTTTGGAAACAAATGGGTCACGGTCTATTGGGGTTAGTATGGGGCATGGAAGCAAAACAGTGCAAGTCATGTAATTGCTCATTTAACCCTTTATGCACAATGTCCACACTTATGAATAGTCATTTTAAAGCACTTTTTAGGAAATTATGAAGATGTAGAATGAAGAAAGATGTACATTACTTGGGACCCTTACTGTAATTTAACGTAAATCGTTATCCTGATTTCCATTGCGGTCTAGACTATTTGCATTTCTTGGGCACTTTCTAAAACCTTACACACTATGTACACAAAATAAGCACAAAATATTTTGTCATCTATTTTTATTATTTTTTTTACGAGCTGCGTCATGTGACCCACATATCATACGTGTGAAGAATCTTGCCAGAATTTTGTTTGAAAATAAAGTTTTTAATAATTTTGGTCATTAACTTTAAATATTTTAAACCAAATGTTAACTGAATGACCAAATGTTAGCAATTCTTGTTTATCATGTTGGAAGATTTATTTTTATTTTTTTTTTACTTTTAGATGTAACATTTTATCCCTTTCACGTTGTTCCTACACAATCCAGTTATTTAGCAACAGTTACAATTCACATGACATGAAACTATGAGTAATGCAGCTAACTTCTTTATATGTTTTTATGTGCGCGCGTGTTTAATAAGTTATATTTAGACTTGCATATGTCCGGCCCTTTTGTGTACTTTTTTAATTTTGTACTTTCTTAGAACCGGATGTATAGGCTGTATTTCTATAACTGAAATATTTTTCAGTGTCTGCCATTTATCTGACTCCCATAAAAAGTTTTATTGAACATCATGTTACTGTAGTTGTGCAATGCCAGTGCCTTTTACAGTGGTTACTGCTCACTTGAGCAATTTCCCCAAAAGGACCAGGAAGCAGCAGTCCATTCAGCCCTTTGTATATACTGTACATTTGCCATGGGCTGTATACGGAAGGGGGAATGCCCTAAAACCTTCACCCAAAACAAGATAAGAACAAGATAGCACCTTGGCCTGACTTGCCATGCTGGAGAGAAAGTGGAGCACACACAGGAGCGCAGAGGAGGAAGGGGACTCTGACTAGTGGCTTCCTCTAAGTCACATGCTTTGCAGAAGCGTGCAATGTGTTTTTAGAACTTGTTCTGTTGCTATTACTAAACCTGAAGTACACTTCAGAGAGCAGCTGAAGTCAGTGTAGTCAGTCAGACCCTTCTGCTGAATGAAATTGTATAGGTACATGCTCCAATTTGTCCCGGTAATTTGATGTTATTTTCAGAGCAAAACTGTTACATAACCATTTATCATCAGTGTCTCTAACAACTAATAGCTCTGCTAATAAGTAAGCTAGATTACTGTTTGACTTTTAATGTTGTTGTTGTGTATCATTTTTAACAGATTTTTAGATTGTATGTAATAATCTGCAAAAATCAGATTTTGGCTTGGAAAATTCCAGCTCTAAAGGAGTTGCTCAATAGATTTCTAGTAGTTGCATAATTACAAGTACAAAAAGTTATAAAGCAGTTTAATTGCATTTCCCAAAAGCAAGGTGGTTACGTTGCCACTTTTTAAATCTAGTAAGTAATTGTCATTATTATAGGTTCTTCATTCCCTTAAGGCACAGGCTACATTTTATTCACGTTATATATTTCTCGTAGGTTGGAAGCGGAGTTGACTGTTATTGGCTGCTTATGGGTGACTCTTGCCAATTTTTAAAGGTTTTGCTGTCCTCCTTTGAGCAGCCTCTGTTTATTATTATTATTATTATTATTATTGGGCTAAAATGCTAGTTATCTACAGAATTTATTGAAATTTGACAAGCAAAGGCAGTGGCCAAGGTACCAAAATCTGTGGTTTAGCCCTGATCCTTGTTATGGCGATACAGGGGGCAATGGGGGAGCTATGCTTTTCTGTTTTTTTATTTTTTTATTATTTTTTTTTTATTATTATTATTATTTTAGCTAAAGTGAGATTTGGACCAAACGCAAATCAAATTTGTCTACCAGACAAGGCAGTTTACTGACGCACAAGAGACATGCATTTGCTTCTGTAAGTGCTTGGTTTCGTTTCATGCCAGCTTAATTTAAGTGAAGTTTGACCTGTGAATTCATGAGCCGTGGTCTTGTGAGCCAGTATAGAACACGTGGGCTGGACTTGTGGTTTTTTTGGCTGGTTTAAAAACAAAATGTCGCTAACCAGACTTATGACTTGTTTTCTAGTGACTTGTTTTGCTGCTCGACACAGTTAAAGAGGGCAAGTCAGCATGGCCCCTTTTACTGAATTAACGTACTTCTGTACTGAGCTGTGTAAATTAGACATTGTAGAATGTTCTACATGGAAAGCTGTGGATCTGTGTCGACTACTGCGTTAACATTATAGTGATGATTAATGGTGCTTGTATTAGTTAGTCACTTAATGCCTCACTGATCACAGTTCACTGCAAGGTTGCACACAGACCTGTGATTAAAAACCACAAGTTAAATGTAACCGGGTAGCATGAGGTCACTCAAAAGCATTTCACTTAATAGGAGTAATTACTAATTTGCAAGTAATTATGAGTAATGAAATTAGCCCATAATGGGGCAGTGTGATGTGGCCTGAAGTTGATCGTTTTCCTGTAACAGCATGTCCCAAATCTTATACCATAGTGGTTTGCCAGAGATATTTTATTTTATTTTTTTTGAAATTTACTAATTATTTACTGATTTGAGTTGAAGCCTGAACTATAGACAGAGCTGCGGGTATAGAAAATTAATCAACACCGTCTGACCGGTCACAATGGAGCAGTCAGTGTCGCTATATGATCATCATCATCTGTATGAAACACGAGTGTGTATGATGCATGAAATGGAGGTTCCATTTGATCATTTGAAGTCATGTGTAGTTTTTAATCAACCACCTTGCTCTGTTTTTACTTGGAAATATTTTTAATTATTGCACTTTCTGTGACTTGTCCTTGTAATACTATATACTTCTAGCACTGTAAAGTGCACAGAGGATATGCTATGAGGAACAGAGGAAATGATTAAGGTAGTGCTCCATTTTCATGCATGTGACTGAAATTAAGCATCATCTTTGGAGCAAGGATTAGTAACACTAAGCAGTGGTAGAAAAATCTCTCCTGTGAATTCAGTCCTGGTTATCATACCTTGGGCTTTGGGAGCGGCTGTTATGGTTTGCATGTGGTCTGTTGCATAAGTGTAGCATCTGTTTGGTCAGAAGCTCAAGGATTACCAGAGCTTGTGCTTTATTTTTAAAATCATTGTCTGTAGTACAGATATAAATATCTATAGGTGGAAATATATGTGACTGCAGTAATGTATGACCCCAAAGGATAGAAAGCTAACTAATCTGTTCTTGCAACATTATTTCTGCAAACAGTGCTTATGTAACCTATCCCCATACACAATCCCCGCAGGTATTAATAGATGGCGATGTCCGTCACTGAGCGAATGGTTCCACATCGTTCTGCCATGTTGGGTGAAATATCATAGTTAATTGAGTGGGCGTGGCTTAGGGTCAGAGGTGTTCACGCCAAATTCCAGTTCTGCTATGTTCTACCAGTGAAAAAATGTGTGAAGGGGAACAAATAATGCATTGGCAAAAAAAAATTCCAAAAATGAGAAAAAATGCAGCAAAACAGAAAGTAATGTAAAGTAATCAGAAGTAATGTATATCAAAGCGAGAATTAGTTATGAAAAAAGTTAATATCTAGAATCGTGTCAGAGAAGGATCCAAGTAGGTGCCTTTGAGGATGTGAAGAACGCTTTCATTTCCTCAGAGTGCTGATTGTAGAAGATAGGATCTAATGCGATTACTTGTATGTAAAAATGAAGGTTTAATGTCTGCATTTTAGTATATGTGATCTAATTTGTATTGTTATGTAATATTTTGCTTGCAATCTTTTTATTTACAAAAATTGTGTTTGGGTGCACTTTGTGGAACCTAAGTCTAGTACTCTCAAGAGTTCTAGTGCTTTAGCACTCTAAATCTACGTAGATTTTGTATGTACAGAATTTCCTGTATGCAAAATAGGAAAAAAAAAAAAAAGTCGTCTTAATAGAACCTCTGTTGTGTTGATTTGTCCGTGGCTTAGTCTTTAGGGATCTAAATATAGCTCTACATCCAGATTTCTGTAAAGCTGCTTTGTGATGGTGTCTGTTAGAACGACTCTAGACTTTGTTTGATTTTTAGGATATCAGAATCAGTATTTGAAATATGATACACTGACTTTTTTTTAATTAATTTTGACCAGTGGCATTCAGCTTAGTGTGTTCTAGTGCAGTATTAATGCTTTCTTTTTGTAACAACTTATTAACAGAGACTTTTATGGGAAATGCTCTACATAATCTAAGGGTAATAAAGGGCTTTTTTTTATGGTGTTTAAAGACATTCATTTTTGTGGTGAAGTGATTGGCTATGTTTATGTTTTAAGTCTCCAGTGACTGCACTTTGTGATCATAACTTTCCTGACATGTGAGAGTCTTCAGGACAGGGGAAATTCTCAGTCACATTACAGTCTGTAAGACTGTTGACTCTGGGAGAGGGAAAAGAAGAGAGGATGGTACACAAAACATTGATTATAGCTGCTGTGATGACAGGAACTAACTTGTCACATCGATTAAATGTAACAGATCAAATAAGCTGTAAAAGTGTGCTGTTAAATTTATGACAAATTGTCATCTAAGTGGAATAATACATTGCAGACATTGCTTTGTATCGCCACAGTGGTGTGTTATGTTTAACCATCTCCGAATTCCACGTCCATCTGCAACATTCTTCGCATATTAATACTGTTGAATATTTTTCTAACTCAAAATTCCATATAGAAGCTTAGAAGGATATGGTGAACCTTGACATGCAAAATATGTAAATACTGAAAAGTATTCAAGTGCATTCATTATAGTACTTTTTAGACTACATACACATGATTTCACAACTACTTTCCACCATGTACCGCTAGAGAGCATGTTAATGTCGTGCACAGTTTTTGTTCAGCTTCCTCTGTTTTATAAAAATGATTCTTCAAGGCTTTATGTGAATCATGTGAATCTTCAAGTGATCAGAGAACCTCTTGTTGTAGGGTTAAACAGAATTATTAATAATTTTGCAGACAGGCATATTACTGAGGAACAGTTAAGGGTGCTGAAATGTTTTCTTAATCAATTACAAAAAGGATGTCCAAACTTTAATTTTCTCTCTCTTCTCTCTCACCCTCTTGTGTGTGTGTGTGTGTGTGTGTGTGTGTGTGTGTGTGTGTGTGTCGTAGCTGGCTTCAGTTGTCCTGTGTGTTCAAAGTTTGTTGCTTCGGATGAAATTGACCTTCACCTTGTCATGTGTCTCACCAAACCAAGGCTCAGCTATAACGGTAAGAGAACCACTTTTTTTTTCTTCATTGCCTGAACACTGTTCCACTTCAGCAGTCAGTAATCATTAACACGAAGCCCTGACGCCTCTCTTCTCATTTAACCCTCTGTGGGCCCTTCTGGCTCGCTTTCGGTGTGTTTATCATCAGCGTACATTTAAACAAATGAATCTCCATGCTATGATTATTTGAGCAGACAGTTTATATGTAATTATCTTTTGAACTGTTCTGCATTGTTTAATTTGTACATAACTTTAAAGGGAACCTTTTAATGACTCATGGCAATAAATCATTTAAGTCAACAGATCATGTTTGCCAGCTGATTAATGTGGTTAAAACATTCTTGTTGAAAAGGTATGAGGATTTTATTACTGCTTATACCACAGTGACTGTGAATTCTTGATTCTGATTGGTCAGGAGGTGTTTATGCATTTCCTATAACAGGAAATGTCACGTTTGATGCTGTTTCTGAAGTAACTACTCACACAGGGACTCGTATAGAGGACACACCACTTAAAGCTAATAATAAACGGATTAAGAAAGTGTTGCTTTTTAACCCAGAAATATAATTATTTGGCGTAGCTTTCTGTAAGGAGATGTTTATTTAACATTTTGAGACTGAGTCTCAAAAAAATAAGTTTTCCAACATGGCCGAGGCTTCAGGACAGATGACTTTACAATTTTATTTTTTGGAAGACAATTTTCAATTATTTATATATTTGTTTGGTTTGGTTTGTAGCCACTATAATGTAAGTGCTGATGGGAACCGCCTTTTCTCAGATGTTCCACAACAATAAATGGATGAAACGTCATTCTTTTAACAAATAAAATTGTAATTGTTGTGAATAAAACTCTGGGGAACATTTTTGATGTCCTATAACTGCACGTCCCCACCTATTTTATTCCCTATTGGTGCGGAGCCTTGTGATTCCTATAACTAGTCAAAGATTTACATGTGCTGGTGTAACGCCGGGTTAACGACTAAATGTCAACTGAGATGTGTCCAGCTTCTGAGTAGTAAAAATTTACTTAAATGGCTCCCATCCAGAAAGTCAGACTTTCTCAAGAGCTCTGAGTTGGAATTCCCTGATTTCACCATTGAAGTCCATCTGTTTCGTGAGTGGTGTCTTTTGATCAAAAGGGTAAAAAAAAAAAAAAGTGCTATTAATGCTGAATTCCTGAAGTCTACAAACATTCTACATTCACTTTTAAATAAAGTGTCTAGGTGTTGTGCTGGACATTCTCCCTGCGTCCGTGTTAGTATTTCCTGGTTCTGGTTTTCTCCCACAATGACTGGTTACTCTGAATTGAGTTTGTGATGTGCATTTGCATGATGCCATTTGATACACCAGAGTCCCATCCAGCATGTATTCCTTCTTTGCACGTAGAGTTTCCAGAAATGGCTCTGGATCGACTGTGATGCTGACCAGGATAAAGTGCTTTCCAAAAAAGCCTCTCCTTTAAATCTTTAATATGACCTGTTTATACAGTATGTTGAACATATTTAAAAGCTACTCCATCTTTTTACTTCCATGTAGAAGCCAAACTAGTTAAACACGGTGTATATGGTATCCCTCATGCAGGGAAGGACGGTGCCTGATGACTCCACAGAACTGGCACTCAGGGCTGGGAGCCAGGCTGTTTTGAACACTTAACATCACCTGTTTATATGTTACCCTTTATTAGCTTCAGCAATGATTTCAGATGTGTAATCTAAACAAAGTATGAGCTAGTCCCTTTCCCTATGTCACAAATGTACCAGTGACTCACACACTCTGATACTTAAAACAAGTAGGAGTGTTACAGTTTGAAATGTCTGCGGTATGATAACCAAGTCTAAAAATATGCAGAGCCTCTTAGCAAAAAAAAAAAAAAAAAGAAGGTTTGTTTGCTTTAGTTCTGAGTAGCAGAGTCGAGTTCTCCCGTGCATTTGATAGTAGACATGTAAGACAAAATTACAAGCATGCTAAATTCAGGGGGAAAAAAAGTGTACGAACTGTATCAGTCATTGTATCTGGGGTACAGTAATCACTTATCTAGAATAGTGCAATGTAGTGAAAATTTTAAAACTTTACTCAAAAAGGTAATTAGTGTCCAATTATATATATATATATATATATATATATATAGTGCCTTGCAAAAGTATTCATACCCCTTGAACTTTTACATATTTTGACACCTTACAACCACAAATTTAAATGTTTTTTATTGAGATTTTCTGTAATAGACCAACACAAATTAGCACATAATTGTGAAGTGGTATGAAAATGATAAATGGTTTTAAAAATTTTAAGCAAATAAAAATCTGAAAAGTGTGGCATGCATTTGTATTCAGCCCCCCTTCGTCAATACTTTGTAGAGCCACCTTTCGCTGCAATTACAGCTTTTGGGGTATGTCTCTACCAGCTTTGCACATCTTGAGACTGAAATTTTTGCCATTCTTTGTTGCAAAATAGCTCAAGCTCAGCCAGATTGGATGGAGTGCGTCTGTGAACAGCAATTTTCAAGTCTTGCCGCAGATGCTCGATGGGATTTAGGTCTGGATTTTGACTGGGCCATTCTAACACATGAATATTCTTTGATCTAAACCATTCCATTGTAGTTCTTGCTGTATGGTTAGGGTCATTGTCTTGCTGGAAGGTGAATCTCCTTCCCAGTCCTTTGCAGTCGTTTGCAGCCTCTAACAGGGTTTCTTCCAGTATTGCCCTGTATTTAGCTCCATCCATCTTCCCATCAACTCTGACCAGCTTCCCTGTCCTTGCTGAAGAAAAGCATCC
>JAOVYU010000035.1:4708678-4722000 GCA_025674565.1 Synodontis membranacea
TTTTTTTTTTTTTTTTTTTTTTTTTTTTTTTTTGCTGTTGTAGGCTTTACTGAAAAGGATGCAGATGAAATCAAGGGCATATTTGTGGACACCAATCTCTACTTCCTTGCCCTGACCTTCTTTGTCGCCGCCTTTCACGTAAGTGGATTTGTAACACGTCTTAACGTGTCTTTTAAGTCACCGGAAAGAAAGTAGTTGCTTCACTGCGATGTATTTAAACACCGATGTACTTCTCAGCTCTTATTCGACTTCCTGGCATTTAAAAACGACATCAGCTTTTGGAAGCAGAAGAAGAGCATGGTGGGAATGTCCAGCAAAGCAGGTGACACAGTTACAGACGTTTCTGTGTATTGTTACCGTGTGCGTTAGTGGTTATTAGCCCCGATGTTAACGTGGCCGTGTTCTTTGCCAGTGCTGTGGAGGTGTTTCAGCACTCTCGTGATTTTCCTCTACCTGCTCGACGAGCAGACGAGCCTGCTGGTCCTCATCCCTGCTGGAATAGGATCTCTGATCGAGGTACGTCCAAACACTGTCATTTTTTTACTTGCTTACGTACGTGCTTAAGCACCCACTCACTATCTAACTAACTTACTAACTTACACACATCACTATCTAACTAACTTTCAGGATTAAAGTTCCCCTTTAATCCTGAATCTGTTGCCTGCAGATGAACTGGATTGCATTTTGCTGTTTTGTTCCTGATGAAAGACTGAAGAATAACTTGCGTAAAATACACTTAAAATATCTGCAGGCAGGAAGTGATCCTAAGGTTTTCTTTTACAGGTATGGAAAGTAAAGAAAGCCTTCAAAATCTACATTTTCTGGAAGGGCTTTACTCCAACATTCATGGTGAGAGCGCAGATTTGTTTCCCGGGACACACGGACACGATGTTTGTCCACGTTCATCAGTTCAGGTTGAAATATTTATGATCGATATCGAAATCTGTCTTTCAGTTCGGCAAATCCGACGAATCCGAGAGAAGAACGGAGGAATACGACAGTTTGGTAGGAGAAGCGATTTGCTGGTTTGAGAGTTGTTGGCGCGCGGTATGTAATGTGTTTAACGTTTTTTTTTCCGAACTCATGGCGATGTTGTGTGTGCTGGGTGTTCTTCGCAGGCGATGAAATATCTGTCCTACCTGCTGTATCCGCTGTGTCTGGCTGGAGCCGTTTACGCACTTGTATTTGTGAAGTATAAAAGGTACAGCTCTTTCTTCATCACGGCTGCTGATATGCTCAGTGGTGCCAGTCATAACCATATGATTTATTGCCTTTCTCTTGAAAAAAACTGTCTCAGCGACCAAAATACACAAAGAGTTTTTATAGTTAAAGGGTTTTTTTTTTTCAGCACCTCTGTATGTTGAACATGTTTAACAGTTTGACTCGGTCTAACTCTGAACCTTTTGTCCTGTTAACAGTTGGTACTCCTGGCTGATCAACAGTTTAGTCAATGGTAGGTTATTGTTTTTTTTTTATGACACATTTAGATTGTCCTTCTTCTCATTACACGCTTGTGGAAGTTTCAGTGTAAATCATAACGTGTCGGCCTGAAAGCGTTTGAAGGCTTACTGCGTGACGGCTCAGGAACGAAGCGAGGTCTGTGACGCAAAACATTAACTTTGGTCACTGCAGTGAAAATCATAACCCGTCCTTATTAAAGCGATTATTTATTATTGACTTCTTAGAGTTAATAGACTAGAGGTGACCAGGATTTAAAACAAAAACAAAAAAAATAGAATAAATAACAGGCAGGTCTATAAGTACTGTAGAGTTGATTTAAAATGACAAAGTTCATAATAATGAAAAAAAAAAGTCTTCTGTGATTTTGAAAGTTCAGGGAGAAAAAAAAACTCAATGGCTTCCAAAAAAACGCAGTGGTTAGCACTGGTGCCTCACGGCGAGTCTGCGAGGCAAGGTTCCGGGTTCAGTCCTCACCCCGACTCGGGTCATTCTGTATGGAGTTTACATGTTCTCCCCCGTTTCCTCCTGGTGCTCTGGTTTCCTCCAACATCCCAACGACATGCAGAGTAGGTCAACCAGCTACTCGAAATTTCCTACAGGTGTGAACATGAGTGTGAATGATCTGTGTTTTCCCTGCCGTGGTGTTTTCAGGCTGTAAAACTGTTTCGCCTCACTGTTTAACCAAATGCATTTCTCTTTTCCCTAACAGGGGTCTATGCTTTTGGATTCCTCTTCATGCTACCTCAGCTCTTTGTGAACTACAAGGTTAGCATCGACTGCAACGATACATACTGTTTCGAGCAAAACGCTTTTTAATTCTTGACGCATGAATTTTTAATACCCGTGTTTACACCCTTCACTTTGTAACTCGTCTTGTGTGTTCTCTTTCATTATAACAGTTAAAATCGGTGGCTCATCTGCCCTGGAAGGCCTTCATGTACAAGGTAAGTGATATGTTAATATGTACGGAGGACCGAAAGAGTAAAGACTGACGGGACTGTGTGAAGGAATATCCATCAACTTCTCAAGCAGAAAAGCTCATACTGTCCGGCATGAAGGAGGAATATAAAAAAATTCCTATCGAGCAATGTCGCCTCCAGCCTTTAGTACACAGCCAAATAAATTAAACAAGCCGTTGACGTCTGTGTAAAAGAATCTCTCCCCAGAGCATGAACCTGTGGAAAAGAAGAGTTCGTTACCATTACAATGGAACACTTGGTTCTTTGAATATAAACATATCGCCTACGCTTGAGTACTAAGTCAGCATGCCCTTAAGCCAAACTGAAAAGGACAAAAACGAAAAGGACATTCCATGTGCAAGCTCGCAAAGATTCTCCCTAAGTTTCCCAACAAACAAAACCGTATAAAAATATAAAAACAAAAAAGCCAGTGGATGTTAAATACTATTTACACTTACGACATATTTATAGCTGCCTCCAGCTTCCGTTGTATCCTCTCATGTACTAACGTACTTGACGTCTCTGCTGAAACTGGGTTGGATGTCACGCGCTGCCTTTTTCACATCAAGTCAAGATGCTGACAGTCACGGAACGTTTATCGTTGAATTGTAAAATGATACAGGTTTCATTTAACCAAGAAATCAAACTTTGGGATGCAAACTTTTGCACTTGACGTATTAAAAATGAGAAAGATGAGTGTTGTTAGAAAGAGCGTAGATGTGGGTGCACGACAGCGGTGGTGTGGACAGGGACGTCTCGTCTGCTGCCACTGATTTTGGATGTTGATGGAAAAAATCTGATACACCGAACCAACTGAGTGAGGAATAAAGCACGTGTTGGCATGCTGTTACAGGAAAATAGTGAACTACAGGCTGTGATGTGGCCTGATACAAAGCTGTCTTAACCATCAACATCATCTCAACAGTGTTTTATTCCTCTTATACCATAGCCACTTACCAGCACTTACTCATTTTTATTCATTAAAGAACATTGTCCTTTTTATACTTTTTCAGTTACATTCAATGTTGCGAACCATCTGCAAAATGAGATATTTCGTTGTAGCATGTGCATCATAACGGCTCCAGACAGTCGTTCTCTCACCCTGCTCTAATTTTTTTTTAATCTCTCTTAAATGTAATAAGACCAAAATGGAAGCTTCACCGTGTCAAATGATTAGACATTTTCCTTTGTTGAATAACAGCACGCTTTTTTTAAAAAAAACCTGTAAATTAGATTGATATTTTGTGAAACGCCTTAAAAACCTAACGGATCAGAACAAACGCATTAATGTAAACCTGTGCTAGAAAACGGTCACCAAAAAAAATCCTCCAGTAATAAAATGTCTCCAGAGTGTTTGCTGATTTATGTTTTTAAATCCTCAGGCGTTCAACACGTTCATTGACGACGTCTTCGCCTTCATAATCACCATGCCGACGTCTCACCGGCTGGCCTGCTTCAGGGACGACGCCGTGTTTATTATTTACCTGTATCAGAGATGGTGAGCCGTGTGCACCTTTTAAATGCGCAAATTAAAGAGTAAATGAAGTTTAGATTCATGTAAAAAAAGAAGAAAAAAAAACAAAAAACCCTGCTTTGATTTCTCACAGGCTGTACCCCGTGGACAAGACCAGGGTGAACGAGTACGGCGTGTCTTATGATGAGGAACCCAAACGAAAATCACACAAAGAGTAAACTTGAATCACGGCATCGAACAGTCCTGCGGGAGACGTCCAGACGGACACTTGGAGACCGCGACAAGGGCATGGACACGTGGTTCCGTTAACACACTGGCTGATTGGATCTGCCGTCCTCTTTGGAGTTGAGCTTCTGTCTCTTGCGTGCGGCCCGTGTCCGCGTCCTGTCCTCCTTATGTCCTAATCCTCACGTGAAAATGGAACATTCCGCTGGAATGGCAATTGTTATCTGAGCTGAACCGATGTTATTGAGCTAACTGGGTGGGCTGGGGCGGTTCGAAGGCGGTTTAGTCCTTGCTCAAGATAGAGCCGAGTTAGCTCATTAACACACTCGTCAGTAAATCAGAGCTTCTTATTAATGCCTGCTGTACCTGCCTGTTATTCCCTGATATCCTGCTTTTGTGACCCAAGTGTCACTCTTTCAATTTGTCCTTTTCTCAAATTATCAACGAGAGGAAAATGAGCTCGGCTGAACGCAGAAGTATGATATTTTTCATTAAAGTGTTTCAACAAAGAGTCACGTTTGTGCCAAATAAACAGAAGGTTTTCTAGTTCTAGTTGGGAGATTGTAATGTGTCTGTGTACCAGGTGAGCGTGATCTGTGTGTGAGTTTGTGTACTATATTCCACTGAAGTGTTTAAAGGACCTTGATTCGTCGTTTATTCATGGAGTCCATGCGTTGGTCTATGAGGAGGATATCTCTACCCGCTTACAATCGCAGCAGTTAGCACTTTTTGACGTTACAATTTTAAGGCTAATTGATCCATAAAGACTGAAAACAAATGGTAGTAAATCAATGGGATGGGTTTTTTTTTTTTCTTCCTCCCAAATCACCACCGACTCTGGTACTTACATTCCTGATGTTATGGTTTATCACAACGACAGTTATGCACGAGAAAGTACGCATATGCAATTTCTGTTTCTAATACTCATTTTCTAATGTTCTTTTGCTTCTTCAGCGAAATAAATCAAATCCTCCACCAAATTTTGGCATCTGTGTGATTTTCTGTTTAGGATCACAATGGTTTCTTTATTTTAGGTGTAGGTCAGGAATCACAAAAAAAGTCATTAACTGATATAAATTTAACTTGCTCTGAAAACTTTTATTCCAGTTCTGTGAAGTAGACCTGGCATCAGAGTGGTTGAGTTTTACAATTTTTTTCCAGCTAGAAATGAAAACAAGTATATTTAAATTTTTCTGCATGTTACATAATATGACTCTTATAAAAGTTTTTAATTGTTATTCCTTTTAAACATTATTTTTTTTAGAAAAAGTAAAGGTTCTTTGTTACTGATGTTAGCAAACTTTTTTTTTCCATGCAAATACTCGTTAAATTACATTAACATGAGTTCTTAAAATCAGAATTTAATATATAATAAAATCTTTTCTTTTAAATAAAAGATTTTTTACCATTGAAACTGTGCATAATATGTGTTTGTTATACGTGTAAAGAATACAATGAGACAAAAGTTTAATAAGTTATGTAAAAGTCTGAGCACTGGTGTTATAAAAATATATATTGTTTTATATTTGTCAAAAAAGATTTTTTTGTGTTGTAAAAAGTAAATCAGCACATTTTAATGTCAACTGGCAATTAATCTGAATACATTACAAATAATATGAAAAATATTTGTGTGTACTGTTAAACAGATTATGTTCGATTTTAATAAGTACTCCTTTTGGAACGTGGAACCTGACTACTTCCTAATTAAGTTATTTAATTTGAATAATTTGTATTTGTATTCTAATTTTAATATAATTTCATAAGAAAATGTTCAAGCAATTTTCAAAAGACAGAATTACGTATAAAGTTTTAAATTTGCACATTTTAATTCATTTTAATACTCTACAAATAATAATAATAATAATAATACATGAAACAAATAATATGAAAAATATTTATGTGTACTGTTAAACAGATTGGGTTTGATTTTAATAAGTACTCCTTTTTGGAACGTGGAATCTGACTACTTAATCATTTAAGTTATCTAATTTGAATAATTTACATTTTTATTCTAATTTTAATATAATTTCACAAGAAATCTTTCAAGCAGAATTATGTATAATAAAGTTTTAAATTTGCACATATTAATTCATTTTAATACTCTACAAATAATAATAATACATGAAACAAATAATATGAAAAATACTTAGGTGTAATGTTAAGCAGATTATGTTTGATTTTAATAAGTACGCTTTTGAGGAACGTGGAACCTGGTTTATGTTAAATTTCGCGGATTTAAATATAACACCACGACTACTCCTGAATTATTTGTAAAGTTATTTAAGTGGAATAATTTACATTTTTACTCATATATAATATAATAATATATAAAACATAAAATGTATTTTAAAACATTATAATATTTAAAAATAAATAAATAAATAATATATATATATAGAATTATAATAAAATATAAGAAACAGGCGAATGAGTAAAAGAGAACAGAATTATGCAGAATAAAGTTTTAACTTGTGTTTTAATAAGGATTTATTAATAAGTAATTTAGTTTGATGTCCGACATCAAAGGCGAACAGAAAAGGTTTGATTCTAGATTTACGTCTATAAACCACGCCTTCCTCTACGCCCCGCCCACGACGTGACGTAGGGGGTATATAAGGCCATGGCCCGCCTCACTTCAGTCCCTTTCCGCTCTGTACTGAAGACGAGAACGTGCCTAAAGGTGCTCGGTTCTTCTAGCGAAGCTAAGGCCCTTTAATCCGGCGACTAGCACCGTCTAACTTAGGCATCCAGGTCCTGAACTCTGATAAAGTGAAAGAACAATGGCCTCTGTCTCCGAGCTCGCCTGTATTTACGCTGCTCTCATCCTCCATGATGATGAAGTCACGGTCACGGTACGTGCTCGGGCTGAGCGCCGGTTAGCGCGCGCGCGCCGCCATCTTTAGCGTCAACAGCGCGGTCACGTGGTGTAGTGAAGTCCAGACACTAGCTGCTGTTAAAAGCTCTTCTTTCTCTCTCTCTCTCTCTCTGTATACAGTGAGCAGGAGTCGAGATAGAAATGTATTTATTATATCATATAATTTATGTATGTGATAAAAATGAATATTTTTTTCCCTGTAGTTTGTCTGCTAGCATTAGCATGTCATGCTAGTCATAACTGAAGCACATTTAATCAAAGCTAAAGTTTAACTCCACACTGGGGTCGTGTTTTTAGTGCTTTAGAAGGTTTAACTTCAGAACTGGGTCTTTTAGGTGAAATAAGGGACACTAGTATGAGTAGGTGCTCAGTGGTGTATGATGCTCAGTGGTGTATGGTGCTAACAGTCAGGTGTTGGTGTTCTTTTGTTTTTTCTTTCCCAGGAGGACAAACTGAACGCCCTGATTAAGGCTGCTGGAGTGACCATCGAGCCTTTCTGGCCCGGTCTGTTCGCCAAGGTATGCTTTATTAATTTAATCCAGTATTCCAGAGCAAGTTAAGACCTCATATTTATGATCACGATGAAATAAAGTCATCATGATCATAAATGGAGGCATCTCACATCCTGTCTCTGTGCTGTTAGAAATCTACAGGAAAGTTCTTTTCTTTAGTCACTTGTGTTGAGTATGTAGTGCACTGGGAGTTTTGTAGACATGTCTGGGAGTGTAGACAGAATCCAGCGTACTTGTAAAAGCTTAGAGTGAAGCATCAGGATACTTTTATGATAATAATAATTATTTATAATGTAGTGTACTAATTAATACCGTTATAGCGTCTTTGAGACTGAGATTGTACCAGCCCGTAACGTTTTACACTGCTTTCACAGGTCACAAATGTACCCCCCCCCCCTCCCAACACAAACACCAGCAAAGTCGTATTTACGGTCATCATAAATGCCAGCTATTTAGTCTGATTGAAACATAAGATATTGGACTGTTGATCAGAAGGTGGGACCTTGAGCAAGGCCCTGCTGAGATGTATAAATGTGATGTAAGTAAGTCGCTCTGGATAAGGGACATCTGGCAAATGACATAAAATTGTAACTGTAAAAATTTACTTAACCGTATGAAGTGGCCTGATTAGAGACTAACAGTATATTCCATTCATGACTCGAGCGCTGATGAACTCGTTTGGAGTTCTTTAAAAATTCTAGCGGTGTCGTATGTATATACAGCCCTCAGGTGAGCTCTGAGCACTTGGGTGTCCCGATGTGTACCTCTAATGTTAACCTCTTTTTGTGTCGGGTTAAGGGGTTTCTGGGTAACATCGCTAGTTCTGTAATCTGACTGCAAACTCTGATGCAGTTTTTCATTATCTGCTTGTTGAAGTCCAAGTATTAAGGCAGATGTCTTGTCTGCTTATAACACTTGTGTGCATGCAAATGGATGTATACGTAAACACATAATTGATGGATTGGTGTTCGAGTTGTTACTGGGGTTCTTGAGCTAACTGTAGTGCGTGTACGTTTCAGGCTCTGGCCAGCGTGGACATCGGTAGCCTGATCTGCAACGTGGGAGCCGGTGGTGCCGCTCCTGCTGCCTCCGCCGCTGGTGGAGCTGCCCCTGCTGCTGGTGGAGACGCCCCAGGTAAACGCTCGGGAATATTTGAGCGTGCCATGAAATTGCGATGTTTCATTTTTGTAATTTGATGTTTGTTCTCTGGTCCCTTCACTATGACTGAACAAATTTGAAATTGTGTTAAAAAAATTTTTTTTTGCATTTTCTCTTTTAGCCAAGGAAGAGGAGAAGAAGGAAGAGAAGAAGGATGAGTCTGAGGAATCTGATGATGACATGGGCTTTGGTCTCTTTGACTAAAGTGCTTTTACAATAAATGAGAAAATCTGACTAGTGTGTCTGCGTGTCTCTAAATGGTCTTCAGGATATTGATTCTAAAATCTACATCAGCTGTTCAAAAAGAAGTACAGCGTGTGAGAATATGTACAGTCATGTGATTGTGCAGTTAGATTTTATATTATACAATCTGTTTAATCAGATTGTGAATTGATCTAGATTTTAAGATGGTGGAGATTAAAATGTCAAAAGTAAGAAGCGTTCTTAAAGTTCACCTACAAATAGCCACCTTGCCTTAGTTGATGGACTATATTTAGTATAATACCTTGTATTTTATTTACAGGTTTATCTGGTGGACATTTTAATTAAGAAAAACTGGCCATGACTGCCAAGTATACTGATGCTGATTAATGGTCTTGCAAGTTGAAGCATTTATACTTGCATGTAAAGTGTGTCCTGTAGGAGGTGCTGTTGCATGAAACAACTGTTTAAATCTACAGAATTAGCATTTTAGGGTGCAGCATGAACATGAGTTTTACTTGTTTTTATATTTCGATGAACATATGAAACAGGATGAAAAATAGTAGACTGATGTAAACACAGTCCATCAGCCCTTGTCAAAGCTGGCTGTGTTTCAGTGGACAGAAATGGAGTGGAGCAAACCTGCATCTGATTCATATTCTGTCAAATCAGCTGTACTCACTATAATTATTGACTATCACGTGATTAACTGTGATAAACTTCTCAGGATAGTGAGTTTATCATACAGATGGGTCAAACATTAAACTGATCAATAAGGAAGGTACTGGACTTTGTGTATGCTCACCCCAATCTGAAAAATTAAATTGTATAGGTTATGTTTACGCACATGAACACCTTCACTCATGGCCGTGAACGCTACTTTCTACTTATAGAATGCAGATGTAAAATTCAGTCATTTGTGTTGAGTAAAACTCTTTAAGCAGTGTACAATTTGTCAGCACACTAATGTTCAGGCACTTTTTACTCTTCCACCAAATCGATTGAGGATGACACAGCTCCAGATAGGCGTGCGTTTAGACTCAGGACTCATTCTGAGGTGAACAGAAGTAGTATTTGATATAAGGTTAAATGTGGAGGAGCGGTATGTAGATTTCTGGTTAAGTGCTTTCAACCTGTTTGCATTGCAGGTTATTTCATATTTACAGTAGAACACGCTAATTGTTCCTATGCAACATGTTGCGTTAAAGGTCCACTATGATTCAACCAACTGAATGCCCCTCACCAATCCCTTTTCAAGTATCTGAATGTACGGTGGCTGTCAGGTGCCTGTGGTACTTATCTTCACGCTCCCTTTGACTTTTTGTCCATGCAAAATGATAAGTATGATCCTCTGTTTTTCAAAATTTGGGTTCTCAAACTTGTTAGCCAGCACCAGCAAAACACCAATTCCTCCTCTTTCTTCTTCCATGTCATCCTTTCTTCATCTTCCAAAATGCCAAACACTGAAAGGCGTTCTTTAGAGGTTTGTCCATTCTGGGCTACTGCAGTAGTGCAACATGGCTGCTTCGTGGAACGGGACCTGCTCCCAATGTAGCTGTAAAGAGCTCATTCCAATCTTACAAAAAAATGTAGTTAAAAGTGATCATACATTAATGAATACATACTTATGAATACTCCATTGTAGCTCTTGTCTGCTGATGTGGAAGGTCCCAGATAAATACCCTAGAGATCTGAAGGCTCCGAAAACAGTTTCTGTTCAAGTCTTACCCTTGTTTCAGTGGATAATCTCACCTGAACACTGTAGACTTACTGTACATCTAAGAACTGCTCCTGTAATCATAGACATAGACAGCTTTCATCCCAGGACTCTTATTCATGATCTCATCGTACAGAAAATCCTGTAAATACACTCAGTATCGTTTATCTTTACTCTTCCACACACACACACACACACAGAATTGGCTGTCTTGAGTATGGTTCCTCTCAAGGTTTCTTTTTCGTGTTGTCTCATGTGTTGACGTTTTTTCTTTGCCAGCTCTTACGTACTAGCATAATATAAAGTATAAAGTGCCTGAAAATAAGTCTTGGGCCCCTTAAAACTGAAATGTGACGTTAGTATTATTTTAACATCAGCCGCTTTGATTCTTTTAGGGGGAAAAAAATCAGTTAAAAAAAAAAAGTCAGGAGGATCATGAATACAAGAGTAACACATTTTATTAGTTAAAGGTTCTGTACAGTCAGTTTTTTTTCCTGAGAATAATTTATCAGAGTGACAAAGTGGATTCATTTATAGATTGTACTATACACGGGGGCGACATGACTGGGCTTATCAGCCTGATGAAAGACGCGAAGATCTGTGGTGAATGTGACTATGTCTACATTTACCAGCTTTACTTTGAGGAAGCAATGAGTAAGAAAAAGGCCTTGAGCTACTCAAACTGTGCTTTAGTGTCTGATATGGATAAGAGGTGTTTACTGAATTGAATTTGTTTCTAACAGTCCCTGATGACACTTTTTTCTACCCATTAATACCCCAGTATTAGAGATACACTATTTTTTTTTTCCATCTTAATTTCATAGACAATTCTTTAAAAAATATATGCATTCTTGTGCGGAATACGATGGCATTAAACAGCATGATGAGTGATGTCGTGTCTCAAGGTGCCCCCTGAGTGGAAGTCAGAGGATCAAAAGAACAGTGTGAGCCCTCGGTGTGTGTGTGTGTGTGTGTGTGTAAATCAGAATAATGATAGGATCTGCCATAGAACATCTCAGAAGAGGAAGTGTTTGTGTGTGTGTCTACAATACACCTTGTTCCAAGCTCTCCTTTAGCTCTGATTTCCATGTGGATTCCAGTTGTGGTGTTTTTTGTTTTTTTTTCCAGATAAAAGTGTCTGTTGCTGGAGTTCATCTCTGGGCTTAATAATAAAAAAAACAAAACAAAAAAAAAACAGCCAGCACAAACAGGAGAATAAAAACATGATTAGCACTGTATCTTCAGGTCTGTTGAACATAGTGTGTGTGTGTGTGTGTGTAAGTCTCTATAGAAAAGCTTTATTTCATATTCTTGTGGTGAGACGTCAGGCACAGAGCTGCGCTCCATGTGAAAAGCCACTGGTGCTGTGCTGTGATTCAGTAAATGACATCACCATATTGTCCCAGCAGTGGACGCCGTGTCCCCTCATCCCTCTCCTGTGCTATTATAGTGTCCTTCTCTCCTGAATTCTCCACTCCAGAGGAAAGAACTAGTGGGGCCGCGTCTGAGCGATCATCTTCAGCCTGGCCTGGTCGATTACATCCAGCAGGTTCTTGGCGTCCACGGCGAGGGCATGTGCAGCTGTGAGCATCTGTTTCTTGTAGTCCTGCTGCAGGCTGGTGAGCATGTACTGTTGTGCCAGCTTCATCTTATTGATCAGCTCAGCCAGGTCCGAGTTCAGCAGCTTCTGAGCCATCTCGATCTGAACACAAGGACAAAAACACAGCGATATTAGCTTACCTCAAACATGATATCATTTAATACTCAGCTGTTAATAAAGCTTTGCTACATGTTCCTCGATCTAGACTTAAAGAAAAAGGTGACAGGGCCTTGGCAGTTGCTGCTCCACGGTTATAGAATCAGCTGCCACCCAACATAAGAAGCGCTCCAACTCTCACTGCTTTTAAATTAAGGTCGAAAATATATTTGTATTCCACGGCCTTCATGGCTCTCTGATGTCTCATTTCTTTTTTTCTGTCTGCGAGTCTGCGACTGGTCTTTCCCATTTTTAGTTGTCTTTGGGAATATGTCTATCCCTCCTTGAAAGTAATTTTTTTGTATTTGTATATGTATATTTATAATCTGTTTTGTATAATTTGTACTGCACTTTGGTCAGTGAAAACTTTGCTTTATACAGTAAATAAACTCTACTTACAATGTTCACTGAAGCGTTCCCTTTCTTGTATTTTTACATTTTCTTTGCTCTAACACTCATGAAATTAGAACATCCTTCATGATGTTAAAATGCATCTAATAAAGCAGAGAATATAATAACAGCTGTAGTTCAAACGATGTACCATATTCCTAAACTATACGTTACGTACTTTAGTATGGATTAGCAGGATTTATGCTTGTAGGTTAGCAATATATCAAACAAAAAATTTTTTGGGCTAAATTCAAATGACCAATTACACGATGGATAAGTTTTTCCAAATGTGTAACTATTGCTGAAACCTCATATTATAGGCAATAATGAAAAATCTTTTCAATATAATTATCTATGGAACATGCTTTCATAAGTTAGAGGTTAATTTATCATCAGTAAGCACTTTATCCTCGTCACGGTCCTAGTGGATCTGGGGTCCAATACCAGGAATACAAATAATTTCAAAATCAAATCAAGTGGCTTTTATTGTCATTTCATCCCTTTACATGTTATAAAGTACAGTAAACCCTCGTTTATTGCGGTTAATCCGTTCCAGACTCTACCGCAATAAGTGAATTTCCGCGAAGTAGTATT
>JAOVYU010000035.1:4735103-4749567 GCA_025674565.1 Synodontis membranacea
GCCCTATTTAAATGGCCTCAGAGAAGTCACCAGCTGTAGTCACTCATAATCACTCACAAGAAGTTAAGAGGCCATGCTATGAAGCTCATTTCACTGACACAACTTTCTAAGTCACCAAAATTGCGAATTTATGTTGCTGTATGTATATTTTTGACCCAGCAGATATGATCACTTTTTTCTGTTAGCCCATAATAAAATCATGAAAGAACCAAACTTCATGAATGTTTTTTGTGACAAAAAAGTATCTGTTCCAATCACTCTATCAGACAAAAATCAGAGTTGTGGATATAACGGGAAACACAAGAGAGCCATGATATTATGTTCTCTACAAGTGTATGTAAACTTTTGACCACAACTGTATATCAATGTAATATACCTAATAATGAAATCTGGATATATTTAGAGCATTAGTTCATTTAAACCTTACACTAAAATGTAAGTTTCTTCAAAGCTTTAGAAAAAAAAAGTCATGCTCAAAACTAACAAACAAAAAAACTAAACTAAAATAAATAAATAAACAAACAAACAAACAAACAATACAATTTAAAACTCTCACAGAGTAGTGCTGCGTTTAATATAGGACATTAAAATGCAAAATGATTTCAGTGGACTAGCCCACTGTCAATATATATATATATGCATCTACTGTACATATGATCATTAAATTCTGACCTAATCAATCCTTACATAATTAATAAAAAAGTATATAGAAATGTTTCTCTGACCCACCACACCATCTCTATACACATCTAATATCTGAAAGTTTTAAACAGTCCAACTTACCAAACATCCACACATCGCTGGCTGAGGTAAAGCGGCGGAAGTTTATGGATTCTGGTGCCATCCATTTGATTGGAAGCTTCCCTTTGGAGGCTATTTAAAAAAAAAAAAAAAAAAAGTTCCAAGATTTGTGAATACATCATATGCAAATAAGAATTTTTTTTTTTTTCTACTATTCTGTAAATACGTTTGATCAAAATACCAGTCCGTTTCTTTTTAACATGTTAAACGGCACACACTTATCCTGGACCACCAGAGGGTGCTATATGATAAACGACTGGCTCATCATCCACCCAGCTATTTGCACCTGCATGAGGACCAGACTGAAACCATCTCTGATCATCTGAGAAAGCTAGTTCTGTCTGATGCTAAGTGAAACCCAGGAAACCTCTGACACTGAATTGACACCGATTTTATTTTTTTATTTTTTATTTTTTTAAATGCATGTTGCTAAACTGACCTATGAGGTGCAAACTGAGCCAAAAGGTCAGAAATGAAATGTGTTCTGAATATTTGCATTAAGAGAAATAATAGAAAGTGGCCTTAGGGTCTTGTAGGGCTTGTTACCTTTGTAATAAGAGCTGTCCTCCATATACCTGGAGAGCCCGAAGTCTCCAAGTTTCACACAGTCTGCGGAAGACACTAACACATTCCTGGCAGCAATGTCCCTGTAGGAAACGTACACAGATCCAGAGACACACACAAATAAGCATTACATATTAATACCTAATTTATTATAAACTGCTGTATATAAATGTACTTGCTGTGAAGATGAAAAAGACAAGTGTGCAATGAGTGAGTGATCTTGGCAGAGTATTATCTATGCTTACTTTATTTTAACAGAGAACCGAAGTGGTTGCTTGAAAGGCGTTCTTTCTCACCTGTGCACGAATCTCTTGCTCTCCAGGTAAGCCAAAGCTGTGCTCAACTGATGGGCATACAAAATCAGTGATGCCAGATCCAGGTTGTATTTTCTTACTTGTAAGAACGACCTCAACTTAAAAAAAAAAAAGAAAAAGAAAGAAAAAACAAACACAAAATGTTCAATTAACTACGCTGAGTATACGCATAACGTCCAGAGACTGTTATCTGAGGTACTGTGTGAATCCTGGTAATCCCTTGATGATTGTCGAGCTAACCGTAAGAAAGTAAATTTTACCTCGCCAAGGGTGCAGAGCTCCATGATGATCCAGACCGGGTTCTCTGTGATTACACCAATCAGCTTGACAATGTGAGGATGGTCAAACTGCCGCATTGTCACTGCGGAACACGAAACCATTTAAAATGAACTCGATCTTCCAGTTTGCAAAACCAGAGCAAGTTCCACAGATTAATTACAAGGGTTGGCTTTAAACCATGCGTAATGAATTAAAAGTGACCGCTGTATAGAATTTCTACTGCAAAAAAAGGACACTTAATATCGTCATATATTAATATTATGACTTTAAATCAAATAATAAAATATAAACGGTACAACAGTGGAATGAGGGCATTAATATAAACCTTCTAGCCGGAGCTAATGTCAGAGCTGCTGTTATAGAAAATTTATCTGATCAGAATCAGAATCAAGCATTCAACAATGTCGTGACATAGTTATTACTGAACAGCAGCAAGGAACAACGATGCTTATTTGAAAAGAGCTTAAATATGAGGAATAACAGAAAAAAAAAGTAGTATTATATTCTAGCGGACCATTTAAGTGTGGATGCTGTACCTAAGAACCTAAAAACGATTTTGCCTGATGCAACCATTTACCACTTTTAAAACTTACATTATACTAAAATCAAAGTTAAATTCAGCTGGTTGCTGTGGTTTCAGAGTGGTTGATGACAAACACCGGACTTCTTGATTCTCAAAAAACTAAAGTGTTTTCGATTTTCACGCAACTTCATTACGCTGGAAAGCCAACATAGGAAGTCATGAAGTATTGACTGTAGTAAGCCGCCTTACTCACAGGCTTCCTGCAGGAATTTCTCCCGCACACTATCCGAGGTGCAGTTCTTGCATGTTTTAATGGCCACAGACAGAGAAGGGTTCTCCTGCAAATCAGGCAACATACAAACCATTTAGCCACAAACCAGTCAGGATGTATGAGGGGCAGTGAACTGTATCCAGAACTTTCACAGTAGAATTCAAAATGTACTCTAAATAATGGACAGAAATAATGATACTGAGCAAATTATGGGTTGGAACCTCATAATATCATCACAAAAAACAAAGCATTCTTGGTGAATTGCAGTAAAATGGGGTTTAATGGTCGGGTTAGGCTGTGTTGGTTGCGAGTCGTTTCTGGGAAAGGGGTGGTGCTCACTGGGCTGGCGTAGATCCCCTGATGCACGTCTCCAAACTGGCCTTCTCCAATACAGCGGCCCAGCTCGATGCGTTCCCGCTGGATCTCATAATCCCTGGCTGCACAGACACACAACACACATCATTAAAAAGTCAGATAATAATTTTTTTTAAATAAGAAACCACTACACAGCATGCTAATACTAAAGCTGAGAGATTTATTTCTTTTTATTTTCTAATACCAGAACAGCAAATTGTACCGCAAGGCAATGACATGCAAACATATAACTGCACACGGGAACGCAAGTATGTTCGACTGAACAGCATCTTCACAAATAAAATGGGTTGAATTAAAGTGGTTGGTCAGAAGGGTTGATTAATTGTCTATACCTGCAGCTCTGACAATGGTGTTGGCCTCAAGGCAAATCACGGGTTGATATGAATGCACATGTTGCAATATGTTAGCGCTTTTTATAGTAATTGCTGACACAGAGACGTGTGAAGAGGTTAAAAAAATGCTGACATGGTGAAGAAGGTGTGACGGTATGTTTAACAATTTGGGAGGGAGTCTCCAGTGTCAGAGGTAAAGCTGAAACTAAGTCTTCAGGAGAGAGAGGATGTCACAGTAATATGACAAACTGCATTTTTTTTTATACTTTATTTACTATATAGGAAAGAAAAAAAAGGCAGATGACAGAATGACTGTTTTTAGCTGTTCCAATGCAAGTGGTGAGAAGAACTTTTGTTCAATTGTTGGAAAATTGCTGTGGTATAAGAGGAATAAAACACTTTAGGAAGTGCTGTTACTCAAAAAACAAAAAAAAAAAGAAGGAATTTCAGGGTGTTAACAGTAACTCCATTTTGAGTCGGGCCACATCACACCGCTCTGTCGTTGATCACTTTTCTACAATAGCGTGCCCACGAGTTGGTTGTTCTTTACTTATTCAATTAAATCAGCTAAACCCAATACAATCGCATTTCATACCTATCTTCTGCAAGCAGGTTTGTGGCTAATACATACTTCTGAGGAAACCAAGAAGAAGCTGTGTAAAAATTGTGCAAAATAAATAAATAAATAAATAAATAAATCCCTCACGGTAAACTGATATTGCTGCACACATCTGTACATGATAAAGGCATGCCGAGTGACCTGGGCTTATATCAGTCAAACATCTCACGTGTAAGAGTGCTGCTGCAGCATCAATGTCAGACTTTTTCGTGCTGTGTCCGGATTAGTAGTGAAAACACAAATATTTCTCCTGGATCAGCTCTCTTACTTTGAGAGGTGCGAGACAGATTAACCTCAGGTCTAATCACAACAAAACACGAGCAATCAGCACCACCACGAGAAGACAGGATTAAAAAAAAGAAAAGGGAAGGGGAAAAAAAAAAAAAAAAAAAAGCAAGAAAGGAAGGTTACCTTTGTCTACTCCGTACCACTCGGCTGGGGGATTACGGTAGGGAGAAAAGTGAGAGAGCTGGCGTTTAGAACTCGTCAGAATTAGACACAGAACATGAAGGAGACAGAATGATAGGAAAGATGACTAGAAGCACAGGCGTAGCTGACGCTGAGGAGACACCAGGGACGCATCCTCGCTACTTTTTACAGGAGCAGTCTGTTAAAAAATCCTTGCAGCAAAAAAGACTGACTTAAATGCTTTTTGAAAAATATCAGTTTAGCCCTTTATTCACACTGATGGTTTCTGTAATAAAATGCCTCACTATGATCAAACTCTCTTCTGAATGTCTGTAGACATCATATATCTAAAAACTAATGTTTGCAGCATGACCACAGAAATGCATCACATTCACTTACTGTAAACAGTGATCATGAATTTGTGACATAAATGCCATTAAAAGGTTAAAATGAAAGCAAATCTTTTTTTTTTTTTTTGAGGACTAAAATGACTAAAATCAGCACAAATTTGGTGTCTAACAATATAATGATGATATAATATTCATTTTTTTTTTTTTTGGTCTTGTGCCCAGCATTCCCCAAGACAAAGTTCCACCTGTGCTTACTAGTTTCTAGTACTTCACCAGTGAGCTTTAGGAATAAGTAAAGTGATGTAACTCTTGCAGCTGGAGAGGTTTAAAAGAGAAAGACTAAATAATCAGGACAAACAGTAAATGGTAATGAATGACTGCGCAGGCACTACAGAGTGTCGTGTAAAGCAGTGCAAAATTATGCAGAAGACAGACATCGTTTCAAGAGTAAATACAGATTTTCTGTAAATATGACTCACAAAGACCTATTCATACAATGTAATCTGAGTGTTGAAGAGAGAGGGGAGTGTGTGTGTGTGTGTCTCTCTCTCTCTCTCTCTCTCTCTCTCTGACAAAATATTAGCTTAATTTTTTCTTTATGGAGACTAGGCAAATATCTCAAAAATAACACTGAGGTCTGCACCCTACTGAGTTCCACTTAATCATTTTCAATAATGAGGCTTTTTTTTAAAACCATAAATCTAAGAGTATTTTAGATGTATGTACTTTAATTCTATTAGAGAAGCCAAATGTCCTCATAAGTTCAAAATGATCATGTATTTCTCATTGCCATGGAGAACTAAAACTTTAAAATCCCACTCTGGGCCACACTGGACTGAGTGATGCATCTTGTGATGTGCCTGTAGCAGAATTTAACGCAGAGGCTCTCTGTGCATCACACTCATATGACAATGAGCACCATCGTCCTTAAGGCACTGGCTCACTCTGTAGTAACACTCCTCCTACACCTTATGCTATGATCAAATTTCCAGTGTCTGGCCCGAATATGAATGACGGAAATGACGAACAAGCCTTGCAGTGTGACATAATCAAACAATGGTGATGTGGTGTCTGGTATGGCCCATGACACCCTGACGAAAGTCTAGCATGTCAGAAAATTTTTGTATTTTCTTGGCTAGTTTCACTCCTATGATATGTTTCTTTCTGTATCCAAGATTGAGAATTTCTTGACCCTCTTCCCAGATGACACAAGGACGTGAACCGTCTTGTAGCGTCGCCCGGCTCCTGACCAAGACCCAGCATGAATTCATGGAACCAACCTGACATGGTGACCATCTTGAAAGACAAAAATATCATGTAGGCTGATTCCAGCATTACTACTGTTCAGCCACCAACATACAGCTCAGTGATGCATACATGCTCCATACCTAGCATGGAACCGTAAAGGACCGTATATCAGAGGCTAATAAACATTGCAATCCTTCACATTCACTGTCTCAGGCTCAAAGTTCTATTGTAGGATCGCTTCCTCTCCAATTATAAAGCCAAAAGAGGTTAACAAGAGCTACCTCTTCCCCAAAAACATGCACATGACATAAGAGAACTGAAACCACTGTGGAAAATTTTGTTCCAAGGAAGGTACAGTATAACAACACACCTGAATCAATTTTAAAAATACGAAACAAACATTGAATTTTCGTAGCAACATGACTGAACTTAGCAAACACTTTACTTACTACTTAACTAGTTGACTAACGGAACTAACTGACTGTCACCATAAACTTGTATTATATTATATCGGACATAATGCTACGCCAACTAATATTTCTCACCTGCAGAAGTACAGCTAGCTATGCATTGTTTTGTTTTGTTTCCATCCTGACTCAGAGGTTTCCAGCAGGATAAAACGTATCTTATCTTACAGTTCTGAATTTCAAACTCCACAGCATCATGGACAGTTTGTCAGTCAGTATCTGATTACAAACAGACTTGATTAGCCTTACGTCAGTTTTTTTTTTGTTTTTACTGCACGCAGCTACCCACCAACTTGACCACAGCAATCATTCACTATACAAGGAACTCACACTGAGCTAGCAAAGTTTTAAACATCTTTTGACAGTCTGACTGCATTTGTTTAACTGGCTCCTTATACAACATGACATTCGCAGGGAAAACAGCGAAAGGCAAGATTAAAAACAAATTTTAAACAAAATATCTGTTTGCATTTCATTTTGGTGAAATACATTCACATTTTCTTAAGGTTGGTCTTTTTCCTGCATACCAAAGTCTGTAGACGTACGAAAATAACTGACAGGCATGCAGGCACACCTCCATCTGCTTTTGGTTAATGCATTTGTCTCGTTTCGTCTCCACGACAACCACTCAATTGAGTCATGTAATTTTCATTACTGCCATTAAAATCGGGAGGAATGTTTTAAAAAATATTGATAAAAAAAAGATACGCAAATGTAGCTTGTATGCAAATTATTTGCTTAACTAATGCTAAAAATAAATATTTAGAGCAACTACAGACTCATCATACCGACTACCTACAGATGCAGATCTGTCTACACTGGATGCAGGTTGCTATTTTGATGCCACACATTATAAAAACTACAGTAACATCAGCACCAGTACTGTGGCAGCGGGGAGACGGCTAACGAGAAATCTTTTCCTCTGTTAAATTAATGCAACTGGTAAGACATTTTAGGGTTTGCAGAAAGACTATAATCACTCAGAGTATTTGATGCATCTGTTCATCCCTGAGCATAAAGAACCTCGCTTTCTTTAAACAGGAACACAATTATTATAACTTAAACAGGCTGAAGTGATATGTAGCTGAATTAATTTTTTAAGATTGATGTTTTCAGTATGGCTTATTATTTTTATGTCAGACCTGGGTTTTACATTACTGTATATATAGATAAATAATGAATTTTAATTAATGAATTAATGAATCTGAATGCAAAAAAACCTATTCTGGTCTATTATCACATTCCTATCTGCCTTCCCAGAGAAACTGACTAAGTACTCTGGTATTTGGGAGTTGGATATTTTAAAGTTCTCTGGCCACCACATGAGCAAACCAAACAAGCCAAAAAAGAATCGGCTCGGCGAGCCATGTTCACAAGAGTTCTGGCATGAGTTGGACAGCAACACCTGGGTCCCAGGACAGTCTGTGATAATACACACACTCACACACTTATATATACACACACACACACACTCTTAATTTATTTCATACGGAGTGTTAATGAGTTAGCAGTACTTACTGGAAGGCATAGTGTATGTGTCCTCCTCGTCTATGATCTCTGCATAGTCGTCTGTTTCTGTGGGGAGACGAGATGCTGTGGTCAGAACTGAGCGTCACAACACCACACGACACAACAGTGCCCAGTTTGAACCTACACGCCACCTAGCAAACACCCGTGTACTCTTCCTCTGGCCCCAAACGAAAATAAACAACTGAGTCAGCCTGGAAAATTCTTTACAATCACACCCACACGACTGAACACACAGACTAATGCAAAGCTCTAAAGTATGGCTTCTCTCTTTCCACTCTCTCCACACAGTCTACTCATGCACGCGTGTGGTGCATATTTATCCGTCTGCCTGTCTGGCCAATCGCAGAGCAGAACAGCTGTGTGAGGGAGGAGAAAAGGAAGGAAGTGACTCCTCCATCTCTCCCTTGCTCCGTCCGATTTAGCAATCTTTGTCTTGAAACAATCTGGGTCACTTCTTCATTTCCGTTTTTTCCCCCCCTCTCCAGCCAAATGCTAAAAGTTTATTGTTTTTTTTTTTTTTTTTTAAACAAATAGGCAAACTGAAATGGAAAAAGAGAGATTTATATGATATTTATTGAGAGCCAAAAGCTCTGTTTCAGTATGCACAGAAAGTGGAACGCAAAAATAGAGAGATCGACAATCTAGGCTATTAAAAAAATTTAAAACAAAATCTACATATCTACATAGTGTTGATTCTCACATCTAGCTGTTAGTGTCAGATCAAGGTGGAAACATGCAAGATTAAAGGTGTAAGACTTTACCATCCCCACTAATATCTTCTGCAGGTCCGAAGACGGCATGCAAATAGAGGAGACACAGAGGGAGGAAAAAAGAGGAGAGGTTACTGCATCATAACATCTTCCACTGCACATCGCATTCAACATGGAGGTTAATAAGGTTAATACAGACACTCTGTCCAGTGAAAAAGCACTGAGAGGAAGTAGGAATATTTCTGTAAGGAATTAAGAAGCTGAGTGGTGTTGGAATGGAATGTGTGGGGGTTTGACCAAAGTTTGGACCTGGAGACCAGCATGGTGCAATTCTGCCGATACCTCTTGCATGATAGAGAAAAATAAAATTCCACATTGTAAATCCACAGACTGAGGCCCAATCTGTTTTTGAAGGTATGTGCTGGGTGTTAAAGCATGTTAAAGCCTGCTTGGTAATTTGATAATTACAAAAAATAAATAAATAAATAAATTTAAATAATTTTAGCAAAGAGCATTTGAGTATTCCACAGAAAAAAAAAAGAATAATATAATAATGTATAATGAACAATAAATGTGAAAAGAACAGGTTGAACATTTCAAGAACTTGGCATTATAAGGTTCTGACTTTTACAGCAAAAATTAGTTAAAAATTATATTTATATGCCTTGATATTTCATGCAATTATCCAATGAGTCAGTTATGAGGCCACAGCACAGTGCATACATTAATACAGATACAGGGTCAAGAGCTTCACTTCAGAACTTCAGAAATATTTTATCTCAGCAACTTTGACCAGGAAATGGTAGACGGTGTCAGACAGGATGGTTTGAGTCATTCAGATCTCTGGCGATTTTCACACACAACAGTTTCTAGTGTTTCCACAGAATGGTAAAAACGAAATAATAATAATCCAATGAGCAGCAGCTCTGTTTCATAATTTTGCCTGCGTACATCACCTAATGGATTTGAAATGAAACAAACAAGATGTGACTGAACGTAGACTTTCAGCTCACATTTTAGGAATTACTGCCATTTTTTTTTACATAGTTCCTCCATTTTGCAGTGACCTAATCAGGTGGAAATCCGATGGCGCTATGTCAGGTGAGTAGGCTGTATGTGGTAAACTTCCCATCCAATTCTTAAAATCGTGTCTTGCGTCACTTTTGCAACATGTGGCCTTGTGTTGTCATGAAGGAGGACGATTTTCTTTTGTGAATGGTCACTGGATAATCGTAGCTTGTTGATTTTTTTCACTTAATTTGATCAATTGATCATTGCCACTTTCAGCATTTGACCGTGTCTCCAAGATCGAAAAGCTCATAATAGAGGTGTAATGCACCTGTAAGTTGAGTGATATTTCTCCCTGAAAGTGCATGCCGAACCCACCTACCAACATTCAGAACCTTTCCTACTGGCTTCAGACACCTTAGAACAGTAGAATGTTCCATATTCAAATGTTTTCTTGAGTCAATTGTCTGGCATCTCGGTCCAACGGTTTCTGTAGCTCTTCGTCGAACACTTCTTGGCTTATCGTCTAGCTTGAGCTCACCTTTTGGAAACAGCGAACAATTCTTGACTGCAGAAAAGCCGTTTGTAGCATTGCCAAAATATTTAACAAATTTCATCTCTTGCTTCTTCTTTTTTTTTTTTTTTGCTTTTTTTTTTCCAGGGAGATTTGATAAATTATTAGAGATATTTACTAGGCCACAAACTTGTGCAACACCCTAACAAAGACAAAAAGATTATTTTCAATACTGAACTACAGACATCACCGAATGCTGAGTCTCTTTTCTTGAGATGTTTTGCCAGGCCTTTACTGCAGCCACCTTCAGCTGATGCGTTTTTCTTTCTGCCTTCAATTTTGTCTTCAGTAAATGAAAAGCATGCTCAGTAGGGTTTGCTGACTCAGGCAATTAACAAAATTCCACTTTGCCTTAAGAAAGGTTAAAGCTTCTTGGGTTGCTTTTGTGGTATGTTTTGGGTCATTATCAATCTGTACTGTGATCTTTGACTGAATCAGAGCAGAAAGTATAGCTCTGTACAGTTCAGAATTCATCCTGCCAGTTCTATCAGCAGTCACATCATCAATAATCACGAGTGACCCAGTTCTACCGGCAGCCATACATGCCTGATCTAGTGAACAAATGCTAAGCGGAGTTCTGATATCTGGATGCTGTGTCTAGCGGTGAGTATCTGAGAGAAGATTAAACCAGCACTTGTAGTTAGAGAAATGCAACACTGTTTATATTCTCTCATGTTCCCCTTGCAGACCACACACCCATATGTCAGATGAGAAGGAGCTGGAGAGCGGGAGTAGGATGTGGAGGTGGTCAGAGGTGGTGGCTAATAAGACGAGGGATTGCATAACAGGTATTTCTGTTGGGTAAGTCGCTAAAAAGCATACAACAGTAAAGTGGTTAAAAAAAAAAAAAAAAACCTTATGGGTTAGATTTCCATATAACAGCCCAATTAAGTATACAATGTAACATTCAAAGTAAGTCTCAAAGACTATAAAATATAATTAAGTTAGACGGCATTCCATTTGTATGTGCTTGTTAAACAATGTGAAATAAAGTGTTGACGTGGCCTCCAGTGCTCCAGTCCTCTGTCTCCAGCGGTATCCCATAAGTCTGTGCGTCGAAGCCTCACCAGATTTCTGGCAGCCTTTGCGACTACAATCAGCAGGCCAGGCTATTCTGGGGCAAACGAGACTAACTCGATCTGTGCAGAGCTGCCAGACCTCTGCAGCGCAGATCCACTTTCATAGCACAAAGGAGCAGCAGCAGGAGAGCTGCTCAGAGCCTTTCCCTCCATGTATAAAATATATATATATTTAAAAGAATTAGATAATTTTTTTTATAACCGTTCACCTTATATGGTATGATTTTTAACAGCATCTCAAGAGATCCGCAATATAACTTTCCATATCGGGTATAAACTCATAGAAATGGAATGAACAGTGCAAATGGTAGCATGCATACACCTCATATTCCGTTACATCACACAAAAGCTGTTACTCCAATTCTGCTCCTTGAATACAATTAAAAAAAAAAATGCAATAAGGATAATGCAATGAAGAAAGTTACAAACGAGAATGAGATATAAGGCCACTTCATACAGAATTCATTTCATGGCATAGCAAAGTCTTTAAAAAAAGGTCATGGTTCAAGAAGAGAAAAAAAGGTCTGGCATTGCAAATCAGTGCAAAACGGTTCTATTGCTTTGAAAAAGTTATGCCAATCTACTCATGTGTTTTCCTACTTTATCTGGAATCAAGACAAAATCAGACACAAAAAAAGGCCCTGGCAAACAACAGTGACATAAAACAAGGGCATTTTTTTTTACCCCACTGCACAATGTACCCTTTAAAGAAATTTTTTTTTTTTTGCATGTTATTGGATCATCGCAGCTCTCAAAGTATCAGTGATCCTTAAAAGATCCTTAAATCAATTAAGTTAATTTGACTTTGACTATCTGCAGCAGAAAACACATCATTGACATGTTAGGCAATGTTCGTTCATATTTTTCCAGTAATTTTGTTGTAGCTAATATATCTGGTTAACCAAACAGCCAGAAGACATAGCAGGGCTCCAGGCTAACCTTTCTACTGGTCACACTGGTGCTACCTACTTTCTCAGTTGGTTGTACCAGCACACGATATGGTCACACTTTTTTTTTTTTTTGGTTAGGAGATATTTATTTTACATTTACGTAAGCAGTCTCTGTTGTGGGCACTCTCAGGCTCTGTTATGCTTTCTGTTTGTAATCGTTGGCAAATCACTGTGGTATAAGTGAATAACATACTCCAGACCAAAATTGCCCATTGTGTATTATTGTCATATAACAGCAGTCTGTCACGTTATTCCTTTCATATCTTCTATAACTTTCTAATCTAACCTAATCCAATCCAATCCACTGTAGCCCCGTGTTCACAATACTGAGCAACAAAACCAGAGGTAGCTGTTCATTTTTTCTGTACATGCGCAACACATTTCAATGACAGGAACAATTTTTGTTTCACAAATTTTGTTCCTACCTATGTTCCTATGTACTACTTGACTTGGAAAAAAGAAAGAAAAACGTAGTCCCAACTGAGCCCGTCATGCATCGACACTCGTTAAAAATATACAGAGACCTTCTGAGGAAAAAATAAAGCTTGGAAGGAAGCAGCAGAGATTGTTAATAATAATAAGAGCAGGGAAAAAAGGCTCACATTAACTCTAGTGAGTGTTTGTTGCACTGACAGTAAACTCGTGCTGCTAGTAGTCAACACAAAGCCTGGCACGTAACGTAAACAAAACGACCAATCTTCAACTTGAATTTGTGTGTTATTCAAGTTGTGTAACCCTAACCCTAGTGATTAGATTTTATGTTATAATCCATAAATTCTTTCATGGTGGACATCGGTGTCATAAAACGAAGACTTGAGGAGGTCGCTTTGAGTTCAGTGTGACTGAGACAGTTGTCTCTGCAGTCTCTGAACCCATTTCACTCAGTGGAAAACAGGTTGTATCACTTAAAATAAATAAAATAAAATAAAATAAAATAAAAATCTCAGGACACAGATATAAAGGCTTGCAAGTCTTCACTTAGCACAGGAATAAACCTGAGCTATGGGATACGGATCTTTTATCACAGCTACAAAATGAATGTTAGCAGAGCAGGAGAGTTGGAGCACACAGCAGATGAGCATGTTAGTTTAAAGCACGCGCAAATATACACACATATAGAGACCACATATACAGTAGGCTACCCTTGGGTGGAGAATCATGGGAGCAGAAGACAAAAGGGAGGAGGAAACAGCGAGCTTTAGCTGCTTTGGGTGGTGTTGGAGTCACAGAGTCTTCAGAAGGAAGAGAAAGCAGGAATGGAAGAGAAAGAAGAAAAGGAAAACAGAAAGCAGATGAAAACAATGAAATGGAATGGACAACACATCGTGTACAGCTTCTACGAAAACGTGTCAATGGACAGTCACAGGATGGTTTCTCAAAACAATCCAATATACTGAAAATCGTAAAGTGGAGGACCATACCACATAATACATTCACTACAAGATAACATCTAAGAAACCACACACTGCTAACTTAACCAATAATACCAAGAGGTGCTTTTCACACTTCCTGATTCTATGTAACAAATATCATCATAGTGGAAAAAAAAACCTTCTGAATTTTAATTATGAAATCTATGAGTGAGGATGTTGAGTCACCTCGCATAATGTTAACTTTAAATAATGAATGACATTTAGAACTGTGCCACTGATGTTCTGCAAGATCTGAGTTATTTTTCAGGAGAATCTGAAGTACGCTTACTTTTCAATGTTACCACACAGTGATGCATTTACCTGAAAAATACAGCTCATCATGTTACTTTTATCAGTGCAGAGCAAACACGCTTTCGTTTCTTAATGTTTCTTTTAAACAATGGCAAATTTTTCATGTAAGACATTCAATCTCAACAGGTAATTAAATGGAGTTGCACTTGAATCTCAGAAGGCATTGTATTGCCCATATTGTGCACTGTGTAGCTATTACAAAGCCAATATGTCATACTCTAAAGTGGTGCTTGAAAGTTTGTGAACCCTTTACAATTGTCCACATTTCTGCTTAAATATGACCTGAAACAACATCAGATTTTCATACAAGTCCTCAAAGTAGATAAAGAGAACCCAGT
>JAOVYU010000035.1:4759053-4775685 GCA_025674565.1 Synodontis membranacea
AGTTTAGTTCATCACTGTTTACTGCATGTTGTAATATTTTTATTTTAAGTAGACAGATTTAATTTCATAATTTTTTGAAGTCACCATTACTCATTTCATTGCACGTGCCTAAGACTTTTGCACAGTACTCTATATCTTTAAGACATTTTCCAGATATTAAAAATTTTTTGGTCAATTCTAATGAATAAGACAAACGTAAGGAATAATAAAGGTTAACGGACGATATAATGTGTTGTCAATAGAATACTATTGATATGATAATGTTGTTGCTACTGATATCCCCAATACTGACAAAAATGTGTATTTTTTTTGCTGGGTTGCATATAAGATATTATTATAAAGCATTATTATAATATATCATACCGGTATGCAAGTTATGTTAGCTGATGAGAACATTTAAAAGGGTGTGTAATAATTGTATAAATAAAGCTTGTTTTACTGAAACACATGACTGTTAAAAGATCCTGCCGTGACTCAGTTGCATAACTGATACATAAAGACACTCAACAGCACCACTAAATAGCTTTCACATCTTTTTTTTTGTCAGGTCAGCGATTTTCAATCTGTTCTCGGCTATTAAACAGCAGAAGGTAAATCACAACAATAAACCAATATCACACAAGCCTGCTACTGAGGCCTGCACAAGTCGAATGAGATGTACTGGGAAGCTGCGTTCCTGCTGAACTAGACTAAACTAGAAGACGTTTATTAAATCATAATGCTTTGGAAACTCACCTTGACTGAATCCAGCAGACTTTTGGGGAAGAACCTCCTGAGGCCAACATCTTTTCTGAAAAACAAACAAACAATCAAAAAACACTACAGTTTGGAATACACTCAGTAGAGAATCTACATGTCCAAAATGTCTGACGCCCAGCAAAGAGTCCTGCCAAAAATCTTCCAACGTCCTCAAAGGAGACATTCATCTGTGTTCCACATCGCTCAGAGACGCTCCAGAGGAAGACGCTCATTAGGCCTCATCCTTTTCAGCACTTTTTATTTGATCTCAGGATATATGGATGTACATGTTCAGCAGAGGACCAGTGACCAAGGTTTTAAATATTTTTTGTGCATGTTGTCATGTTTTTGATTTGTGTTTAATCACAGAGTACACCCACATTTCATTTTTTTTTTTAACATTCTGGATTCTTTAAATATCGTATAGAAATTGTAAAACAAACATGCATTTTCCTTTTTTACATTCAACACTATGGGGAAAGCAAACTTTTGCAATGAACCTTTTGATACCTCAATTAGCATCACTGTTTTGGAGGAATTATTTCTGTGAAAAAAGTGCTGACTTTTTGAGTGTCAAATGGTTTTATCTTGTAATCTTAAATAACATATTTTATTCCAAACTGCCCTGCTTAACATGGCTTGGCTCAAGAGACTATAATATTATGTTAATACAGTGTTATTCATGAGCTGTACATACGGCTTGCCATTTTTAACCATCAGCTTGGGTAGTGCTGGTGGTAGCCTTACTGGAGTCCAAACCAAACACAATCCTGTTCCATCATCATTACAGTCACAAAAATGTAAAATAAACTGCTCAGATTTTCAGAGCGATAAAGGGAAACTCAATCTAGCACTCAATTTAGCACTCTTGTCTTGCCTGTCTGATTCTTTCTAAATGTGAAATCCAAATTCGTTCTGGTTGTAACTGGGTGAAGCTTTCGCTCAGATTGCTGTCGGTTTGTGATTGGATACCCCTGTGCTGTCATCTCCGCCTCCGGTGAGCCAGCCTGTATGTTCATATCTGACTAAACCCAATGACTTACAAGTCACATTGGTGCATATGAAACCCCACAAGGGGACAAGGGCAGTGTGTATGAGTGTGCACTGGAATGTGTGACCTTGTGGGGACTGTCAGCAGGGTTGTTCATTAGTAACACTGATGTTGCTATCTGAAAACCACAACCCCACATCCTCATATTCGCTGCCAGGTCCATTTATTGGACTCTCACACTCAAAAAAATGATCAGTAAATTAATCTGATACGTTTATTGGCAATTAATATTCATAAGGATGGTCACAATCAGACATGTTGTGAAGGCCCTGTTACACAGAATGTAATGCATTACAAAACAATGCATTTGGTGGAATTGACTTTTTAAACACTTTTATCACCAGTCCTCTTTCTACTTACACTCATATTCTCATAATCTGATCATAAATGCTGCAGCCTCTAAACACTTTCGAGAAGAACTTCATCTTCTTACAAATGGAAATCAGCTCAGATTACTGAACCACTCCAATTTCCAGGTGTAATTCTCTCTCTCTCTCTCACACACCCACACAAAAGATTCTAAGGCGTATGAAGGTGATGAGGCAATGGGTAAGATTCTGAAAGTTGGTAGGTGGGTTCCACATGCACTTCCAGAGAGAAATATCACCCAGCAGCTTAACACCTGCATTACAGGTGCATTACACCTTTATTACAAGCTGCTCCATCCTGGAGAATCTGTACGACCTTTGCAGTGATCAACCGATCAAATTAAGTGGGGGAAAAAAAAAAAAAAAAAAAAAAATCAATGAACCTCCTCCTTCATGACGTTCAAGGTCACGTTGGAAAAGAGATGAAAGACATGATTTTAAGCCTTGGATTGGAAGTTTACTGCATCCAGTCTACTCAACGGATATAGCACCATCGGATTTCCACTTGTTCAGGTCACTGCGACATACACTCTGTGGCCAACATTTCAGAAAAGCCAAAGATATGCGAATTCATTTCCTTGAAACACGAATCCTTCTTTCGCGACGATATTCATTCTTTGCCAGAAAAATCTCAGAAAGTCATAGAATCTAACAGCAGTTACTTTGAAGACAAACTATATCTATTATTTTAGAAAACTGCAAATACATTTTAATTTAAAAAAAAAAAGGCCACGAACTTATGCACCACCGTAATATTTACAGCACAGACGCTCCACACATTCCCCTACAGGCGTCGCAGTGTCACATTATTCATGACTCTGATTAAGCCTGGGATAGTGACTGCAAGTTGACGGGTTTGACGCTTCTCCCCTCAGGGTGTAGATGTTGCTGCACGAACATGGCTCACGCTGTTTCTGTCTATGCAGGATGTGGATCTCATGGTCACATAAGGACTAATAAGTAAACACAAAACTGGATACAGAATACAAACACCGGGAATCCTGGGAAGACTACAGAACAGCAGCAGTATCATTAGCTGTGGAAAACGGGGCATATCCCTAATTACTAGGCTTTGTTAATGAGTGGGACTGAGTGCCAGAGGCTAATTGGTAAACAGCACTAGAAAGGCGACTATTTGGCCAGTTTGCCCTTCAGTATTTCTAAACGTAGCCACGTTATTCCGTCGCTGAGTGTAATCAATACGGTAGCTGTCACACACACACAGTCACCATGAACGTGCCAGAAATAAATCGCCACTGCCTCTCATTAAATCAACCTCACCTCTGTAAGAAACCACTCACCAGCCAGCTTCAGATCAACACCGTACAGGACTGCACTAACACCCAGCATGACTAAGACTCAACAAATAATGATAAGAATAATTCAACAAAATAATGTCATGGTGCGACAAAACCCTGCATAATTTATTTATTTAAATTTATAAATTGAAATTTATAAATTTATTGTGATATTTTTTCAGCATGTCACTGCTGATTAGCTATACTATTTCTGTATCGGATTTCTTGATTTTTCACCATTTTTTCCATTAAGAAATGTTAAGAGTGCAGTTTAAATTTATTTCTCATAGCTAGATGAAAAACAGCTTGTAAAGAGTAGCAGTATTTTTTTTTTTTTTTTTTTTTTTTTACATTATTTAAAACAACATGAGGGCTATGTTTTTTTTTTTTTTTTATTATGGGACAAGTTATAAAAGCATTCCATTTTAAATGAGCTCTGGATAAATTCAAACTCTGCAATAGCCACCTATTACACAAAACGTGAGCATTAATCAGTCCTTCCTGCTGTTTCCTACCTTTCCCCTCATCTGATGGACAGTCAGGATTCTCAATTGAAATCAGCTCTCTTCAGAGGCTACTTTCAAAGGTGGGCTTTAAACATCCTTTCTAACACTCATGAATATATCAGTGGGAGTGTCTGACTGCATCTGTGAGCCGAGCGATGTTCAGCGTTTAATAAGTAAAGATACTCACTCTAACAGCTCGTAGTTGGATTTCTTGTCCAGAGCGTTTCCTCTCATTTGTCTGTAAAATCTCCTGAAAAAGATCAGAGAGAGAGACAAATGAACCAAAAAGAATTCATAATGCAGTTCAGTAATTATTTATTACTGAACATGAAGCTGAAAAGAAATGCAGGCAGAACCCACCTGATCTCGAGGCAGCCCAGCTTTAGCGCAATGTCCTGGTCGATCTGATTGGCTATTTCCAACATGTAATCATTCTTCACCTGAAAAAAGAAAAAAAAAAAAAAAAACACTATGTTTTAGTATGACTTTAATGTACAAAACCAGGGTGTTATTTTCAGAGCACAGCACTGTTCTTTAAAGATGTCTAATAAACTATGATGTCTTATATCTATATGAATAACATGTGGACTTTTGTTATTTTAATGAATTCACTGGTTGCTCTTAAGGCATGCAATTCCACTTCCAACTTCACTAAGGTATAAGTGTTTAATCAGGACGAATTCCAGGCCTCACACATACATCTGCATTGTGCTTACACAGTGCAATGAAAGTGGAGATTTCATAATATAATAAAATACTGGACTAACAGAGCCACAGGGTGGACACGGCCAGATTGCAGTTCGTGGCCACGTGGACGGGGTCTGTCTGAAAAGAGCAGATGTTCGCTGCTCTAATGGAGACAAAAGACCAGGCGGCTGTGGACTGTAGCCTTAAAAATGAGAGACGCGTTAAACCATCATCCATTAAAAGCCCTCCGTGCATCGTCACTCCATCAGAGGCTTTGTTTTAATAAAGCTGGACACACCTGCTGTAGAGATGCCAGAGTCTTGTAACTGTAACAAATCCCTATTGTTCACATGATGCATGTCCTGAGCTGATCGAACACATGCTGAACGTTTTTCTGCAGGGTTCAGACGAAACAGATGAAATTACCCTGGCTCTATTCGTTATAATTCCTTCGGTGATGTTCCATTCATTGCTTCCACATGTTCCATTAAAACATCATCCTGCCTAAAGTGTAAAGCCTGCTGTTTTTAGTATACAAGTCTGGGTCACTATGTAAGGAGTAAAACATTTTGGAGCGTCCTGTTGAAGGAGAATAATCAACGGAAGAGTAGAGTGATGTATCCTGACGCAAAGCAGTGTTACTCTTACCCCACCAAAGTTGATTAGGTTCCAATAAAAACAGCACACCCTGAATTGTTTTACTCCTCTTACACTGCAGCAATCATTTATATAATTGATCGAATCACTCATTTTATTCAGCGATAAATGTACATGTCTATGTACATCTGCAAATCAATTAAGTTCTTGTTATTACTTCCACAGTAGCAGTTCCACAGTCGCTCCCTCCCTCCTGTTTAAATAAGAAAAAAAATGCAGCATGCCAGGCTACCAAGAAACCGCCATGCCTTCTATCCCGAAGACAGTCATTTGTCGGAAAAGTTACAGCTTTACCTCGAACGTAAATTCAGAATACACCTCATATTTTTGATTCTGCTTATGAGAAATGGCCTTCATACAAATCCCTGTGTAAACTGATCATACAGGAATAACTGCGTATAAGAAGGAGTGCATTAATATAAGCCTGAGGTTTTCCTTACAGTAATCTCAGAACCATGCTGACCAATCAGAATGGAGAATTCGACAGCGCTGTATTTTTAATCGATTAAACGCACATCCCGTGGCCGTGGCGTACACCTCCATCTGTCAGAGGGAGCCATCCATTTCATGCCTGTTCATCCACATAATCTGTAATCCCTCAGTGTAAATCCACACACACTGTGGAGCAGCACCATCCACAGCCCTGGCTCAGCATTTACACTCTATAACCACAGGACTCGCGCACATACGCCCACCGCTAGCTCTTTTCTAGTGACGGGCCGAGTAAGTGGGGGCTTGTTTTTCATTAGGAATGGGAATCTCCAGACACCTCATGATTGGATTAGGATTTGAGATTCAGGGCGATTAGAAATATGAAAAACGGATCTTGTCCCTTTCATTTCTCTAAACTACAATATTTTATTCCAGCATGATTACGACATCGTAAACAAGCGCTAGGCTCAACATTAAGCAGGGTGAGGAGACAATATTCTTGTCAAATTGTAATATACATCATCACAATGTCGCTACAACTCCTTTGTTATTTTTAATCACGGATTAGGCATTGAACCTCTGCGATGGTTACAGAACTAGCCCCAGCATCTTATTGCTGAAAATGTCTTCTCCTCTCTGCGTCTCTGCTGACCCACCTGCTGGTAGAAGAAATTGAGCGTCGGTTTGTCTTCAGTAAACTGATTCAGGAAGCCCTTTGGCAGGTAGCGGATCCGCAACTCGTACCTGAAAGGAAGACAATGAGAGGAGGGATGGTGAAAAAGTGCAGTGTGTGGGAGTGCCGACAAGAATTCGTGGATATATATGCCACATGAAAAACATTACAAATCAAATGTAAAAACAGAATGAAGAGGGATCCTAATGCAAAGTATCTCTCCTTATAATGCTGTTACACAAGACGTTCTCTCAGTAACCCTTACAAAGACAAAGGATGATGAACATGAGCCTTGCATGGAAGTCCTAAATGCTAGATTTTGTGCTTTTTTTTTTTTAACAATCATATAGACTGACAAGAAAGTTGTACTTCCTGTTGTGCTTCTCTCCAACATATGCTCACTTAACAACAGAACAGTGGAACATCAGCTGCTTGTGAAAACAGGCTTTTTTTTTTTATTACTACAGCTGTTAAACTAAATCATTTTTGATGCAGCAGCGGAGCCTCCTGGTTTCACATGACTCAGATTGGCTCGTGACCCCACTCGCTGCCAGAAATAACAACGTGGAGGAGTACGTAATTATATTATTATATAAACCTAGGTTGGTGTAGGGAAGTCTCTGTCCTGTCCCAAGCTGGAAAGCCTTTCTCTAACTCTCTAATAATGTGTAATAATGTGTAATTTAAAAAAAAATTTATTATTTATTTCTTATGTAATAGATTCAAGATCAATTTCAAGATTCTTTATAGCTATGCATGTGACAAATAATGCCTGCCTCTCTTTTCAGCTTCATGTTCAGTAATAAATAATTACTGAAGTGCATTATGAATTCTTTTGGTTCATTTGTCTCTCTCTCTGATCTTTTTCAGGAGATTTTACAGACAAATAAGAGGAAACGCTCTGGACAAATAAAGAATCTTGAAATCGATCTTGAACCTATTAGGTGAGAAATAAATACTACATTTTTAAAGAATTAAACAAGTAATGAGATGCCAGGAAACGGTGTTACCCAAAAGTTGCAGAGACACAAGCATTATTAGAGAGTTAGTTCAGTTCCAACTGAATCCGTGGCGATGACGTGAACGCAATCTGCTGGTGATTCAGTCATCAGATTGGCCATCTGCATCTGGTTCCTGTATACATAAACTGCAATGCACTGTGCGAAAATAATCATCCCCCGCCACCCTCTCGCCCAGCGTTTCCCATCAGAGCAGAAACCAAGGATAGGAAAAATGCCTAGAAATAAGAACTCCTGCACCAGCTGACATCTGCACAGCTTCTTTCTCCAGGACATAATCCCCTTAAACCCCTTTAAGCACATCCCTGCTCTCTGATAAGTGGAGAATGTTACTGCAGTAAAGCGTGCAATCTCAATGTAACTGCACCAAACATTCACTGGATATTTATTACTGTACTATTTCTTCTTGCATTATAAGACTGAACCACTTTTTTAATTTTAACTATCCCCTACGTGTCTGAATTAATGACCACTGCACATTACACAGTGTATGTCATTTTTGCACATTATTAGCCTTAAAGCATATTATTTATCATACATTAAAATGACCTATTTATTCTATTTTAACCCAAACCAAATGACTAAAAAAGATAAAAGATTCTGAACCTGGTTGTTAGATTCATGATCACGTCCTCATTCCTCTCTTTGAGGACAGCGAATAAGTAAAATATATTTTACACCTCGGTCTCCAAGCACAAGGGTGCTATAGCTGCGTTTCAACTTATCGCGAAAGCTATCCATCAAATTATGATTAGCGTGGAATATTTAGCTCCTCAAAACAGTCAGTTGTCAGCATTATAGATTTAACAAGCTGATATGTTCACTGATCTAAAACAAATGCTAGTCTATACAGTACAACAAGAAGTACTACTTTGTTTACTGTCTATGCTACGAGAAGACATACTGTAGAAGATTCGAGTTAACGTCATTTGGTGAACTCAGAGTTGAGTAGATGGTGCCGAGTTAGGAAGTAGGAATTCCAAGTTCCAAGAGCATTTTCTTTGGTTTTTTTTTTTTTTTTTTAGTTATACATTTTTGTCGAATGCAGGAGACATGCATTTTATCACCTAAATGAAAGGAAATAAATAACTCTGCATACCAGGATGTGGCAGCAGCCTGTATTCAGGAGTTAGATCAACAAACAATATAAGATTTTACTGACAGATCTTTTGGAATAATCATCTTCTGAATCTGTCCAACAACAATGAAAAATGAAAACTCTACACTGGCAGCAGCAAGTACAAAAAGTCTGAGCAAGAGAGACTGAAGATTTACTGAAGGTAAAGTTATCAGTTATCACTCTCCATAAGCGAGGCAATATAGAACAGACAAGAGGAGAAGATCTGGCTTGGCTAACCTAATCCGTGTCACCAAAGGTGAGTGAGTGAGCGAGCATGCAAGAGTGATTAAGTCAGAGTGTGTGTAATGAAAGCGTGTGCATGGGTAAGTGTGTGTGTATGGAGGGGATTTGTCTCATTTCTTTGGCAGCGTAATTCATTAGAACTGATCCGTCGTTGGCAGAGAGCTCAGCGATAAGTGCACTCTGATGCTCCCTCTGCTGCCTCTTGCCAATCCGGTGTTCGCTGAGGCTCCGCACACCAAACCATCCACTCAACGCCCCCATCACCCCCGTAAGTCGAATTAGAACCCTGGTCTCGGTGATGATGAACGCCCCTGGTGCTGCTCATACAGTGAGACAATGGACCATTATTGGACCACAACAATGGACAATTATTGCTGTACGTGAGATGAGAGAAAACTGCCTGAAAAGAGATACTTTACTATTCAGGGGTGTCAACATACAATTACATCCTGACACTTTATGGCTCAGGCAGCACCTTGATTTTTCCCAGTTGGACCAATTGGCACTTTTCCAGTATCAAATAAACAGTTTCATAGACATTCACCAAAAAAAAAAAAAGGGGGTTAATGTAATTCCATTTGGACTGCCGGAAGAAATTTCACCAATTCAATACTAAGCACACTTTCTTAATATTAACAGATTTGTATTAAAGTCTAAATACTAAAAAGTGTATTACTTTTTAAGTCTAAAAATATTTCCTGAACATTATCGCACATTTCCACTCTTTCTGTGGCTTAATCTCAAACAGTTTTCTCCTGGTGAAATATCAGTGACACAGAATGTCAAATTCTTGTCTCCACAAGATAAAGATATGATTTTTTTTTTTTTTTTTTTTACATGGATCTAAAGTAGAGCGATGTAATGTAAGATGTACCATTTTAGTGACAGTAAATTATAATTAAAAATGAATCTGAAACATTTACAGAATGTTTACAGTAATGGGCTGTTATACAGTACTCCTATGTAAAAGATCATGGCATTTTTGCATTAATGCATTATCTTTCACAGCAATAGCATGATGCATCTGATTAGATTAGATTATTATTCTCCCATATGGCCACAGCATGGACTCTAACTGTGTTACTGTGAATTTAAATGTACTACACCACAGTGCGTTTGAATTCTTCAGTCTGACGGAGTTGAAAATAGTAAATCAAATAGTAACAACTTGTACAGGAACTTGTACAGCAGATACTCGACATAATCCAAGCCTAATAATAAACAGATTAAAAAAAGAGAAGTTATTTAACAATGCAGATGTTCATTTAAGGCAGCTGTCTCCAGCGTCGGTGCTTTGCAAAGCCTTTTTTCTGCTATGGCAAAGTCTAAAGGACAGAAAACAAAAACTACATTTTTTCTGTCTTATTAACTTCAAGTGAAAGTGAAGGGGGGAAAAAATGTGATTGAACGATTATTTGGCAGGAAGTGATAAGGGGAACTGACTTGCTCTTGTTCCACAAAATTAAACACAACTATAAACGGATAAAATGTATGATACGGGGGATTTTAATTTTAAAAATGCAACCGCCGGCAAATTTCTGTGGTATAAGAGAATAATCTAATGAGATACTATGGTAAAGCTTTAATACCATAATGGGACTGAGACTGAAATCTGATAGGACACACGGTGAGGTAATTTTCCCTGGACACCCACTTAAACTGGGGACATCATAAAAATAAGCATCAAAAAAGTCCATTATGAGACTATTATCAGTGCAGCACTTACGCCTATGGGGGCTGGAAGTAGGGAAGTGTAAAGAGGCTCCTCATGCTCCTCTGAGATTAAGGCACATTGTCCTTTGCCGATGACATCATTCCCTAATCCCAGGTCTCTGGACTTGCGTGGCACACTTTCACCCAAACGCACAAAGACGAGACAAAGACCTGTCAACACCTACGGAAAACCGAGCAGCGTGTGTGGCTGAGCAGACGTGCCGAGGGGACTTCTCCTGACATTTCTCCTGCATCTGAATGCAACCGCAGTCTGCGGGAGAATGACCTCACCTGGCTGACATGCTCAGACAGCAATCAGAGTTCAACACGTGTTGCCCTGAAGGTGAGTTTTCTCAAAAAAGCATTGTGTGTCAGAACTAATTCATCGACATCATGTTTTCATGTTCCGACTCATACTTTATCTTTTTTTTTTTTTTTTTTTCACCCCAGGGCCTTGACTGACAAAAACACATGTTTGATTTGGAAGGGGGGAAATAAGCAACCGTACAGGAGTGATAAATGTGACTGAATGAAGCAGAATAATTAAGTTTTAGAGTGAACTCAGCAACATCATCATAGACAGGCTTCAAGATTTTTTAGCAGAGGTTTCTACTCATCCATGCTTTTAATAAGGAGTTCTGTTCTGTGGGACTGTGCTAAAGAATCATTATGCATTAACATAGCTGATTTTCAGCTTAGAATTCAAGCACGGACACTATACAGGGGAAATAAAACAGGACCTACAACAGAACCTTGTGGGACAACATACTACACGTTTATACACTCTGAATCTCAACTAATGTTAACAAACTGGTTGAAACAGGATCTAAAACAGAAACTAACTGCCTCTGCAAATCAGTTCACTAAAATATCACAAAAACATAACGCTTTCTTCACTCAAGTTCAACAAAACCAAAACAAAAACATTTGACACAAGCATAACTACACTGACCTCAGATTCTGATTCTTTCCTGATGCTTCTGTGGAAGCCAGGCTAAAATACACAAGGCTTGTCATTCCTATTTGAAGAACAGTGCTGTTGGGTGAGAATAGATGGGTATTTGAAGCTAGACATCAATCGCAAACAACTAACACAATTATATTCGACATAATGAGGAAACAAATGACAGATTGGAAAAGATTAGCTACGTTTACTTAATTTTCTCAGGAAAATTTGCTTCTATTTCCTTTGCTTCTATTAGCTATACACAGAAAAAACAGAAGCAAGGAAATGAAGAACAGAATGACATCAGCGCTGATAGAAAAGCAAACAATTCTGATGGCCTATAACCAAACCCGTGACATCAGGTTCTCTTTAACGGTGTTCTCCGACTCAATTTGCAGACTCATGTTTGGATTTCCAAAATGGCATCAATGGCCTTTGTGATCACCAGACTGCTCCTCATCTGCTTTGCTTTAACAACATGGTAAAAGCATGTGCCTTCAAACAAAGCCCTTGGAGACAAAGCCAAGTCCTGAGTGGCAAACAGCTGATGATTAAAAGACCAGTTGGACCCCTTTCTCTTGTTTTCTTTGAGCTCCCGAATCTCTGAGGTATGGTAAAGCTAACAAAGCGTGTTATAGCTGACTTGATGTGGGTGAAAAGAAGGTACAGCTGGAGAGCAGAGCCTGAATGAATGCGGTTTGGGCAGCAGTAATGGTACATTGTCTGAAGTGGTTTAGAGAGAGACGACGTACAGAATGCTGTCTGTGAGATGGTGTGCGTATGCCATGACCTAATGGTAGACGCATCGTCCATTTGGTCCATTGACAGTTTAAGTACTGATCACTATTCAGTGCACGACAATGGCATTGCTGCTGACGTAGGTGCTGTAAACACAAATCACATAGTTGCACTCAATGCTTCATTAATGTGCTCAATATAACAGACCTGTTCACAACAGTTCGCCTTCAAAACTTCATTCTAAACCAGTACAAAAGAAAAATATACTTAACTAGTGCTCTGGGAATGCCTCTATACCCTCATTCAAAATGAACACACAAGCACACACAGTCTGCCGCAGTGCCACAACTGCTGGCTAAATCTCCATGACGACGAGTGAAGACTACTACTCATCTCAGGGGAGGAAAGGATAGATTTACGTGCACGCACGCACACACACACACACACACACACACACAATAATATATACTTTCATTTATTTTATTTGAAAGCTAGATCTGGGGTGGCTTCACTTTCTTAGATGAAGCAGTGTCCGTTTTTTTATACAGTCGAAGCTACCAGAAGAAGATGGTGGTCTTTCGGGCAATTATAAGTGATAACTGGTAAGAGGAGCTCTGTCTCTAAGGCATATCATCTCATCTAGTGATCAGATCAGTGAAGTGGGCAGGCTAGCTAAGAATTTAACAAGCTTAGCTTTCTAGTTAGCTAACATGACTAATTTCTATCGTTTTAACAAACCTACATAGCTCACCTAAATTCTACATGAAGAAATGAATGTTAGACGGATAGATAGGTCATGTTCTTACTGAGGAGTTGCTTTGTTCTGCTTACAAATAAGTTTACGGCTTCAGCACGTCGGCTTTCACGCGCAATGACGTTCCGGATTTTGTAAATGTTAAATCTTGAATGTGCACGCAAACAACAAAATTGCAATTTCAAGAAACTTGATTGCCTTCAATTTCTCTCCTATATACAATTTTTAATAATAAGAGTAACAATAAGTGGACAACATTTTAGATAACGTCCAAATAATAATAATAATAATAATAATAATTAGGTTGCTAGGCTACTTGGGTCTTTTTGTTTCACACATCTTTTTGTTTGCAAACGTGTGTTTTCCGAGCGCTCCTAACCCTAACCCCCATGCGCAGATCGGATCGGGCAGGCGGCACGGATGGTGTACTGACACTTGCGCTCCGTCGTGTTGATCCCGCGTCGCGGCATGTGACGTCACGAAGAGTCCTAAGGTTGCCGACCCCTGGTTTACAAGGACTGTTGTGCTACTGCATGCTATAGTATTAACATCTGGACCCAATCATAGTAGGTATGCTAAAATACTACTTTGCTGCACAGTCATTTAGAGCTGATAAATATTCTGCAAAATCAATTTAAATACTTCTATTTTGATAGAAAAAAATAATAAAAGCCCCCTTTCAGTTTGACAAGAAACAAGATGAAAAATAGACGCTTGCAGAGACATCATGAAAAACAGACTCTAGCCTTTTCTGGAATATGTTTTGAGTGTCCCGGACATCACACCAGCGACGCTAAACCCTATTCAAATGTGCAATTTCCAAAACAAATGATCCACCATGGACTTTGTTTTTCTGGCAGGTATTCATGGAGAACGTGAGATTGTGCATGTGATTCACCTCCACTCGTCCTGTGATCGGTTCTGCTCGTATTTCTCCCTCACGTGGGACACGCCCATGTCAGGGTGGAGCCAGTGGACCTCGCCCGACTGGACGTGGCTGAGGCGGAGGCCGAAACATGCCACATATTTCACCTTGTGGATGTCCACTATCTTCTGTATGATCCCCTGAAAAGTAAAAAAACACACACTCAGGTTAACATTATTAGTTAAGACAGTGGTATATAAGCACACCCCATCCAAAAGTATTCGTTATTTTTTTTTTTTTTTTTTTTTTTTTTTTTTGTATTTATGCTGTGCACTAAAGACATCTGTGCATGAGATCAAAATATGAATATGAGAAGAAAGATCAGAGTTTAGGATTTAATTCCCTGTAATTTATATCTAGATATTTTGAACAACATAGAACATAACACATTTTGTTTAAAACCACCCAGTTTGTCAAGTGAGAAAAACATTTTGTACTCCACAAAAGTATTGGAACAGGATGTATTCAACTAAAGTCAAACATACTTAATATTTTACCACAGCATCTGTCTGTTTTGCAGGGTTTCCCCCTTTCAGTCTTCTATTCGGAAGGTGAAATACTTCTTTCTCCATATTTTGTCCTTTCTATCACTTTGGTAGAGGTTAATCTTTATCTCATCAGTCCATAAAACTTTGCTGCAAAACTGTTATGACTCATCTCTGTACTTTTTTGAAAATTCCAGTCTGGCTTGCTGATTTTTACTGCTGATGAGTGGTTTGCATCTTGCAGTATGGCCCCTATATAGCTGTTCTCCAAGTCTCCTTTGAACAGTGGGCTGTGATATTTCCACCCCTGCTCTCCCAAGGTCGTTCATGATGTTACGGACTGTTGTTTTGAGGTTTTTCCTTACTGCTCTCACCATTTGTCTGTCATCAGTTGTTGCTGTTGTTTTCCTTGGACAACCGGTTCAGTGTCTGTTGCTGAGTACACCAGTGTGGTGTGTCCAAATTGTGCTATTGGCTATGTACAACGTTTCTGAAATATCTCTGATGGAGTTTCCCCTTTTCTCAGCTTCAGAATGGCATGCTTTTCTCCCATAGACAGCTCTCTGGTCTTCATGTTGGTCTACGCTTCTTAACTACAAATGCAGTCTCCACATGTGAAAGCCAAAGCTTAAACCGAGAGTTCTACTACCGGGCTATTTAATGATTAAACAATCAATCTTATATGACACAACTGGGTAACAAGTAAAACCCAATTTCCACAAAAATGCACATGTTCCAATACTTTTGCTCACTTGAAGAACTGGGTGGTTGGATACAAAATGCGTTATATGTTGGTTAACATATCGAGAAAATCTCATCTCTTCAGTGCACACAAAAAAAAAATGCCATGTAGTTCCAATACTTCTGGAGGGAATTGTGGTTTAAAAAAAAAAAAAAAAAAAAAAAACTGTCAAAATTTTGCGGAGCAACTTTATGGCTGGTTCATTTTTTTCCTTTTTTGACAAACAAAAGTAATCACGTGCAAAACAACATATGACCAACATCTGTGCACTGCCACAGCACCAAGCTACAACAATCATCATTACACTGTTTTGAATATTGGTCTCCCAAATCCAAACAAACAAAATGAAGATGAATAACTACGCTGGGAAACAGCTGGTTTGGACTCATTTACATAATTCTTTTTAACAGGATATATTAGGAACACGTGCTATTGTTGGACTTGTTTATTATACAGTACCTCATGACAACGCATAATGTGCTGATGTATGTTGTTGGCTTTGTATTCGGAAAATATTTCCTATAACAGTGCATGTTTAGCTCCTCTTGCACCACAACAGTTTGGAAATGAATAAAATAATTAAAGGCACATGCTTTCTATCCTTTTAAACTTAAATTTAATGTTATGGTACCAGATATTAAATCGAATATCTATCTACAGAAGGATTACTGCAATATACAAAAAAAAACCCCACAAAACAAAACACTGCTGCTCAGTTAATGTACTGGAAATACACCAGGTCACATAGAGAGAAGTGGGTGACATCACATGAGATGACCTCAGCCGTGCTGAAGCTGAGTATGGGACCAACCGGCTGACAGAGTGAGTGACACTATCGCTGTGTTGTTGGCTCCAGAGAGTCGCGTGAGTTGATGTAGAGCTGGCTCTCCATGAGGACTGAACGCCCACACACTCTGCTGCTCCAATAAGCACAGCTCCCTCACCCTGCCCCCCTTCCTGACCACATTACATGCTACAGCAGTCAGTCACTGGGCCAGGATCAGAGATAATCCACAAGGAAGCTTACTGCTGAAGAATAAATCTTGGCCTGACTGACTGCTGTCAATAAATCAAAGTGTCTGCATGGACTGAAAACCTGACGGGCAATATAAGGGTTCTTGAGTTTACCAGCACCACATTTTGAGCTTCTTCAACCTCCACCTCCAGTGTGCCTGTCAGCTCGTGAAAGGCTGCTGCTCTTTCTTACATGTGTGTCTGGATCTCTGTTACACCAACAGCTCAGACCAAACACTCCACACCATGGCATATTCATGAAATTTGTTTCACCATGGTAGACCCCCAGGGCCCGACTGTCCCCCAACGACACACCCAGCCCGCCGGCATCCCTGAGGAGGAGTCTGATCTCTACTAATCAATCTGAATTGTGAATGAACAGCAGTGAAATGTTCTCTCTCTCTCTCTCTATATATATATATATACAAAATGTGGTGCTGGTATATATTAGGGGTGCAACGGTTCACAAAACCCACGGTTCGGTTCGTATCACGGTTTAAGGGTGACGGTTTTCGGTTCGGTA
>JAOVYU010000035.1:4887128-4899311 GCA_025674565.1 Synodontis membranacea
TGGATGATGGGTTACAACATGGCGCCCATGAAACACGTGATGACCTCTGGGCCAATCAGAGGGCAGAACCGTTAAAAACCGAGTTGGCCGCACTCTATACACTGTATCTACGGCTCTGCATTACACTACACCCCCAATTTAACAATAAAAAAAACAAATATCATAAAATATCAAACTACTATTTATGATTCTGTGCATTTTTTTTTTTATTGACTGCGGTGCCATGATTTCACATGGGCTATCAAACCTGTAAAGTCTGCTGGTGAGACATGGTATGTTTTAAGGTCAAAGGTCTTGGCATTTTTTAAGAGCTTTAACAGCAAACAGTAAAACCATAAGCTGGATCCTGTCATGGACACAGGGCCAGTGCAAGGACAATAATCTGTGTTCTGATTGAGAATTGTACATAATTTATAATTTTTTTTAATGGAATCAATGAGTCAGAAGAAATAAAAGCAACGGTTTATTGTTTCTCTTGATGAGCCAAGGCATGATTAGTGTGACATGATAATTTCTTCATTAGGGGATAATCCACCAAGACACTTCAGATTATTGGACAATAACATTATATTTTAGAGTATATGAGTATATACGTGTATATGACTGCACAATTGTATGAATTACCTGCCCTTACTGACATTTGCACTACAGTATAGTGTATTGCTGCTACTGACTGCACTGTCACTTTAAAACCACACATGCAAGTATCCATGCTCAGAGACATCTAAGACTGGGTCTCACACACACAAACATGATGCACCTTACCGCCTATTTATCCTTTTAGAATTTGAATCTATATTTTGCATTTATGCATCTGCCAAATGCCGTAAATGTAAATGCTAATGTAAATGTCACTTTCGTCATTATCTTTCCACTCACTAGGCCCTGCCTCCGAAAGCTATCTTTCTGTTTTGCAGAATTGTTTGTTTAAAAAAAAAAATGTAATTAGCTTTATAGCTCCAGTTCAAAAACTAATAAGCAAGTTTCAGACACCAGACATGGCATGGCTGATTAACTATACTGACTAGCAGCCTAAAAGGTCTCAAATTTCCCTGTGACATTCTGTCACTTAAGACTTCTTCCTGCCCCTGTGTGCCTCTCACCTATAAAGTGGTCAAGCTTGTCTTAACAATACACAACTCCTGATTAAAAACAGCTCTCCGTAAAAAGACTTGATCAGAAACACTTTGTCTTTCTTTGTATGGACGAGTACAGAGAGACTCCAAGACTCTATTTTTTTTTTTCTTGTGGTGGTTATATTTTTCAAATTTAGTCCTCTATTTAATACTAAACAACATTGGATTTTATTTAATTACTTAACTTAAATTTTGTTAGTAATATCTAAAATTTGTTTTGTGGACAGTTAAAACCCCACAGAGGTGGGGGAAAGGAATAGGGAAAACAACTAGGAAAGTAAAGGATAAGAGAGAAGGAAAAGCGAGGGGAAAAAAAACATAATATGAAAAATGTTTGTTCATGGGAGAAATAAATAAATATTATTTAGCCACAAACAGCATTCTGCAGAAAAAAAATATGCACAAATACTTGGCAGAAAAGCGCACACGCATATACACACACACACTTTCTTACTATCCTTGCGAGGACCTTGCATTGACATAATTAGTACTACAGCTAATTAATTATATTCCTAAACCTAAACCAAAAAAATAATAATAATAATTGGCACTTTTAAAAGCTTTTTAAAAAAAAAAAAAAAAAAGAAAGAAAGAGAGAGAAAAATAAATAAAAAATTGCAGTTTTTGAAAAAAACGTAGTTTTCCTTATAAGGACCAGACAGATGTCCCCACTAAGTCAAAACTGTCAAATAGTCCCATCCTTGTGAGGATAGTCTTATTAACCTTAAGAGAGAGAAAAAAGGATGGTAGTAAATGACTTGTGTTACAAACAGTGGTAACAATAACTTACTTCTTTCATGGACGTTCCACATCACTAAATGTAACTATAAATGGATTAATAAATTATGTCTTTGTTTCTTTTATTATACTAGCATTACATCCTCTTGGGCCATGCTGTTATTGGCAAAAAATCAACATGGTGGTAACAGTAACTCAGCTTCCCATTGGGCAACCTTACAGCACCTCATTGTTGATTATTTTCCAAAAACAGCATGCCCTGTTGTGTTTTATTGCTTAATCAGGATCAGCATTGCAATCCTTGGAAGCAGAAAAAGTGTTTTAGTGTAATGTTACTATGTGTTGACTGTTGCACATGATTAGTGTAGACTATTGCCTACAAGTATGTCCCTAGTTTGTAGGATAAGCTGCCAGACAACTGATAGGTTTTGAAATTCATGAGCATTGCATAAGCATGTGACTGCCAAATATTTAGTGGGTGGGTTAACTGCACATGCTGTCTTGATCATAATGAGCAGATGACACTACCCTAAGATCTTACCTCATGTGGTAAGGTCTGTGTCTTAGCTTTGAGCTGCTGTTTTTAAGCGCATCACCCTCAGATGGCCTGTGTTGCATTCTGATGCTGGATGAGGTGCTTGGGAGCTCATCGAGGTGTTTCGATGGGAAAGGAACGCTTGTTGCAGCTTATCTCCCCATCGCATTCCCTGTCAGCATGAGGTCATTGTTTCATTGTGGTTTTATTTCAAGGATTTGAAACAAACCTGCTTAAGGAAGTGTTCTCAAATTACTGTCTTATCAGCCTAAAGTGCACCTTATCATCTTACGGTTTTCTTTTTTTTTTTTTTCTTACAGATTCCCTTTTCACTGAGTGAGAAATCAGGGGTTTCTATGTGTGTATGTAAATTGTCAAAAGGGTTTCGTGCTCAAGGAAAGATGTGTGCATTATTTTAATTCACGTCAAGCTTCTTTGGCTTACGTTGCTATCTGGCTGACCGGGTGAAAAATTGGCAAATGTCCAAGAATAACATTAGCATAAGGGACGTGCGGCTCGCTAACGCCCCAGAACTAGATTTACTCTGTGCCTACTTTGTAAAGGTTTGGGTCATTTCCATCTGTCAACCTGCCCTTAACAAGCTTGATGCCATCACTCGTTTGAGCTATTTTTTAGTACAGCTTATTATTTCATGGAATTATTGTTGGGCAAAGAACAATCCCCAATTTTGTTTTCCCCTAGGCATGAAAGTTCATAGCAGAAAACAACACTTATTTCCATTTTACCTCTGTTGATTTTTTGTCATAATGTTGTTCCTCAAAAGGATTTTCCACATGCTCTGACAGGACATTGATGAGCACCTGCCTTCCCTACCATCCATCTCATCCATGCCTGCAGGCTTTTGTGACATTCACAGTTGGTTAAAAAATAAAATATGGATGATTCTTGTATTCACGCTGCATGTTGCCATGTCTAGCCAGATGCTTTCTTCTGCTTGATGTCAAATTGGAGTTAGCTTTAATGGGTTTCCCCCAAATCGCTTGCTCATCCAGCCTCAAAGCAACTTCTCTTCTTAGAATTGGCATCATAAATAATGCAGTGGAATTTAATTGAACACTTTCATTTTGAAGCACACTTTTGATTTAAGCTGTCTGATGTATATTACACACTCAGCTGGCCGCAAGAATCAGATTCTTCCAGACTACCAACTCACTGGTTGTCTTTTTGTACTTCTAACACTTGTTAACACTTGTTCATAAGGCGTACAAAAGGCTGCATGACCCCTTCGTAAGCTGTTCCTGAATGACCTAACTGATGTTCATCCCAGGTGATTCATCACCCACAAAAGGCATGAATTTAAATGTACATAAACATTGTCGAGGCTTAAATAAACAGCTCTTTGAGTCACATGAACATGTCTTGTATACTTTTAATATGTCACATGATGTGACATGTGAAGCATCAAAACTAATCTGCTGGTAATTTAGGGTTGCATAAATTATACATTGATTTGTTATTACAGTCTCATGGTATTGTTATAATTGAGAGCTAAAACAAAACCGTGTATGCTGTTATAGGAAAATCAATGTCAGAATAATGTGATGCAAAATTTTACTGTTATTACTGTACATTGAAGATGATTTTTTTTTCCCAGTAACCACACATCCCAAAGGGTTTTTATCCACTTACACATGACAGCAATTTGTCAGTAATTCCTTTTTCTTTTTTTTTTTTTTAACGTTATACATTTTATCCATTTATAGATGCATTTCACAAATTGGCACATCCATGAAACAAGTTAGTTCCTGTGATCATTTAACTTATAACAGCTATAAACAGTAGTTTCCTTACCAGCCCGTCTTTAAAGGTTAATGAAAAAATAGATTTTGTCCTGTTTCTGCGAAACCACAAAGTACAGTACAAAGTCCTCCATCCTGAAGACTTTCTCGTGTCAGAAAAAATAACAGCTCTTGACTGTTACAAAGTGCTGATACTGGTGATTTCTCGAAAAAAAACTCCACCCTGTTAGCAATTACATACCTTTTTTAAATATCAGAACAAATCCCAGTGTCAGATGTTAATATAAAAACAATGAGTGCATTAATATAAACCTGTCATTTGAATTGGAGCTGACACTACTATCAGAACTGCTGCTATAGAAAATTAATCAACACCATTTGACCAATCAGAATTGAGGCCAGAAAAAATATACAGTAGATAAAACTAAATATCGTAGTTATCCCAAAAATTATAATCAGCCTAAATAAGACAGCATGACACATGAACAAGCGTCATAGAGCCCAGAACACGGTCATAACGCAGCTTCAGACTTGGCTCAGGTGTTATCTCAGCGCAACCCCATAATTGACAGGTTGACCAGTCATTATGACTGCTGATGCATGTTGAAATAATAAGCCTTTACCACTGTTTATGTAGGTTTATGCCAGTTGCTTATTTAGATTTAATACTGCTAACACAAGCCTTTGGCAGCTAAACCAAACTTTTTGAATTTGACACAGAGAATTTTTTAGAGCAAGATATTGTCACAAGAGTTTAAGAGTTCAATCTTAGTGTTAAAGGAAAATGAGAACACAGTTTGTACAGTGAAACCTGTAACTGTAAATAAATTCAATAACTTCTCAGTACAGATTTATTCCATGAACATTATTTAGATGTGTAAGGTACACGAGTTGTTGCTTTAAGACTACATGGGAATCCCAGCCTTAAAATCCAGCAATCAAATCTTTCTATATTAATCGTATGTGTCTGTTACATATTCATTGGAGCTTCTTATTCATGCGCATTCCACTGAAATCAACAAAGTTGATTTGTTGTCAGCTTTGAAAGTCAAAGCTGACATTATTTATAGTACTTGTCAACAGGCTTAATATCTATACAGTCGACCCTCGCCACTTCACGGTTCGAATTTCGCGGCTTCACTCTATCACGGTTTTTTCAAATACAGTATATGCATTAAAAAGTTGATCGAGACAGTGAAAATGCAGGTTGCGCTCGGTTGTCTTGAGTCAATTATATTTATTTTTTATGACCTTTTTTTCCAAAAAATTGGGTGCTATTTCATGTCTAGAAGGTCGTAAACAGGTTTTCTATGCTCTAACTACGCGGAAATACTACTTAGCGGAAATTCACTTATCACAGTAGAGTCTGGAACGGATTAACCGTGATAAACGAGGGTTTACTGTATTAGCTAATTTCATAATCTTTGTGATTTTCACCACTGTAGCAAAATTTTTAAATCCAAGACTCCTAGCTGGAAAAACATGATTGTGAAGCTTTAGCGTCCACTTCCTCATTCCTCTCTCCTACAACAGAGCAATAGTGGCCAGAACGCAGCAAAATATAATGTGAACATTTTTGCCTCTGATATAGTGTAAAGCACTTTTTAAAAAAATATATTTTTGAGTAACAAACCAAGTACTCTGAGAGTTTTGTTTACCAGAAATGGAAATGGTCAACAGTATGTGCAGTACATACACAAACTCATAAAGGACGCTTTGTGTAAAGAATGTTTACAGGGAGAGCTTTTTTTTTTTTTACCCTCCTGTTCAAAACTCCCACAGCTGTATGCATTCTGTGGGAGGATGTGTTGACACAAAAAGTGATACTGTGTGAGGGGGGACTCCAGAATCCTCTTTTGTCTCTTGTAGCTTGGGTATGAGAACCGGTAAGGAGGACAGGGTAAACCTCAAGCTGATAAGCTAGAACTTTATCAGACTAGTGGGAGTGAGTATGAGAAGTAGCCAGCTCTACCACAGATTGCTCACTTTCCCTGAAAAACACTGGAATTTTCCAGTAAGTTTCACATGCTCTGGGTGGAGCAGTGTGAGAGGTGTTGTACAGTATAAGGCAGTGGGTCTGTACTTGGAGCAATAGTTGTTTTCTCTCCCAGCGAGCATGCTGAAAATACCAATCAGCTCCACTTTTCCCACAATATGCTATGTTACAGCTCTATTCCCAAAAAGATTAAATTCATCTTTTATCTCAAAATTCTACACACAATACCCAGTAATGACAAAGTGAAGCAAGTTCGTCTGAAACTTTTGCAAATTTATTAAAAAATAGAAAAAAAAAAAAAAAAAACATTTGCATAAGTATTCACAGCATTTGCTCAAAACCTTTTTGAAGCACCTTTAGCAGCAGCTACAGCCTCAACTCTTTTTTTTGAGTATGATTCTACAAGCTTTGCACACCTATTTTTGCACAGTTCCCCCCATTCTTCTTTGCAGAACCTCTCAAGCTCCATAAGGTTGTATGGGGAGTGTCAGTGTACAGCCATTTTCAGATCTCTCCAGAGATGTTCAGTCGGGTTCAAATCTGGCTGGGCCACTCAAGGACATTCACAGTGTTGTCCTGAAACCGCTGCTTTGTTATCTTGGCTGTGTGCCTGGGATCATTGTCCTGTTGGAAGAACCTTCGCCCCAGTCCAAGTTCCAGTGCGCTCTGAAGCAGGTGATCATCAAAGATGTCTCTGTACATTGCTGCCTTCATCTTTCCCTCGACCCTGACTATTCTCCCAATTCCTGCTGCTGAAAAACATTCCCACAGCATGACGCTGCCACCACCGTGCTTCACTGTAGGGATTGTATTAGCCAGGTGATGACCAGTGCCTGGTTTCCTCCAGACGTAATGCTTGGCATTCAGGCCAAAGAGTTCAATCTTTGTCTCATCAGACCAGAGAATTTTATTTCTCATGGTGTGAGAGTCTTTCAGGTACCAAACTCCAGGTGGGCTGTCATGTGCCTTTTACTGAGAAGTGGCTTCTGTCTGGCCACTGTACCGTACAGGCCTGATTGGTAGAGTGCTGCAGAAATGGTTGTCCTTCTGGTTCTCCTCTCTCCACAGAGCAATGCTGGATCTCTGTCAGAGTGGCAATCGGGTTCTTGGTCACCTCCCTGACTAAGGCACTTCTATCCCGATCGCTCAGAGTCAATGGGCGGTCAGCTCTGGGAAGAGTTCTGGTGGCTCCAGACTTCTTCAATTCACAGAAGATAGAGGCCACTGTGCTCATTGCGATCTTGCTGTATTGCTGCAGCAATTTTTCTGTAGCCTTCCCCAGACCTGTGCCTCGATACAATCCTGTCTGGGAGGTCTACAGACAATTCTTTGGACTTCATGGCTTGGTTTGTGCTCTGACGTGCACTGTCAACTATGGGACCTTTTATAGAAAGGTGTGTGCCTTTCCAAATCATGACCAATCAACTGAATTTACCAAAGGTGGACTGCAATCAAGTTGTAGAAACTTGTGAAGGATGATCAGTGGCAACAGGATGCACCTGAACTCACTTTTGAGGGTCATGGCAAACGCTGTGAATAAGAATATAAATGTTTTATTTTTGTTTTTTATTTTGAATAAATTTGCAAAAGTTTCAAACAAACTTGTTTCGCTTTGTCATTACGGGGTATTGTGTGTAGAATTTTGAGGTTAAAGATAAATTCAATGTACTTGGGAATAAGGCTGTAACAGGATATTGTGGAAAAAGTGGTGCGCTGTGAATACTTTCCGGATGCAATATAAATGTCCTGCTAGCACATTTAATCCTTATTTGTGTAGAGTAGGGCTTTGTTTGTGGTGCTACAGTTTGTATGTGATTTTTTTTTTTTTTAAGGTCAGATGTTGTCAGCACCTTGTTTCACAGCTGCAGCTGGAATTCAGCACTGTCAGGAAGAGTTATAGCTGATGAATCCAGCTCAGTGTGATGCAACAGGCATGTTTTCGCACCTGTTCATGGTTTTGCTTGGCCTGCTGGTTCATTATTGTTTCTCCTAGTAAGACTAAAAAGTGACACTATCCTTCCCAAGTGTATTTTCTACAGTGACAACACTTTCACGAAACCTAGAACTAAGTGGAAAAAAAGGACAAATTGAAGAAGACCAAGATATTTTATTTTAATAATGAGTGAAGACATTCAGTGTTCTCATTTCTTAATTTGCACATCCTTATTTCCTCAGTTCTTAGCTCCTTCTTCTGAGCAAATGAGGAAAGGATGCAAAGAAAGCAAACAAGGACAGGATATATTTAAAGTTTTTTACCAAATGAGACGCCCTCTGTATTAACTGTATAACTGATATGTAGATGCAGAGCAGTAATTAGGCCTACACATTAAATTAGTCTTAAAGCGTTATTGCACACACACACACATGTATGTAAGTAAAGTCCATCTAGAAGCCTTCTTAATGCTTGATCCATGATTCCAGGTCACAGGCTAAAGGGCATAGGATCAATGAACTAAGGACACATCAATTAGAGTAAGATAATTTATGAAACAAATGGGGCACAAAATTTTGCACTCTAATATTGCGGTCATTTTTAGCAATATTTGCAGTAGGATCATTCCAATTGTGCGCAATAAAATTTGTCAGCCTGAAAGACACACAAGCTCAGTCTGATTTGCAGACATTTGTGACCTCACATGTAGACGGTTTTATTTGAGTCGACAATTGTCCCCTTCCCACATTGGAGCAGCGTTCAGGTTCCACATTTACAAGTCTGGAGCTGTATGTAATCCAACACCCTGTCTCTCACACTGGGCTCCAGCCACCATCAACACCTCCTCTGCTTCAACTGCCCCAACACCTGACTTCTCATGTGACGGGAGTTCAGCAGGCCTTCTGCATTAACTGCTACCAGCTGGCAAGGTTAAATCCTTCAGCGTCATCTCCTATTGGTCCAGTAGGCATCCTGAAAATAGAGAGAATGATATAAATTTGTCTAGAGATCAATTTCTGAGTAGCAGTGATCAATCATATCGTAAGGTTTGGTAAACTATTGAAGGCTCAAATGGATGCATGAATAGAAAGCTAAACAAATTATTCTGGATTTGGTACAAAGCACTTTGTGGCACAGACCTTATGGATCAAAGCTTTGAGCTATTGCTGCTTCATTGATGAATGCTGTAGCACTCAAGCTAAAAGAAAATTGGATGGTGCTGACATGAGAGCGGAAAAAGAAAGGACAGCTCTGGGTGGAATTAGGATGCTCAGTCCATGGATGATGGGCTTATTTTAGCACAGTAAGCTGGCTTGCACGTACTGAGAGAGATAAATACTAAAGAATGGGTTATCTCAACCCACTGCTCCTGCTCCTTTCTGTGTCCTGTATATTGACTTGATGGCGCAGCCTAAATTGATGGTTCTGAAATTTAGAAGCAGAAAGTATCTCCTACCTTTGCCATTAAATATTCTCAGTATTGTGCTGGATTTAAAATGCATTCTGAGCTGATTCTGTACTTTGCTTTTCGCTCATCAGCCCATCAGATAAGTATCACATTATCTTCAGAGAAAATTACGAATCCGTATGAAATGCGGACACCTGTGACACCTCTCATTTTGTTTCCTGCTTTTTTGGACAAAACCGTGTTTTCTTCTCCTCGTAGTTGTGTCGATTTCCTCAAGGTTCTCTGAATTAATAAATAAAAGTGTATTGGTGAGATAACAAACAGTTAAATAAGTAATGTTGGTGACAATAAATTGTGTGATGTGACAGTTTGTTACAGTTAAACACATCCATGCTGATGTAATTGATTTGTAGTGCAAAATGTGATTACTTGATTACACCATGTTCTTTTTTTTTGCACTATAAAGGACTTCTAAACCCCCCTAAGGCTGAAGCAAATGATCGGTCTGCAAGGCTGAATACTGCTAAGGCTTAACTTGCTGTAGTCCTTAATGAGCTGAGTAGCAAGTGAAAGGCTGTGAAAATGAAAAATCATTTGGCCTGGAATGAATAATCAAATCCACTTTTAATTTGTCTGTGCTCATATAATGGAAAATCATTATGCAGGCTTTCTGTCATGCTGGCTTTAATAAAGAACTTTCAGGTGCTTTCCTGGAGTGTGCAAATGTAAAGAAGGTAAATGTCATTTTAGTTAGTCTTTTCTGACACCATTAATGCGTAATTATATGAAGCCTATCCATGCAGTTCAGGAACTGCAGTTTAATTTTCCAGGTTGCATTTTCATTTCAGATAACTAGTCATAATCAAGGGTCAAAATCTCTGTGCAAATGGAAATGTCAATGCTAGTATCCTAAAGGTCTGTTGGACGTCTTGCTGTGCTATTTTCAGACATGAAATGGCATCAAATAAAGTTAGCACTCGTTCAGGACCATTTCTTGGAATTGCTGCCTTTTACGAGCAAGTGCATTGTGCCATATTTCACTCCACAGTGTCCTTTTTTCTAGCCCTTGTCTTTTCATGAGCTCTGATGTTTATTGAAATTTTAACGTATAAATGTATATTGTTACTTTTTTTTTTTTTTTTTTGAAAGAGCACGAGAATAAAAGAACACGTATTGTTCCTATTCCATAGCTTTTTTGAGCTATTTTTCAGCCTCACAATTTGATGATTTGTAAGAAGCTGTATGTCTCCAGAGTAAGTGTCAATCTCTTCCCCCCTCTCTCAGTCTCTCAGCTTGCCAAAAGCCCCTCAATGACAGGATCTATTATTAGACTCTGCCTGCCCTTTGAATGACACAGGAGAGAAGGCTGAGACAGCAGTGTACTGGACGTTATTCTGACATAACAGCCAAGACCCTTTCCTGAATTGTGTGCAGCTGGTGGAGAAATGCAGAGACAATGTGGGTAGATGACCTCTAATAAAAATTAAAAAAAGAGCTATCAAGCTGTTGTGACTCATCTCATGACTTATAATTGTACTTCAAATATTTATTGGACCGTAGTGATAAATAATAATAATTATGCCTGGCTTCTAGACCATACGTGCACTGCTTTGCATAAGTATTCACCTTCACCGAACTTTTCTTTTCAACATTTTGCAGTGTTTGAAACTGAAATGGCTTTCATTGGATTTTTTTTTTTACCATTTTATTTATTGTTTTTATTTATTTTACACAAACAAACTGAAACCTGAATGATCCTTTTCCCATTTTTATGGCCCCTTGGGCTCCATGATGTTTGTTCAGTTATATTTTCTAACAAGATTTGGGAAGCAGGTGCCTTTACTGCGTACTGAGATCCTGTGACACTTTAATTACATGCATGTAAACAACACCATTCAACTAATTGATAACATCTGGTGGCCTTAAAACTAGGTTTTACAGCAACAGGAATGAACACTTGACCAAACATATTTATGTATTTTATTTACAAATAATTTTGCAAACTGTATTGTAATTTTTTTGCCTTTAAAATATTGGGATATTTGTGTAGATTCATGACATATATTGCCAGTTTATTCTTTTCAGGTCCACAGAATAGGTAAAGGTTCAAGGGGATAAATACTTACGCAATGCTTGCAGTAGTGTTTTTACAAGGGGACTTTGGAGATGTAGTCAGTTACGATGGATGGATGGTAGATCAAGATTGTATCCTCAATTGTCTGATTACCTCCAGACATCTTTCGCCAGTTCACAGTTGAGTCCACAGATCTCATTATACTGTTTTTACTGCCACTTTTATTTTTTAAAGTGACTTACAGTTTAGCTGAGTGGATGAGGAATAACTACAACAGTAAGAACAGTAGCAGCTTCCCAACTTGTGGGATTTGACCTCACAATCTTCATGTAATTGACACACTTTCTTTTTACACATGTTGGTGTATAATCCTGAGCTGGAGATGGTGATGGTTACCCACCCTGCCAGCTTCAGCACTTCTGGCCCACTGATACCAATTTAAACCTGATCGCTCTACTACAGTCATCTGGCTCTGCAGTGTGGGGAATTCGTATTGCACTGTGGATAATAGTGTGTGTGTGTGTGTGTGTGTGTGTGTGTGTGTGTGTGCTTGCGTGCGTCCATGAGCACACGCACTCATATCCACATAGGCACTAATTAAAA
>JAOVYU010000035.1:4913606-4951307 GCA_025674565.1 Synodontis membranacea
TTTGTTTGTTTGTTTGTTTGTTTGTTTGTTTGTTTGTTTTTCGCATTCTGACCAATTCCAAAAGATCTATGTCTGGATACTGGGTGTTTTAATAAATTGTGGATTCACCAAACTCTTAAATCATTTTGTTCAAGTGAATGCAAGACAATCTTTATCCATGATTCATCGCAGCTTATGTAATAAGCAGATAAATAATCACAATATTCATTATTGTCCATGTCATTCAGCTGTATTGCCTGTGTATCCGTGCTAGTGTGAGGCTGCTGAAAGGCAAGTCTGTTGCATTATAACAGCGCTGCAGTTTGCCGTTCACATGAACTTTTGATGACTGGATTTTCATCAGTTTCGCTCGAACAATGGCTCTGTTTGTACGACTTTTTTAAATTTCAAATACAGTCAATGCCCCCATCACCTTCAGCCATCTGGAACCACAAAGGCAGGAAGCAGCGGGTTCTGTGAGAACCTGTGAGGTTTTATTTTTCCGTAGTCAATCAGTGCATAGCAATTGCAAGGTGTTCTGTAAAATCTTTAAGAGGATTACAGCTTTAAGCGCAGTGACTGAGCTGCCGCTCTGTCTTTCTGTACAGCAGTGTGTGTTTATAATGTGCAATCCCATTGCTCTGCAGCAGCGTGTGTATGTGTCTGTGTGTGTGAAGGGGGGGTGGAGAGGTATTCAGCATTGTCCTGTTTATGCCTGATGTAGTGGTGCAGTGTTACATAATGCAGCTGACTCAGAATGACAAAGTATGTGGTTTTTTGTTTGTTTTTTTTTTCTTTTTCCTCCCTGTTGCAGCCACATGCAGTTTTAATTATGCCCTAAGGGAGGGGGAAGACATGTCAGTTCTCCGCAATTAAAAGATGTTTGACTTTTGAATGCAGGACATGATTATTGCTGCACACACACTTGAGAAATGGTGGCTCTGAGCGTACTGCGGCAATGCTGAGACATCATGTACCTTACTGCACTGTGCATAATGTACTCTCTTAATGACACACACACACACACACGTTATCCCAGGATACCAGTGTGTGCCTTCGTTATCTCCTACATCTTAAGATTATTTCTATTAAGATCTTCTTTCCTAGTTGCTTTTGTTTATCAAAACCATCTGTCCTTTTTTTAATTGTCTTTGTCATTCTCTTGCTTTTATTTTCTGCTAATTTTTCTATTTCCCCCTCTTGTTTTTTTTTTTTTATTTTATCCCACTTATACAGTACCTTTGAATTTGTGTTGCATACTGCTGAATAATTCATTATTGTCAACACTAGAGACAGTAAGCTGTCTTTATTGTGATTGAGAAGTTCAGTGTTGAGTACACAATCACTCATTAACTCACTCATCCGAACTCTATCTCTCTATTAATATTTAATTCGTCCATCTGCTGGATCAGAGCTCAGTTCCTGGCGAACGCAGCGTATAACCTGAGCACTTCCGTCTCACCAAGCAGGCTTCCGGTGCCCACAAGGTGTCCTGCCCAACTGCATCACTGGCTCGTGTGCTCTGTTGTTGCCAGCTTAACCCCCTGCCCCTTTCCCCCCACTCGTACCAGTCATCGCTTGTAGGAGACCTTCTCAGACCGGCGGTTTGGAAAAGCTCCAGAATGTTCTTAGTTTGTGAATTGGCACTAATGTCTGAAATCGTTCCTGTGTTCAGAAAGTAAAGTTAGTTGTGGTTTTGAAAAGCTCCAGGGTTTTGTCTCTGAGCCATTTTTGTTGTCTATAGCTGAGTAGATGTCCAGGAATGTTTGCTAGCATGTGTCAAATGTTTTGGGGGATCATTATGATTACAACTTGCTTATTATTAATTAAGTAGGCAGTGGGGGGGGGGATAAATATAAATATCAATTAATAAAAAAAATATGATTTAAATAAAATTATGAATATAATAGAGAGAAAGAAATCAAAAGCTCTAAGTGAAATAGGACAGGTTTCCACTTCCACTTCCATAAGACAGGTTTCCACTTCAGTTTTGTGTAAATTGAAGCAATATTTAAAAAAGAATTTTGACAAAACACAATTTCAAATTTCGAGTGATGCTATGCCATTACAGCCAGGTTTCAGTTCTTACACAGCACTCTTTTTTTTTTTCCAGAAGGGTAGCATTTCCATTTGCATGTAATGGGACTTGTATTCTAATATTCATGTGACTTATATTATAATAAATATTGCTTTATTGAATCGTCTGAAAAAACACTTCATGTGAGTGTAAAAAAGGTTTCTGTGATATTTGAGCTTTTCACGTTTCTGTAATTACATCTGAACAGTGTGAATTCTGGTCTTCTGCAATGGCTCATATTCCAAACTCCATAAAGAAGATAAATATTACAAACGAACGTAGCAGTCGTTTGTTTCGGATGAGCCTTCAGGCAGTTTAGTGTGAGTGCTCGACACTCTCAGCATGCGTACTGAGAGAGCGAGAGAGAGAGAAAGGAAAAGAGAAAGCACCTGTTTCCTGCTGCTAATTTATCTAACGGTGTGCTGAAGGAGCGCTTCAGGCTTCACTACTCTCACTTTCTCTCTCTCCCACACACGCGTATACACTGCGGCCCTGTATATCCTAACTAAATTTAATTTTCTTATTAACATGGCGTGAATAGAAAGCATTTGGAAGAAGATTTAGGTTTATTGTAAGTGTAAGTGACCGAAGCAGATACGACTGAGTCACCAGTTAAATTCCTGTTGTGGTTGTTTATGCTCTGCAGTGTTATAAGCTAGATCTGTCTTTTTCTCTCTCTCTCTCTCTCTCTCTCTCTCTGTCCCTCTCTCTTTCCGTCTGCCACTGTGTCTCTCACTACTTCCTGGAGTCCTGTGACTCGCCGTGCTCTCAGTATTGTTAGCCATTTTTGACCCACCAGGAAAAAAAAAAAATCCTCCTGTCATTATTTACTACGACTTGCGCTCTTCCTGTTTGGATGTTTACTCAGTGCGGTTGTTCAAGGAAAAAACAACTTGCTCACAAACTAAATGCAGTCTATCCCGTTTGTTCACAATCTCTGTGGAACATGAACAATCTCACAATCTCTGTGGAACATGAACAAAGACGAAGCACATATATTAAAAACAATATATTTTTTTTTTCTTTTGGTCAGAAGAGGAAGTGACTTGGTGGAACGGTGGTTCAGTATTAGTGCTTGTGGGCAGGAAGTTCTCTGCTCTGGAGTTAAGCAGGACCTAAGGTACCTCCGTTGTGGTATATGCACACTGTCCACCCTTAAGAAGAGCTTCCAGAAAGTTCTTTTCACGGCTGCTGTGCATGCACTTCAGCTCTCGCTACTCAGGGTAAAGCACCGTTCTGTGGTGAAAGTGGAAGTCTGTGGCAGGTGCACTGGCTGTTTTCCAGCAGCCTTTTGGAACAGAGTGTGAGACCTGCGCTTTTGTTTTTTTGTTTTCCTGAGCATGTGAAGCACGATGACTCTGTGGTTCAGCTGTTAGACACAAAATCATACATTGTTGGTACTGTGTAATTACATATGACCGCCAAGTGTCCATAACAGTTTGAGGATTTTTTAAAACTCTCCTCAACAAGCACTATACAGTTCCTGGACAGGTTCCTGTTCTTCATAGGCACTACATTGTATGAATGTTCACAGTAGCAATGGTCAGTGGTGGCTCAGTGGTTAGTGAGTTTACTGGATTACTGTGGTCAGGAGTTTAGGTCCCAGAGTGCCAAGCTGCTGCCGTCAACATTCCTACAGCTTCAGTATAGTGAGAAAGAAAACCAGGAATCTGTCCTAGTTACTGTATAGCTCTTGTTGAGCTATGACCCTAAAATTCCTAAAAAAAAAAAAAAATTAAAATAAAAAATGTTGGGATATGCAAATATAAAAAAAGAATTCACCATATCTAACACATCTTTAGTGAAAGTGATTATTTGTCATTATTGACACACCACAGCACACAGTGCACAACAACGAAATGTGTTCTCTGCATTTAACCCATATGTGAACAGTGACACACAGCAGGGGGCAGCTATTTTTTCAGCACCCGGGGAGCAGTGCTTGGGGGCAGTACCTTGCTCAGGGTACCTCAGAGGTACCTGCTGGTACTGGGATTCGAACCTGCAATCTTTCGGTTAGAGGGCCACTTCCCTAACCATTTGGCCACCATCTGTAGCATGTGGCGAGAATTTCAACATGGTTTGTTACTGAGAACAGAAACCATGTATACACCAAATTAAAAAAAAACTGCAAGTGCTACACCTTTAAAATAAAGTGTGAGGATGTGAGGTATTGAACATCTTACCAAACCTGTTTGAAGGGTTGTCCAGATTTTTATCCTCCCTTCTCTGTTTTTGTTCTTTCCTAGCTTTGCCTAACACTCGCCTCACCAGGGATTGTGTGTCATAAGAAAACAATAGAAATCACAATGCATACATTTAAAACTGCATAATTCTTTTTTTTTTTTTTTTTTTTTTTTTTTAAGTTATACTTTAAAGTCACATGAGATGCATTGATGGATTAGGTTTGCATAATCAGTAACAGCCCAAGTAATGTAGAAGCTGTGGACAAATGCATACAGGAATATACTCATAAATGGCATGTATGTGCAGATGAAACAACACGATTGTAATGACTTAATAATCACATATCTGAGGCTCAAAAAGTATAATTAATTTAAAAAATACATACATAAAAAATTGCTGCTGAAACACTACACAAAAGTTTTATAGACGGTGTTTCATTTTTAGTGTCACCCCCTCTGACAGTGTCCATCATCCACCCGTCCATCCATTTTCTTTACCGCTTATTTGTCAGGGTCGCAAAGAAGCTGGAGCCAACTGATTTCGGCGTGAGGCGGGGTTATACCCTGGGCAGGTCGCCAGTCTATCGCAGGGCTAACACAGAGACAAACAACCATTCACCCTCACAAATATGGGCAATTTAGAGTAGACAGTTGCCCTAAACTGCATGTCTTTGGACTGTAGGAGGAAACTGGAGCACCCAGAGGAAACCCACACAGGCACAGAACACAAAAAGGTCCCAGTCAACCTGCAGGTTTGAACCCAGAACCTTCTTGTTGTGGGGCAACAGTCCTAACCACCCACAACAAGAACTGTGAACTGTGCAAATGTTTATTGACACTCCAACACTCTTAGGAGGTCTATTATAAGCAACACCCCCCCCACACACACGCACACACACATACATACATGCATATACATATACATATATCCTACATGGAGTTTCTCTCTGTTAATGTTTTGCATTTATACACACACACCCATATACACTTCTCAAATGTGTTTATCACTCTCTGGACTGCACTGTGTTTCTTTATCACACTACTACACACGCTCTGCCCCCCTCAAATATTCTCCATGTCTGTCTAAAGCTTCAGATACCAAAGTCAATTTTGGCTTCGATACTCCCACTGCCAGCCAGCATACACACCCCATGCAATAGCACTTGCATCTCATATCAGCCTTGACAGCCCCCCGATGCCTCTATTTGTGTGTGTCCTCTCTGTCTGGAACATCTCAACTATGTAATGACACTGCTTCAAAGCTGCTTCTTCTTCTTCTTCTTTTTTGTCATCCTGGCCACCCTTGATTCCTTCTTCCTTTAAAAACTATCCTTTCTTATTTAAGATGGCGGAGATTGCAGTGGACCAACTTGCTAATTCAGCACATGCACACACATACAACGTGCCTCCAGAATCACTGTTACTATGCCAACATTCGCACACAGAGAGCTCGCCGAATTAATTGGAAGAGGTCATGAATAGGTTATACAAACTGCACGTGACCACATGGAGCGAATAATAAGGTGTGCCCTATGTGAGAGGGTGAAGATTTGTGCGGGTGTCCCTGTACTTGCTTTGTGTAGTAGATACATAACATGTAGCGTTTCATGGCGTGTGTTATTAAAGCAAAACTCCCGTGTATTCACCCTAATGTCTGTTGGCTACGTCTGTACTTTTTTGTGTGTGTGTTTTCCACTGACAAGGATTTCAAGTACTGACGGGGAGAAAACAGACGGCTAACTTCTTTGATAATCACTTATAATGAAAGCCTAAGGGCACGTGCTGGGGTGCTGGTAAACTTGGAAATCATACTTTATTAGTTATGTATTTGTAATTGAATCTGTAAGACAGGTTCTTGTTTGCAAATTTTACTGGGTACGCGTGCATCCAGGGGCAAAACTGCTTTGGTAACTGCTTTGAAATTTCTTACTGACTAAATAATAAAATGCCTTTTCAGAGTTGGATCTATTTGTTTGTCTTTCATTTGCATATTAGTATTACATAACAGTATGTAAAAGGTTAGCTAGTATGATTTGTCAGCTTAAACCAAGAAACCTACCTAGCACTTTGCAAGTAGCTAAACTTGTGATGGCCAAATTTAGCATCAGCTAAGTAGACAGACAATTTAGTTGGCCAGTTAGTTAGGCTGTGACCTACTGAGCCAAACCAACATTACTTAGTTTATCTATCATTGATGTGAGTCACACACAGTTTTTAACTTCCTCGATAAACGGCTATCTAGTGTTAGCAAACAGAGAAATACCAGACATAAAAAGGGAACTGCGCAGACTCTCACACTCTTTAGGACCATCAGGATCTCAATCCGCCCTTTTAATGGCCTGGATCCATAACCTTCAGTGGATCTTTACAAAGGCATGTGATCCATCAGAGTATTAAACATTTTCCAGCCATCTTTTCTGCAGTTGGTGCAGTTTACTGTACAGCAGCTTCCCATCATCAATGCTTCTGCCGTGAACGATGCTGCTTTCCACCAACATCTCTGTGGTGACGTTGTACAAAATCTTGACTGTTTTATTTATTTTGAAGAATTTTTGAATATACTTTCCAACCTTTAAGAAAATCATGGTAGTCAAAATATGTTTGTTTGTTTGTTTAGCGATACATGTTCAGGGATACAGTAAAAAAAAAAACAAACACTGAATTCCTTTAAGGTATACCAAGCAATTTCTTATGTTATTTATCCTAACATGTTCTTTAAACACCAAAGCAGGAAATAACTGTTATTGCATGCTCATTTTTGTATTTTTTCGTTTTTTTTGGCTTAGAACCACTTTCTCAACAAGTATTAAGTAGCATATCACGTTATAAAAACGCCGTATCAAACTCATTCACTAACTCCAGTTGTGAGAAACAGAGGAAGCTCAGCTCAGTGCCTCGCTACCGTTTTGGCCTGTGATGAATGATTTCTCGGGTAACATGTTTGTTCTTGAGGTTCAGTGAAGTTTCCTATTCAGTTCCATGTTTTATTTTCTTCTGTTTGCCCAGTAACAAAGAGCGGGGCATGTTTCATGCGAGAAATTTACAAGATTACTGCCCTCACACTGCTTAATGCTATAATACCTTACAGTATTTAACACTCAGGTCCTGTGTGTTTTGTGTGAAAGGGTCAGAGACACTTGGAAATTAAATACCTGTAATGTAATATAGTGTCCTAGGTCACACTGATTTATACATATGCATGTAATTATGTAATTAGGCATTAAGGATCAGACGCTTCTCTAAAAGCTAATTAAAGTTACAGCACATGCACTTTCCGGATAAATGATACAAAATTGGATTAAAGGTACAATCATGCCCCTGTTATGGGACCAAACCTTTTATGAGTAAATCGATAATGTAATTTTTCCGATAATTTATAAAGTATAATCTAATACAGTATAGTTCCTCTTTTACTACCGATGACTTCAGTGTACTGTTATATAAGTGTAGCAAAAAACTCCTGTAGTAGTCCTTAAAAAAAAAAAAGAAAATCATAGAGTGTGGTATGTATTAATACCATTATAAGCATTAATATAAGACAGTATTAAATAAAGAAAATAATTTGTGTATGGGTCATATTCTGATTGCAAGTACTTTTTTAGTTTGTTAATGTTGCATAAAATATCAAAAATTCTATATTAATTAAAATGACAAGCAAGACAGGAAATATTCCAGCTTTTTAGACTTGCTTTTGAAAAGACAATCTGTGTATGGATATACTATGTGCCCCCTGTAAAACACAGGCTGTTCAGATATTGCTAATATGTTAATGTGTAGACGATTTTTTTTTTTTTATGTATCTTACTTTTATTTTAAATATTGTTTGATCATTTAACTTTTTAAGAACCAGGTGGTAAAATGTAACTCCAGGTGAAGCTTTTGATTTAAAATTCATATTCTCAATCTCAATATTCTCAGGATATCGGGGAGGGGGGGTTGTGTGGTGTATTTTGTCTTGGTCCACATTTAATTTGCAATAGAGTCATTTTGGCATTTTGATATTGTACTTGAAATCCATAATTATGATATTTTAAACGTGAATACTCATGTTTGCATAAAAATTACTACCAAGCACCTGTCTGATTCCTGATCCTGCTTTCTCCCGAGGAGCACGGGTTAAATCCACTTTTAATGTTTGCCCCATATGTTGAACTGCAACTCTGTGCTGCTCTTTCTGCAGGTCTTCCAGAACAGTACTACAGCCTGGTTTGGTTCCTGAGCCCCATCCTTGGCCTCATGTTCACACCTTTGATAGGATCCGCCAGTGACCGCTGCACTTTGCGCTGGGGTCGCCGCCGACCCTTCATCCTGGCACTGTGTGTGGGCGTGCTCCTAGGCGTAGCGCTCTTCCTCAACGGATCTCTAATAGGTGAGCCCCAGGTTGCGATTGGAGCTTCTTGCATGAGCCCCACAGTATATAAATATGCATGTAAATATGCGCAAAGACGGCACTGGAGATAATGGACTAACACAGACTTTGTTGTGCTGCATACGTTCTCAGTAACGTAGTCATGTTTATGTAGAAGCAAATGCATCAATTTACTGGAGTAAAGGACTTTCCCCGTGCGAAAATACAGCAACTGAAATGAAAGTTTTAAAAGTGCACTTGAGACTCACTTCTTGTTTCTGTTAGCTGCGCCATGACATTCTCAAAACCACAGTTTCTAAAAGCAAGGAACAAAGCACGCAGAGTGAATCAAGTTTACAGTAATTCTTCACACAACAGGCTGAAATGTAGCTAATTATGAAATCTAACTAATTGTATCTGCTTTATCTGTGCTGGTACTGTAGTTATGTTTAAGTTTGGGGATTTGGGATTTACATGTCACATACTGTGGTACTACAGTTGATGGACACACGCCTGGGTTTTTTTTTTTTTTTTTTTTTTTTTAAACCAAATCTTAATCCATTTAATCTGTAGCGTATAGCCAGCTTATAGGGGCCCTTTACAACAGGTCCCTGTGCAGTATTAAAATACAGAATTCGAATGTGTATAGCCCCACACACTTAACATTTCGCAATCAGTAACCTCATAGCCCTGGTCAGTAGCTCTGTCTACAACATGAGCCAACACCAAAATAGCAAAATAGAAAACAAGCTTGGCTACTAAGCAACAAGTCCTTTACAGAGATATAAATAAGCTATACAGTAAGTGATGGAGCTGCCACTGGAATACTGGGCCTTATTTAGAGTCTTTAAGAAAGTTTTGTAGAAGTCAGATCAGATTTACCAATGCTTTCATGTATATTGACTGTAAATTATTAAGCACATTTATGTCACAGCTGATTTACTCTCTGTAACACCTACAAAACTCCATACAATTTCAGGGGGGAAAAAAGACAAAAAGGGGCGATTAAACAGTGAAAGAGCACCTCCTAAGAGTCACACAGTAATGCAACTCAACCACTGCAACCTGTCGCCTAATGCAGACACACAGTAATTGTTTCTCCTTTTACTTTTGTCCTTTTTGAACTTATGGATTCGTTTTCTTTTAGGTCATTACTATGAAATGACCGAGTTTCTCAACTGAAAGTGTAAGTGAAATAAATGTGTCACGTGTATTTCAGTTTGCAGTAACTCGTGCAAATCATATTTGGGTGTTGCATACGTTTGTGGCCTTGTAAATATCTTTAATTATTTATCAGAACGCCCCTTAAAAGCACGTGTTTTATTTAGTTTATCAATCAAACATGGAGCCCAGCATGGTTAATATTTGTCATTGCGTTCTATTCTTATTCAATAGTGGGAAAAGCTCAGTGGAAGAAGGAGATGCATGCATTACACCTTTATTACGAGCTGCTCCATCCTGGTGAAACTGTTAAACGCCAAATGTTATCGATCAATTTAAGTAGGGGGGAAAAAAAAGATCAATGACCTAAGATCGTCCAGCAGCCATTCACAAAAGAAAATCTTCCTCCTTCATGACCGCACAAGATCACATGTTGCAAAAGTGACAAAAGACACGATTTTGAGGCTTGGATGGGAAGTTTATCCACTCTACTCACTGGACAAAATTTCCACTTATTTTACACGGATTCTATACACTCTCTGGAAAACATTTTAAAAGAATCTAGGAATATATACGAAATTGCATAGATTAATTCATTTCCTCAGAGGCTGAATCCTTCTTTTACCACGGGTCACGCTCTTTGCCAGATAAATGGCAGAAAGCCATAAAATCTAACCTGCGATTACTTTGAAGACTAACTCTATGTATTGTTGTAGAAAACAACAAAATTAAATTTGTTCCAAAAGGCCTCAAACGTATGCAAAACCCTAATACAATTCGCAAGCTGATGGCATTAGTGAGGCCCCTTATACGTGAAAAATTGTAGAAACTCATGAGCTCTTATAGGAACATTTTTTTTAGCTAAGTGGATTTTAAAGAGTATGAAGTTGTAGAACTGTGTCAAGGCTATATTATGCTAGACTTAAACATTAGTTAGTTGATATTTGCACTCGAGTTGCGACGTGTGTGAGTGTGAGCCGGCTGACCTCTTGCAACCCTTTATGGCAGTTTTGTGATGGAGAGGAAGAGAAGGAGTGAGTAAACTATCTGCTCTCACACTTCCCATAATAAGAACTTTGCGTATGTGTGTATGCGACTGTAATCCTTGTCCGTGACATGGGAAAGGACTAGGAACCAGTTCACAGGGAAATATTTCCTGTTGTGCCCCTTTTTTACCTTTTATTGGCTATCTGGAACAGCTTCCTGTCTCCTGTCTGCAGCATTAGCTTGCTGTGTGCCGTCGGGGGAAAAAGCCTCACACTGCTTACAGCTCAAACAAGAGAGTTAGAGTTTTTCTCCTTCTTGCGGCTTTGCGTCTCATTGCCTGTCCCTCTCGCCTTCTCTAATTTTTTTCTTACTCCCACACCATTAATATCTTTTTTTTTTTTTTTTTTTTTTATAACAAATGTCCTTTAAGCAGCTCAAACCTTTGTACCTCATGTATGCATTTGAGTAAGTAAGGTTTGATTAATTCTGTCAGAAGTTCTCAGAGCCATCACCTGAAAAATATAGCTTAATGACTGTTTTATCTCTGAATAATGAAATCTTTTCTGATAATAATGAGACACTGTTCATATAAGAACAACGTATTTTCTCGTAGTAATGATCTTTTTTTCTTTTTTTTTTCTTTTCTCATAATGTGATGTTCTCTTGTAGTAATGTGATGCTCCTAATAATATTTCTTGTGTAATAATGAGATGCTTTTCTCACGGTAGCAACGTATATTCTCGCAATAATGAGATGTTTCGTCCTCATAGTAATGAGATGCTTTTCTAGCATTAAGGTGCTTTTCTTGTAATCGTGAGATGTTGTCCTGTAGTAACGGGATGCTTTTCCTGTAAAAACTAAATATTTTCTCAAAATAATCAGATGCTTTTCTCTTAACGACAAGATGCTTTTCTTGCAATAACAGGATGTTTTGTTTTCATAATAACAAGATGCTAGTGGGATATTTTTTGTGTGTGTGTGTGTGTGTGAGACAACAATTCGCTTTCATAGGTAGGAAACTCTAGCCAGTGGTTATTGCTGGCTTCTCGCGTATATTCTGATTCTCATGTCTTTGTTTGTTGTGTGTGCTGTGTGTCAGGATTGGCTATAGGAGACATGCCCAACAAGCAGCCTATTGGCATCGTGCTGACCGTGCTTGGAGTGGTGGTACTGGACTTCTGCGCTGATGCAGCTGAGGGGCCCATCAGAGCATATCTGCTGGATGTGGCTGACACAGAGGAGCAAGATATGGCTCTCAATATCCATGCTTTCTCAGCAGGTACATCGTAAATGTACACACCTCACAACTTCCCCCATCCACATCGTAAATGTACACACCTCACAACTTCCCCCATCCACACTTTCTCATCGGGTACATGAGGTATACTGTACATACAGTATGCAGGGATAATATAAGTAGGCTACAGTGTGCGAAAGAGCTGTCATGATCAGTCTTGTAGTTGCTGCTTTTTCAGCTTTACATGGACCACCAATGAATATATCAAGCTGAAAAATGGGGAACACTTTTGCACAGCAACATTTATATTATACGACCATTCTGGTGTGTTCTTCACATGATAGGTCAGACAGTGTTGATTCATTTTGTGTAACCACAAAAAGAGTTTATAGCTGTTAACAGATAAAAACAATTTGTGTTACACTCGACACAAATTGTATTTATTAATAAAATAATTATTGAAACATAAATAATTGTTAGGGCGAGAAAAATATTGCTGGTATGAAGTCATAAACCAGACCATGCTGATAGAGGAAAATAATCAACCTTCACTTTGCAGTGACTCAGATCAAGTAACCCCATCATTGAATATGGTCTTATAACGGCACGCCCCCGAGTGTTTTATTCCTTATTCCTTACAAAACACACAGTTAATCTACGTGAGCCAAGCAAAAATCATGAAACAAGTCACCCTATTTGGATTTTTTTTTTTTTCGAAAAATCAAATCTGCCGAATGTACAGGAAGCGCCAATGCTTCCATGCTTATAAATTTTTAAATTTTTATAATCTGGCACAATTGTGACTTTTATTGTCAATGGTTATACAAATATGAGAGATAATAGAGTTCAAAGATGAGTGACTTCTGTTTGCCAACTCCGTACTAACCAGTGTGTGTATCTGTAGGACTGGGAGGTGCTGTGGGCTATGCACTTGGTGGTCTTGACTGGACAAACACCTTCCTTGGTCAGGCTTTTAAGTCCCAGGAACAAATCCTGTTTGTGTTCGCCGCTGCAATATTCATCATCTCAGTTACAATGCACCTCTTCAGCATTGAGGAGGAACAGTATATCCCGCAGCAGGATCGACTGGATGAGGAGGCTGACGGGACAGCCTCAGTCAAACTGAATGTCCTGCTTGGTCTTCCGACATCACAGCAGCAGCTGGATCTGATCCTTGAGGATGAGCCCTATGAACGTGAAGCCCACTCAGCTGAGCCAGAGCTGGATTTCCTGGATGTGGAGCTGGTACGCAGTAAAAGCGACTCAGTGCTGGCCATGGCCGATGGCACACTTGAGCATGAGGCACTCTTCTTACGCCAGATAGAGCCTTCCATCTTTCATGATCGCTTATCATCATACCACAGCAGCCAGGAGTTCCCACATGGGCACTTCAGGCTCAGCCATCTCTCATCCTTAGTGCACGAGCCAGAGGGTGAAGAAGTGCCACTCCATTCAGAAAACAAAGCCCCCAATGGCCAACCAGCTGGGCACAGTGATACCACCCATTCCCAGCCACTTCCAACAAATGCGCTCAAATCCTCCAGTGCTGGAGCTGCTATCCGGCGCCGGCGCCACACCTTCTATCGCCAGTCATCGTGTACTTTCTCCTACTACGGACGCCTGGGCTCACACCGCTACCGCTACAGGCGTGCCAATGCCGCCGTGCTTATTAAACCATCACGCAGCATGAACGACATCTACGAGATGCAGCAACGCCAGAGGAGGGGACAGCGGCACAGGGCTAGGCACCAAAGTGGCAACACCACATCCAGTGGAGACACTGAAAGTGAAGAGGGTGAAACAGAGACTACTGTGCGCCTCCTCTGGATGTCCATGCTAAAAATGCCCAAAGAATTACTGTGGCTCTGTCTTTGCCACCTGCTCACCTGGTTCTCCATCATCGCCGAGGCTGTGTTCTACACTGACTTTATGGGACAGGTCATCTTCGAGGGTGACCCCACGGTAAGATAATAAAGGATGGCACACGAAACACTAACATTCTAATTAAAAATTCGATGCACTACGGTGGTGTCTCTATATGATACATTTTCAGTACTGCAAAAATAAGCATTGTTTGTATATGTGCCTTAGGTTTCCATTTACAATTGAACATACAATAATTAAAACCTAATAATGACGCAGTGTTTGCATTCATCCATTCATCAGGACCCAATCAAACCTCTTAGCAGCATATAACAAAACAAAGCTGTCCAATAAATTGTAACCCAATTCAGCATGGCTTATGAAAATTTAACTCTCTGGCCCAGCTTTTGCAGGTGTGCAGGGTTGCCAGGTCTCAGCAAAGTTTCTAACCCAACTACATTTCAAAACATTGCATAAAAAGACCTTAAATGAGCTCCGAAATCTTTGGGCATTGGATAAAGGAGATGCATTTTTCTTCTTTTTTGTTAAGACTTTCTGTCTTAATTGACATCATTTTTATACCTGAAACCTTGTTTTGAAACAGGCAGCGTAGCATAAATGCCACAACACAACCAACCCTGCAATCTCCTCCATAGCGAGAGGTCGTATATTTGCAGGTAGAGCTTACCAGAGTGTGCTTGTTTTTGTCGTCAGTGCAATGGTATTACTGCTGGCTAATATACCAGAATGGAAAAATACTAGCATGTTATCTTGTGAAACAGCATGTTAAAGATAAGGGCAGGGTTTTTTTATTTGGCTATTCTTTTTCTTATCCCCATAGATTCTTTTAGCTTGAGATAAAGAGAAGGGTACTTGTTCAAATGCAAGAATGTTGGCAAGATTAAGTTTGCCTATTTATTACACCTCACAAATATGTAAGCAGTATTTAATACTGAATAGCAAGCTTTATTATGCAGTCTGTTGAGTGTATTGCTTGAAACAGGATGTATCAAATCAAAACAAAAACATCTGGACTGTTTTCCACGATTAAATATAACGACAAAAATTCAGTCTAGGTTGTTAGTTATTTATTGTTTAAAACAAATTTAAAAAAAATTAAATTGTCTTCATTCTGACTCCTGTCAGGTTATGTAGGAGTAAGGCTTACTATTCTTGATAGGTCTGAAATTCTGTTTTTGTGCTTTCAGGCTCCATCGAACTCCACTGAGCTGCAGAACTACCATAAAGGAGTGCAGATGGGCTGCTGGGGGCTGGTAATCTACGCTGCTACTGCTGCTGTCTGCTCAGGTCTGTTAAATACAAAATAACAAATCTACATTATGACGAGTCTCAGGACAAACACACACACACACACACACACACACACATACTGTATAACTCTATCAGCCATTACATTAAACCCACCTGTCTAATATTGTGTAATTCCCCGTTGTGCTGACAAATCAGCTCTGACCCGTCAAGGCAAGGACTCCACAGGACCTCTGAGGGTGTGGTGTGGTATCTGGTACCAAGACATTAGCAGAAGATCCTTTAAGTCCTGTAAGTTAAGGTCGGACCTCCATGGGTTGGAATTGTTTATCCAGCACATCCCATAGATGCTGTGTTCCTCAAACCGTTCCGGAACATTTTTTCAGTGTGGCAGGGCATATTATCCTGCTGAAAGAGGCAAATGCCATTAGGGAATACCGTTGCCATAAAGTTGTGTTCTTGTTCTGCAACAAATTCCAGGACCCAATGTTTCCCAGCAGAACAGAGCATCATACTGCCTCCTTCTGCTTACCTTCTTCCCAAAGTGCATCATGGTGCCATCTTTTCCCCTGGTAGCGATGACACACACTTGGCCATCCCCAAGATGTAAAGAAAATGTGACTCTCCAGAACAGGAGACCTTCCACTGCTCTGTGGTCCAGTTCTGATGCTCACATGCCCATTCTAGGTGCTTTTTGTGGAAGACAGGGGACAGCGTGGGCACTCTGATTGGTCTTCAGCTACTCAGCCCAATTCACAGCAAGCTGCAGTGCACTTTGTCAGTGTTCTGACACCTATCTATCATAGTCTGCATTAAAGTTGTAGCTTCTCTGTAGGATCAGACTAAGAGCCTTGGGTGCTCATGACCCTGTCGCCAGTTCACTGGTTGTTCTTCCTTGGACCACATTTGGTAAGTACTAACTACTGCATACTGTACCAGTAACATACCACAAGACCTGCTATTTTGGATATGCTCTGACCCAGTGCTCTGATGTCATCTAGCTATCACAATTTGGCCCGTGATAAAGTCACCAAATCCTTACGCTTGCCCATTTTGCCTGCTTTTAACACATAAACTTCAATAACTGACTGTTTACTTGCTGCCTAACATATTCCACCCCTTGACAGGTGTCACTGTAACGAGATAATCACTCATTCAGGTTTTAATGTTATGGCTGATCAGGGTCTATCAGTGAAATGCAAAGAAATGCTGTTAATGTAAAAACTATTAACGAATTTGTCCTATAACAAATAGTGTGAAAGACTTTTGTACAGTTATTTATTAAATCATTAATATGTTTCAGTAGATTTTCTTACTAAATCTGTTTTTTTTTTTTTCCCTCTGTTAAAGCTTTACTCCAAAAGTACCTGGACAACTTTGACCTCAGCATAAGGGTCATCTACATTCTGGGCACCCTGGGCTTCTCTCTAGGCACAGCCATCATGGCCATCTTCCCCAATGTCTATGTGTCCATGGTGATGATCAGTAGTATGGGTATCATCTCCATGAGCATCTCCTACTGTCCGTATGCTCTACTGGGTCAGTACCACGAAATCAAAGAGGTGAGACGACACAACATTAGCATGGAGGGAAAAAAATGTGATTTCAGTGACTTTGTCTGTGATGTGGGTGTGGGTGCCAGATGGGCTGATTGCGAGTATTTCAGAATGGTGTTAAAAAACGTTCAATGCAAGAAGAAAGAAGGTCTTTTATGAGAGTGGTCAGAGGAAAATAGCCAAGCTGGTTCAAGCTGACAGAAAGTGTAGGGTAAATCGAATAACAGTGGTGAGCAGAAATGCATCTCAGAACTATTCATATCAGCATAGAACAGGAATCGGCGGCTACATTGGGCATAGGATCACTGAAAAACTAACAGCATTTGCTGCCAAATTATTGCCTGATTTTATTTAATTATTATTATTTTAAGTTTGGATTAGGTATTGAAAAGTGATTTTTTTTTTTTTTTTTCATTATACATGGTCATGTTGTTCTTATTAAGATGATACATTTGTGTGTCCAAGGGTGGATTTTTCCTTTAACTATGCTTCCTTTCAACAGTATATCCATCACAGCCCTGGCAACTCAAAGCGAGGCTTCGGCATTGACTGCGCAATCCTGTCATGTCAGGTGTACATCTCTCAGATTGTAGTGGCGTCAGCATTGGGTGCAGTGGTAGACACAGTGGGCAGTGTACGTGTCATCCCCATGGTGGCATCCGGTGGCTCCTTCCTGGGTTTCCTGACCGCTTGCTTCCTGGTCATCTATCCAGGAGATGGTGATGGGGAGAAGAGTGAGCAGAACAAAGCTCTCACCAATTCCAGCAATGCAGAGAATGACACCAGCACTGAGAAGCCCAGTGTCCTGAAGCTCACACGCAAAGGCACCACCACAACCACAACCTGCAACGTGGAGTGCGAATCCACGCTGTGAAGAAGATGAGTGACTGTGGAGCCCACATTCCCTCCAGAGTTCAGTTTTCACAGTGGAGTGGTGTAGAATTTTATGTTTGTTCATTTGTTTCGGAAGGTGGCATTGGCATTCTTGGTCCCAAGGGCCACTAGGGGGCCTGGGACACTCGACATGCCAAGGGCATTGTGGTCTGTCTCCTTCTCTATAGATTTCTCTACTTATGCATGCACTTCATCAAATCAGTGATCCTACTTCCACAAGTGCAAGATCTAATCTAATCTAATCTAATCAAAATGAAAATTATTTGTTTAAGGTAATCACTTGGATTCTAGGATTTGTTTCCATTGATAATTGTTCATTCATGTTTGCTTGTTTGGTTTTATGGCCTCCTGTCCAAGAATACGAAGTTTCCCAAGTACATTTAGAATAGGTAGTATTTAATCCTTTGTTTTTAAAAATTTTTTAAATATTAACCAACTCCTTGTGGCTTTATCTGAAGGTGTGCTCAGCAGCGAACATCCAAAGGTTTAAAACAGACCCAAATCACAATCTCTGTATTTCATTAACCTTTATATAGTGTTTTAGTTTGTGCAAAACCGCTAAGGTCAGTACTGGGTGAAGGAATTGCTTCTCCTTCAAAGATTCCTAACTTTCCCAGGGTCCTCTGCTCCACCTATGAGCAGTGCATACATTTTTTTTTTTTTTTTTTTTTTTTTTAAATGGTCCAATTTCAACACATATCCAAATCTTCCACCAAGTGGTGGGTATGCATTACAGCTTAACAAATAATGTCGTAACAAATCTCAATGCTGAGTCTTTACAGAATGTACCAAATTGTAAATGAGTAAATATATATGAAAAATTTGGGAAGATGCCCTGTGTATCTTTCACTTCAGTTTTCAGTTGTGACAGGATGTGATTGGAGTCAGCTCAGTTGTTGTGTAGTTTCAATGCCTGTACCTGGGGCTTGACGTGATCAGGAAGGTGCTTGAGGAGCTTTTCAGTGTCAGTGCTCACTGTCTTCACTTTTTGGCAGAACTTAAGCTGTGCAGTGAATTAACTTTAAAAAAAATTTTTTAGTTTAGTTCTCCATATTTCTGTTTTGCTATTGAACAGAGGGTGCTTGGGGCTGAAGTGCTACACCATCGGTAGTAATGTTTACATTCTCCTTCATTGCTGCATGTTGGAAGTCGTTTTTTGACCCTTCCACACCAAGAACTCCCAATTTTCACGTCATCACTGGTAAATTGGCTCCTCCATGGCCTCCAGTTCATTCCCAGTTTACTCCACAGCCGTGCAATACACCTGTGTTGGTGTGGACACTGGGGTGGTTGCGTGCTTAATCTTTCCAGCTGGTCTTCTGGGTTTGTTACATTTGGTATAAAGTGGTGACCCTAGGTCAGGATCCTATTGGGATATTTACGAGACACGATATTTACTTCCATGTTGCTGTTTAGCATGTCAGACACTCTGAAGCATGTTGACAATAGTTGTGTTTCCCTCAAAGCAGATTTCTACTTATATCTATCTTTATACAGTATTAAAACTATGTCATAAGCTGAAATATGTTTTTTGGAATATTGATTAAAAAAATGATAAACCAAACTTGAAGAAAAAAAATATATATATATATATATACACGCACGGCTTATTTTCAGACAAATCAGACACAGTTGCAATAATAATGTTACTTGCCTCACAACGTGTGAACGTTTGAGTGCTGAACTTTTCTACCTAGTGCATGGGGATGTTGCATCCTAGAAACTAAAGAAATGCAATACTTTTTATGAAGGCCATATAAACTCTATGAACATGTAAATAACATGCTATAATGCATTTGTAAGGCATTTGTAACACTGAATTGTTGAAATGGATGTGACCAGATCACTATATCCACAAAGGAAAATTCATAATTTGTCTAATCCTGCTTACACAGTTAATTTTTTTTTTTACTTGTTTGTTTTGTAAGTCTTATTGTCTGAACCAATTTATTACAAATTGATTTGGTTATATTTCCCAAATATAAACCAACTAGTAGCCTAATTTAAACTATCACAGCCCTGAGCAGGCAGGGTTACTAAGGATGAAAGAATAAACTTTGTAAATGCATCATGCATCTGTTCATGTTAATGCTCATTTGTCTCACAAACTTTATATTTATGTCCATTTAATATTAACCGTCCATTCCTAACAATGTGCTCATATTCAGTTATATCCCTATAATAATAATAATAATAATAATAATAATAATAATATATAACTTGATGAAGCAAAATATAAAAAGTGCTACAACAAAAGCAACAATACATTAAGTGTAAAAACTGGAAAAAATCTAGGTTTCATTTTATCTGTTAAACATAATATGGAAGTTGAGTTTCTCAGACATACGCTACATTTAATGCACTGTATTAACAAATTAATAATGTAAAGTGCAATTTTCATAAATAATTATAATATGTACAGTATAATGCCTTGAAAATGTGTATAACATGGATATGGTGGATATAGACATTGATATTAATATGGCCTTCATAGGAAGTGTTACTAATATGTACTCGCTACTTAAAAATATTAGAGACTTTAGTAAGTGGACAGGTCTCTATTTTTTTTGTTTGTTCTTTGGGTTGTTTTTTTTTTTTTTTTTTTTAAATACTTGAAATGTGCTGCGTTTATTTTTCGATGATCCAAGAAGGTATATGGTAAAGACCTGGATAAAGGGACGCTGAGTTGGACTTGGTTTTGTTGGCTTTACTGTATCAAGAGGCATGTTCAAGTCATGTGAATGTAACTATTGTCAGTTTTCTTGATTTACTATGAGCAAAAGATCTGATATTGCAAAGAACTTGCACACGGGCTGTCGTCCCTGACTCGGATTATGCATAGTCTTAGACTACGAAGGATTTCTGATGGAGTTACACCATTTACTGTGCAAGTTAGCTCAAGATAAGGCTTAATCCTTGTCTAGAAAGATGCCCGCACAGAGGTTTTAAGAATCATCTTGCAAATGAAAAAAAAAAAAACAAAACAAAACAAAACTGTGGATATTTATTTTTTAGCTCTTTCATGTTATACAAAAATGCTTTGGCTTTATTTAAATATATAAATATAAATACAGAGAGATCTTATTATTAACTGTTGTACTAAATGCAAATTGAAGTATGCGTTTGAAAAGATCTGTGTGTGTGTGTGTGTGTGTGTGTGTGTGTGTGTGTGTGTGATATCAGACTTTAGACATTTAGCTGTCTACATTTCCTAGTTTACAGACATTAATTTAAAGCAAATGTCACTTAAGTCAATGATTCTCAATATATGTAGTTTAAGGTATATGATTACTGAATAATCTTTCATCATTGCCTCATTATGATTGTGTATTTGTTCCGTGCTCATCCTTTTAAAGAAAGTAAGTGGATGTTAACGTTGTTACGACAGATAAAATGTATGAAGGAGAACAGAGTATCTGCAGTGTACTATATGCCTTGTTATTTGAAAGTTGTATATATATTCCTTTGAAATAGTTTCTTTTGCTGCTATAAAAAAAAAAAGCTGATTATTTTTGTTAGTTTTTATTTTCTAAGAACTGTACATACCATCTGTAAATATGCACAAGCCTTCAAATGTAGACCTATTCAGGAACACTGTAATGAATGCACCTTTAAAGAATCACTGAAAGAAACATTGCTTGTGCGTCTCATTGTCAATCTGTTCTTTCACTGTGTACAGTAACTGATTGAAATGACTGTTGGGGATATAAAGTAGAGTATGATTAGGATGAATGGTCAAATAGTATATGCAAATATATTAGCAGAGGAAAAGTAGTTTGCATATCCCTTTCCGTAATGTTACAGGTGACGAAGATTCCATTCGTTTATGTGTAAGTCATATGTGACAGTCCCCAAACTACATTATTGAGCTAATAAAATTGTTAACTAGTCATACTCTATATAAAGCTGGTACAGGTTACTGTCTGTGTTTCTGGTCACGTTCTTCTTGTGCCTGCTCTGTGGGTTTCTTCCCACTTCCCAAAAACACTGCAGTAGGCAGACTGGCTAAGATAAATTGCCCCTAGGTGTGAATGTGTTTGCATGGTGCCCCTGCCTCACACCCAGGGCTGCTGGGATAGACTATGGATTCACTGTGACCCTGACCAGGACAAAGCAGTTACTGAAGTTGAATGAAAGAAAGCTTTCACAATCCTAAAAATGCAAAATAACAGACAACAATATAAAGTTTATGAGTAAATAATTGTAATAAGCTGCCATCTAGTGGTTACCTAAAAAAAAAAAAATCTGTAATATTGTTATGAATCTTATTTTTATTTATGTATTTTTTTGCAAAACTAAAATAGTTGCTACCTTTTTGTCATGTGGGCCTAGCGTGGAATTATGTATATACTGAAGACTATGACAAAAGGTCAAATGGTCATTAGTAGATCAGGTAAGAAAGGTTTAAGATATTCCATGTAATTGAACACAGGATGACAGAAAATTAGAAACAGTCCTTAAGTTTGCATGTTACAACCGCATTTAAACTTTTTGACTTTCGTTCATGCCTCAGTAAGTATTACACTGAATTACAGTTGAAATATGGTAGACCCCAGGAAGAACAGCTGCTGCTTTGCAAAAGCTAATGGGGATCTAAATAAAAACAAACAAACAAACAAACACTGCCAGCCTGATATAAAATTGTATATGTTCAAGTGCATTTTTATAAGAAACAGCAATGAATTCTGGATTTTGATTAACATATAGCAAAGCTTACTGATACAATCCAAAGGACAAAAGAAATTCAAAAGCAAAGAATAATTATTATCCAGCATGGTAACTGAGACAGGGTAAAACTGAGCAGTTGTGAGATTCAAGAGATTCAAGATTCTTTATTTGTCACATGCATAGTTATACTGGTACAACACGCAGTGAAATGTATCCTGAACCGCTCCTACTTTGTGCAAATAACAAAGGAAACAAAAGAAATAGTCTATAAAATAAAGATAGAAACAACAAAAAATAGAAACAATGAAAAATATTCCTTAAAAAATGTGCAAAATAGTACAAAATGTAAACTGAAAAATAATAATAGTAATAATAATAACAATAAACTCTGATTAGCAAGAGTGTATATGCACCAGGAAGCAGTTAAGGGTCTAATTAATCTGTATGGTAATTCTTTCTACAGTAATTGAGAAATTAGTATATTTTTCCAGGCTATTGAATTTTTATCTTTAAAAGAAAATTCAAGATTAAAAGAAAAGAATTTATATTAAGATAGCTTTGTTATTAACATTTAGTAGAAATCTGTTTAGCATTATATTTTACAAGGGATCAATCATTTTGCAACTATTGAGTTATTGTTCAATTCTGAAATTCATGGTTCAGACACCAGGTGGCACTGCAATGCAAGGGATCTATACGAGAGGGACCCTGAAAAACTGTGGACTTATACCATCCATTTTGAGGCTGTTCATTTTGTCAGTGAGTGCCGAGCCCTGTGCATGGTACTCTGGGTTTTTGTTTGTGACGCTGTGGGTCTTAGCTGATCAAGCCATTACTTACTGTTTTTTAAAGTTGAAATTGAAAGTGTCTGGTTGCAAGACTGTCTTTTTCCTTCCTTCCTTCCTTCCTTCATCTTCCATAATCATGTAATCCTGCCCCCACACATCCAGAGTCTATCACAGGAACAGTGGATATAATACAGGAGTACACCTTGGATGTGTCTCCAGTCAGTCGCAGGTCGCCAAGGACACACACCTTGACAGACTTATTCACACTTTGGAGCAATTTAGTGTATTAATCCACCTACCAGCATGTTTTTGGGAGGTGGGAGGAGGAAACTGGGGAACCCTGAGGAAACTTAAGTTGAGGAACAGGAAGAATATATGAAATGCAGTACAGACAGTAACCCAAGATCAAGCTCACTCCTTTTATTAGCCGATGATTGTAAATGCAATTTCCTTCATCCTGCTTGAGACCCCTTAGACATAATTTTACCTATTGCCTGTCCCAAATGCTTCATGTTCACTAAGTATCTATTATACCATGAAGGTAGTGCAGTTTATTAAAAATTTCATCTAAAATTGTAATACTGTTTGTCACAAGAGGAAGCATGAAACAGAGATTTCAATAAATGGAAAGCCCAGAGAAGAGTTAAATCCGGTTAAGGTGTTTATGAATCAACAATAAAAGGTTTTCACTTGTTGGATGTGTCATTTAAGTAGAGAAAACCCTGACGTTTATTAAAAACGAGCACATCATGTGCACTGGACCATATGGCCTGGATTTGTCTGGGGTAAATATAATGTCATTGATTAGGCTGGGTTTCATTTACAAGGGTATATTGTGCAATGTGGACTAGTTTTTATGTTTTATAGTTGTATGTGTGTGTTTATGGTGTGCAGTAACTGGGCATGGTGTTTGATAATTGCAGAAGGAAATTTGGATACTTGAGGGATGAGTAGGTTAAGTGAGGTGAAAGTATTAGTTCCCAGAAGTGAGTGTGAGGTTTCTTGTTCCCATCCTTCTTTCACTGGAAATATTGAAGATTTGCCCATATGTCATGTTTTGGTGTGTCTTTAGATTGTGGGGGGGTTTTTTTTCATAAAGGGCTGCCCTGAAACACTGGATTATTACTGGATATTGCAAAATTTGCACAAACCTTACTGATATGATCCATGTATACAGGACAATCTCTAAGGCAAAGATGATTGCTTAGGGTGTCCCTCAGGGTGGCATGCTAGGACCTGTTTTGCATTGTGTATTAATGACGCACTTGCCCTTTGAGACTGCTGAGACTGCCATCACTAGCTATGTGGATACCAAAGTGTCTTTCTTATCATTTACTCTACTTAACATTTTTTTTTACTTAGAATTGAATGTTCATTTTGCAGTTTGTTCACCAAACAAACCATTTTATGTAAATAGGATAAAGTATCCATCCACCTTCTTCCGCTTAATCCTGTTCAGGGTCGCGAGGGGAGCCGGCGCCAATATCCAGCTAACTTCGGGCGAGAGGCGGGTCGACACGCAGACACAGACAACCACTCACACTCGCATTCACACCTACGGCCAGGATAAAATATCCAAAATTTAAAAAAAACCATTCAAAACAATGAGATACAATAGATTACTTATTAATGGTAAGATCTCTACTGATGTTTAATATGAAATCAGTTCACTTTGTTAATTTTGGAAAAAAAATGATAAAGGTTTGAAATAGTGATAGGTTTCACTAAGTAGACAAAAATAAACAGTAGATTCTTATAAAGGACATTTTATATTATGCGATTCTTTTATATGAAGTCTCTAAAGATATTGCTCTAAGGTATTGTTTAATAGTTGTGGAGGTAAGGAACTGAAGCTGTCTTGTAAAGCTAAAACTATTAACTCAGTAAAATTAAACAGTCTAACTGGAGTGAACATTAAAGATCAGCAACTGATGTAATCATGTTGATTTCACTAAAAGTTTGATGCAGGTTATGGATCTGTGAGACTGTCTGGCTTTCGGACAAAAGAAATAAAGTGGCCCTGAGTAAGTGAGTGAGCCACTGACCAGTCAATGACTAGCACTGCTTAAACTGAATACATTTAATCCCAGATGCAAAAATATTACAGGTATTTTTTTATTATTTTCATGCAATATATTATTTATAAATGTTAAAGAACTAGGAAATCAGAAAATCATGCCTATTTGATTTATGTTTCCAGAAATTGTTGTAAAGTGTCTTCTTCTGCCTCTATCAACTCACAGTCATTAATATTCAACCTCCCAAAATTCATTAATATTCATTAGCTTGCTAATAGTCTTCTGAACAAAGGGCGAATCATTTTGCATGTCAACACAGACATCTTCTTTCACTCCAGCCTTTTGTTACATGTTGCTGTTTTAACCCTAAGCATTCATTTGCAGATTTATTATTTGATAAAAGCAGAAGACAATCAGAAAATAACAGTCATACAGAGCGATGTTCTCAGTGGCATTCCAAGTAAACGGAACTATTCTGTTGAGTTGAAAGAGCAGCTGGATGGTCACAGAAAGCTAACGCATTCCAGAGATTTTGGAGAGGTGCGTGTTTGGGGAACAAATGAAGTAATTTATTTCCCCCTTTGCAGCAGGAATGGATCTCATTATTTCTCCAGGCTGTTATTACTCACGTGAATTACAGAGACACCTTTGGCATCCCAAATCTGATTATTAAATAGTATGTAAAAGTAGCTGTTGCTGTGTAGAGCTTAGCTTTCTAAGCTTTCTACTTAGAGTGATCAAATGTGGTTTAGGATGTTTTGTTGGCTGTGCTAGGTTCATATTTCACATTTCCTTATAGGCTAAAACCTAAAAAAGAAAATTAGACAATTTAATGAAAACTTTATATGTATTATGTGTATATCTAGTCACAGAAGTGCAGTCTTTATGAATATAACTGGGCCCCAGGTTTAATCCTGAGTTCTTTGGTCTGTCTGGAGTTTCACATGGTTTCACCGTGTCAATGTGAGGATCGTCTGAGTTCTTTGGTTTCCTTTTACCTCAAAAAAAAAAAAAAAAAACAGTAGGTGGATTCCCTATGGTAAATTTCTCATAGTTGTGAATGAGTGTGTCCAAGGTGTAGTCTTGCCTCATGTCTTGTGCTCCATAGCCACCTTGTCCCTGAAAATGAATGAAGGAATGACCCTGAGAACACCACCGCCATTGTGAAGCATGGTGGTGGGAGGATGCTTGTGGGGATGCTTTTTTTATCAGCAGGGACTGGGAAGCTGGTCAGGGTTGAGGACAAGATCTGCAAGGGACTTGGGGCCGAGGTTCACCTTCCAACATGACAACAACCATAAATATATTGGAAAAGCTACACTGGAATGTATCAAAACCAAGAACCTGGTGTTTTTACTGAGTTTGGATCTGTAGCAATACCTGCCATCCACTGCTCATCAATGATCTCCATACAATCTGACAGAGCTTGAGCAGGAAGAATGGCAAAGAAAGATCAATATCCATGTAAACAAAGCTGATAGAGACGAATCCCAGATGATTTGCATCTGTTATCGCAACCCAGAAGTCAAGACAAAAATATTTTGCATCTTCAAATGTTAGATATATTGTGCAAATCAAATGGTAAATTAAAAGTTAAGACCATTACAACTGTAGGCTGTAACGCTACAAAACATAGAAAAGCTTAAGGGGTGAAGACTTATGCAAGGCATGGTATGTTAAATTTTCTCTACGGGCAAAGATGATACATTGGTTCTAGGCTTAAGAATATGACAATAAGGTATATCTTTCCTTGAAGCCGCATGCTAAATGGTTATCGGAATTTACATTATGTCAAAGTAATATCCTGATGGATATTAGTTTCTCACATTCTTCTGAGATATATCAATTCCTCGTGCAATCACATAATTCATGCTGGAATCAGAATATATTAACATTGTGTCACCACCATGGAGCCATATGGGAAGAAGGGCCTGATGAGCACCTGATATGAATCATCATTTAGGTGTGATTTGAAAGTGAGTAAAGGATGAATTACAATACACCTTCTGTAAACACTCCATATGTTCCCATTTTGCAAATGGGCTATGAGTAAGATGCTTAGTGGGAGAGGGACACCTAACAGGTCCTTTGGGGGGTGACAAAGCATATTAGAGAACATTCAAGAGGAAGCTATGATGAATCAAGGCCATTTTTAGAAAATGTACCATTTTATTAATGTCATAATGTTCAAAGCAGATGTCATATTCCTCTAATGAATCAATCAATTATTCATTCTTTTATCATTTATTCCCGTATGCTTTGATGAGATTCAGGGCCCTATTTCCTGGCTCATGTCAGGGTCGGTACCTGTACCTATTCCTTTGGAATACACTTTTTAATAAGAGGTGTAAAAGATAGTATTTAGTTCACACACTTTATTATTTTTTATATCACCCTACCTTTTATACATGCAGGTTGTGAACTCTCCTGGTATTTTCTTATTATTAAGCAATCGACATAGTATTATTCAAAGATTTAGTGAGCACGTTATAATAATGCAGTTAATTTGTAAGCATTTGTATTTCTTATCTACATTCCTGGCAGGATTGCAGACGGGAGGGTGCAATATGTTATATTTCTAAGAGAGGACAAACAGTATTGAGTTGCGACAGCAATAAGTGGGTAGAAGACAATGCTGTAGCGATCATTATCCATTATCCAGACTCGGGAAGGATTTTCTATATAATATATGGAAGCCATTCTTCCAGATTAGAGGTTATAGCCCTCTCTCACCAATGGGACAGTCTTGGTCTTAATCTACACATTTCCTCTAGTTTCTCATTTAGTCTTTGATATTGCTCCAGCTTTTTATATTCCTTGTCATCCTTATTACGGATTGACACATCGATGCTATTAAATGCCACTGTTGTTCCCTGCTACTTATCTTTTATTACTTCCTCTGGTTGATTCTCTATTTGTTCAACTGTAAAGTATATGGGCGTCTCAGTGGATATTAGCCATTTTGTTTTTTATCATTCTCCGTGCTTGCTCTTATCTTGAATGAGAATTCAACCCACACTCACCAGCCACCAAAATATCTGTACACTGTTCATTCATGCAAATATCCAAAAGCCAATCCATATGGCAGCAGCACAATGCATACAAATTACTGATACAGGTCTAGAGCTTCAGGTAATGCTCATATCAAACATAAGAATAGGGGGAAATGTTACCTCAATGACTTGGACCAGGCAGGTTTGAGCATTTTTTGAAACTGGAAATTTCACACATAACAGTTTCTAGAGATTACACAGAATAATGTGGGGGGGGGGGGCGGGCTCCTGGTGAGAGGCAGGACTGGAGCCACAAGTACCTTGTTAAAGAGAAAGATCAGAGGAGAATGGCCAAACTGGTTTGAGCTGACAGGTTTTAACCACTCTTGACAAACATGGTGAGCAGAAAAGCAGACACGCTGAACCTTGAAGTGGTTGGGCTATAATAGGAGAAGATCACATTGAATTACTGGATAAACGGTATAGGTAATGGATGGATGGAGGGATGGATGGATAAATGGATAGATGGAGGGATGGATGGAGCCTACTGCATGTGAGAACATATGTGAACATTTATGAGAGCAATTGGCAGTTGCGGACAATTCGTGAAGTTGCTAGCCAAATAGCTGATGTACTCTGTCTTAGGCTAGCACATACACACAGAAAGACACATAGCAGTAAAATAAATTAACTCAATGGAACTTAATAGTCTAACTTGTGCCAAAGCAACATGATTCTTTTTTTAACATGCCCATTAGAGGGAATGGACCAGATGGTAATTTGGTTATGCTCCATTCTCAGCACAAACATTTTCAAGAAATAAGAATAAGGTTTCATTGTGTTGGTCTGTATAGTAAAATTTTTGATGCCTGCCTGGATAAGAATAATTTGTGAAAAGTGCATTAGGCTACTTTCAGAGCAACGTAATGTCATTTTGGAGAAACCTTGGTAGACAATCAATCTGCACATTTCTGAGCTATGAAATTAGTATTTAAAGCTAGTATTTAAAGTATCCCCCCGTTGTTAGAAACCATTATTTTTACAATTCCACATGTACCGCGTCATCTTTGCCAATTAGGAATCGTTCAAGCTGAGTTCTACTCACCATAGCAACACATCCTGTCCCACTGGGTAGCAGGGTTTATCACCAGGCTCTAAAATTAGAAATTACTCTCACTCTCACACATGACACGCACATACGCACACTTTCGGTGTGTCTTTTGCTCTCACTTTCTCCTTCGGTTCAGTGCTCTGTGTCTTGTCTGGAGTGTACTGTACAGACCAGCAGCAGATCAGCACATCATAGCAGCACTTACTGTAAACCTTTACAGTAAAAAAAAAAAAAAATGCAGAAGCTAATGGAGCATCTCAAAACAGAATAATAGTGTTCCTATATATAGTTGTATTGTTATTGTGTTACTATAAATAATCAGAACATCAATCAGAACATCAAGTCTAATGTATATACTTTTCTGTGAATGTACAGCACTGCTTGTGTTTCCCAGTGACGGTTTCTATAGGCAGCTGTTATTGAATAGGTTTGTCCTTCGTTAGTGTGTTTTCAGTCAGTATTCTCCTGATCATTACCCTGTGAGGTGATAGAAAATATGGATTGAGAGAAGTACTTGCAAAAATAACAGAAACAAAACTAATTAACATTTTTTTTTTTAAAAAAAGGCCATAATTCAGCAACTTTACTTTTCCGAACATGAACCAGCACAGCATCGGTAACAGACTGCCTGTTGCATCTTATCTGATCACAGGATATTCAATAAACTAATGTACTTTTTCAAAAAAAAAAAAAAAAAAAAAAAAACGCTAAGACTAAAAGTAAATTAATACTAACTCTCAAGAATAATAAGCTACAACTAAATAAACTCTGTAGATGAAATCTGTACCCTATAGTCAGATCTGGCCGGAGCGATGAATGCGTGAATGATTCACAAAAGTCACATAAGAAAGTGTGTGTGCACAAAATCACACGCTCAGCATTGAATTCATGTGCAATTATTTTGACAGGAAATTAACAGCATTGAATCCATACTGTTTTTGGTTTTATTTAAAAGACTAGTCCAAAATTTCAATCTGTGACTACAGTTGTAAACTACAGTATTATTATCTACTCATACTCTTTACAGCTACTTTTATAGTGGCTTCGCATTACTGGACCAAAATGTAGTATTTTCAGCATCTGGTATTAGAGAAGAATTGCAGGTTGGGACTGATTACCCTCCCTGTCTTACGACTGCTGTAGATTGGATGGTTTCGCTGACACCCAGTGCTCACGTTCTTGACCTTTCCTCCCTGGCAAGCATTCAGTTTTGTCATTAGAGGTTTCAGATGAAATGCTATCGACCACTAGGAAAGCTGAAAGTGCTTTGTGAAGTCCCCGGCTTGGTAAACATCACCCAATTACCTCTGCGCGTTAATCTCCATCAGACAGGAGCCTGATCCGAGCTGACTCTAATGAAGTCAGGGCACACTGAGCTGAACACTGAAGGTGTCACTTTGTTGTGTTTTCTGAGGGAAAGTCATGTGTTAAACGCTGCCGATCAGAGTTTGCTGAATCTGGTTTGTAAATCTGTCCTTTGTATGTGTGACATCTGTCGTTGATTTTGTAATTATAAATGAAATGTCAACAGAGCAATCATAAGGTCAGTGCTGGTTGGGGCTCTTCATTTGCTGTTTTTTTTGCTTCTTGTTTAATTTTGTGTGACTATAATTTTTTTTTTTAAATGAACAGATATTTTCTTAAGACAAATACAGATACCAGTAATAATAATTATTAGTAATAAATAGTAATAATAGTCTACAATTAATAAATAGTATAAATATTAATACTATATTATATAATATAATAATAATTAATAAATAGTATAAATAGTAATAATTTCCTAAGGGATTAATAAAGTATTTTGTTTCGGATTCTGATTCAGTAGGGAGGGCACTATTTGTTTTTGTCTGGGTTTTTTTTTTCTTAGAAAGCTTGCTAAAAATATTCATAGGTACAGTATCTGTGATGTGCACATCAGGATCCCATGAGATGCAACAAAAATGTCACGCAAAAAAACAAAGCAGTATTTTTTATTTTTTCCAGACCATTCCTGTGCTTCTTGGAGCTTAGAGGTGGGGTGCATATGTATTTTTTTTTTTCCAAAGTCACTCACTTTGATTTTAAATCCAAATACAGATACATATATGTATATATTTGGAGCACTTAAAAGATATAGATTGTTTCGTTGAATTGTTTCTCTAGTACATTAATGCACATTATTAATCTTGCTGTCGCATCACAGCAAGAAGGTTCTGGGTTTGAACCTGCTGGCTGACTGGGGCTATGTTCTCCCTGTATCTGTGTAGGTTTCCTCTTGGTGCTCTGGTTTTCTCTCACAGGCCAAAGACATGCAGATTAGGTCAACTGGCTACTCTAAATTGCCCATAGGTGTGAATGTTAGTGTGAATGCTGTTCATCTCTGTGTTAGCCCTGCAATGGATTGGCAACCTGCCCATTGTGTAGTCTGCCTCTCCCACATCCCTGACGGTTAAGCAGTATAGATGATGGATTTATCAATGGATGGTTGGATCTATGGATGGATGGATCTATGGATGGAGCACTTTACAATAGTACTATATTAACACACTCCTATTAACTATTAATGAATAGCAGGTCTTACATATCTCTAGCTAACTAGTCATGTGATCATGTGCTTCACGCTGCGGTACTCTTTCAGATCATCATTAACTCGTGGAGCACAGTAACTCTTCAATCATTATCTTACATATGCAAATTATTTCCTAATTTAGCAATACACAGTGTTGCCGTGTTCTTTCACAGGAGTTAATGACTAGCTAGTCGTTCACCAGGTGATATATACAGTACATACAGTAAGACTCATTAGCTGTTAATAATTTTGACCTAACGTACATGTTAATATAGCACCGTTAATTTTTCCTGCTAATTCCTGCATAACTGCATATGAGAGTACTGTAAATTGTTAGACATTAATCTGACATGCTAGCCCAGAGGAAAACTTGGATGTTTCGCAACAGCCAGGACACTGAACTCTGAGAATCTGTCCTCCGCTAACAATATTTCCAGCAGCCAGTCGTGACTTCCTTTGAGGCCATTTCATTCGGCGCTAGATTATATGGGCCAAGTTCAAGCACCCTGTGAGCATATGAAGCAATTTCCTGCTAAGCACAAACAGCAGGAGGCTTATGGTCCATACATAGTCATTCATAGCATACCGGAGAGCTGTTTACATTTTCCTTATCATTCAAGGCTATGTTTAATGCTCCTGCTGAGGTAATGAAAGTATAAAACAAGACGTTCTCACTCCCTGTAATTTTCATCTGTAATCATATGAACAGCCTCATGCTGATATATGCTATGGAATTACTTGACAGCTGATATCTGACAGCAGGTAGTCTTGTAAATACCTTTCTCTAAAACGTTTAAGGACAGTAATGGCAGAATATTGTTCTGGTGAAACCATAATGAGAGGAATGAAAGTAAGAATAAGCAGTTGGTCAGAGAATGAATCATAGTTTAAAAAAAAACCAAACCAAAGTAGTTCAGTGCAGTTAACGAGATTGAGTATTTGGGAAGGCAGCAAAAACAGCTGCACCTTGTTCAACTTGACTGACTCAACTAAGTACTAACTTCAAAATACCAGCAAAAATCTGCCCTCTTTAAAAAATGACAAATTTTTTAAAGTACCCAAACCTTAAAATAGCTCTGTTTAAATAGGACATAAATGTGTGAAAGGCTTTCAGTTGACTAGATATCACTGATGTCGGTGTACTCCACTGAGAACGTATGCTACATCTGAGTGGATTCAACACCTGTTTAGGGAATTGAGATAAGACAGATAAAAATGCATATAACGTGGGCCTACACGTATGGAGATCCTAAGGGGACAAAGGAGAAGAAAAAAAAATCATGTTTTGCGATATAACCCAAAACTTTTGCGTTATAACCCAAAACTTTTGTGATATAATTCAAAACTTTTGCGATATAACGCAAAACATTTGTGATATAACCCAAAACCTTTGCGATATAACCCAAATGCAAAGGTTTTGGGTTATAACGCAAAAGTTTTAGGTTATATCGCAAACATTTCGCGTTACATCGCAAAAGTTTTGGGTTATAATGCAAAAGTTTTGGGTTATAATGCAAAACGTGACTTTTTTTTTCTTTTCTTCTTGTTTCTCAGCCATTCATTCATCCATTCATTTATGCATTACCTGGTCATATATACCAGGTGGATCCAGAGTCAATCCCAGGAACACTGGGTACAAGCAGGAATACACACTGGTTTGGATATCGGTCTATCTCAAAACACCATGAACACACATTATCACAGTCTCATCTGCACCTTGAGCCCATTGATAGCATAGACGAGCCACCTACAGTACCAGCAAGGGTTTGGGAGATTTGGGAGAGAAAACCAGAGAACACAAACGATTAGGTTCTCAAAAACAATAATGTATTGCCGTGTCTTATTATTTTGTCCTATGTGCAAATGCTTGCATTCTGATTTAATGTACCTTAACCAAGATTTGTTCTGAAAAGCCTGAGAAATAAAGTCCGATTCTTTTCCGTGCCAGCTAAGCTGATACACGGTTTGAGGTGCCATTTAAATAGTTCTTTTCATTTCTCTGCCACTAATGCCACTTTGAATATACCTACAACCTGTGCTTAGGCAGCTCAATTCACAATTCCTTTGTCAAGTGCCTTTGTCTCTGGCCAAGAGATAAAGGTTATACCACAGTACTGTTAAGATGTTTTCTACAGCAGTTCTGACTGTTGTGCATCTGAAAACCACAGGTTTCTTTTAATTCACTTGCTATACTGTAACAGGTGATGGTTTCTATAGTAACAGATAATGCACAGGGACTCATATACAGTAGCAGTTGCTCCACAATGACATGTTTTGGGCTTTTTTTTTTTTTAAATGTGTGTAATCACTGTGAGGTTTTCTATAAGTAGATGTGTATTGAGTATTTAAGGAAGGAGTCTCCAGTGTCAGCTCTGTTAAAAGTCTTGAAGTGTTCCAACCTGAGAATATCTTCAGGACAGAGTTCATTAAATGGTGCTCAGTGTCAGAATGGGGAAATTAACTTCTGCTGCTCTTGGTGTCATCTCATCGCCATGTTGATTATTTGAATAAAACAGCACATCTTTGTTTTATTCCTTACAAAATATCTCCTGCTGTAAAAATGTGTACCCTAACTTTGACTAAAGAATCTGCTTTTATATACAAAATCTAATATACGTGTGATACAACCTTTCCAAGATATGTTTGACTCAGATTGTTTTGTGGATGGTTACCAAGCCAAGCTGTCGAAGACTGTGCACTTTGAGATTGCCTGCTATTCATAATCCACTTCTAACAGCCAAGCACAGGAAAATTAGATAGCTTGCTCTAATGTGATCATTTGTTATTGTCTGATAGCTGATGGCAACTTGTCCTTAGGCTACATTTATTGCTTTGTGATGGGTCTCAGTAGCCGGGCAATCATAAGACTGAAGAAAATAGCCCTTCTCTGGTGACATTGTAAGTGTGATGGGTTATTTTCGCCTGCCGTTATTTTCGCTCTAAATCATGTTTAACATAATAATAATGCATAAACCTTATCCCTTAAGGTTGTATCAGATCATGAAACCTTTTCAAACATTAAGTGAAGCATACACTGAGCCTCAATGATAATCATGACTAATACAGATGATTAAAATGCTGTGAATTTGAGAAAAATCTCACCATGTTTCACTCTGGCATATTTAAATAAAGTACCGCAAATAGGTTTAGTTCAAGCTCATGAGAAGTAGGTAGGAAAATAGAGTTTCATAGGTAAACCTGCTGGGAACTAATGTGTCTAGTAGCCAACAGCTGGCATAAAGGACAGGACAAGATGGTCTTTTTTGCCTATAACTGTCATCTGTAATCAGATGAACAACCTCATGCATGTGTAGGAGGCCCTGGTGGCTGCTGGGTGCCTTCCAGAAGTCATTTCTAATGTCTAGCTTTAATACAATTGTGGATAATTACTTTATTTGGTAATTGAGTTAAATACTGTTGGGGATTTGACAGGCTGAAAAAATGCTGCATTATGCTGAAAGAAATAGCTGTTTGAAGGAAATTCTATTTCCTGGCTGCCAGCAAGGTTGGAGCTGGGATAGTGCATGTGAACAATGGTGCAGGCAGCGGAAACTCCACAGCCAGTGACCAGCTCTGTGAGGAGCCTTCACATATTTTATGAATAGGTCATGGGATACAAATGAAGAACCTCCTATAAGAGGAGAATTGGTCTATAAAAAGAAACATGGGGAAGAATGGGCAAGTGCAACCGCCACAAAAAGGCTGCCAGCAAAAAGCAAGGATCATACAGTGTATATAATGTATGTGTGCACATATTTGACAAAAATAGTTTGAAGAAACCTTACTTGTTACCCGAATGGGGTGCCAAAATGCCTCCAGTGTCATATGTCTGAAAATAAATATTCAAGTAACAGCACCATTTTAGTTTTATGTAGACCTAGTCTTAAAATATGCATTTACATTATTAGTACACATTATTGTAGTTAAAGTTCCACTATGCAGCATTTAGGGGATCTATTAGCAGTAATGGAATACAGTATTCATAAGTATGTTCTCATTAGTGTATAGTTACCTCTAATTACGAATCACTGTGTTTTCATAAGCTTAGAATGAGCCCTTTATATCGACATATGTATGGTATATATATATATACATACAGTATATGGTGTGAATCCAGAAAGAAGAAGAAAAAGAAGAAGAAGAAGAAAGAAAGCAAGCAAGCAAGAAAGAAAGAAAGAAAGAAAGAGCAATCAGTGTTTACTGGTGCTTGCTAACAAGTCTGAGAACCTAATTTTTGAAAAATGGAGGATCATATTGATTATTTGAGCATGGAAAAAGCAAGGAACTGTGGATGTAAGTACTTGTAAGTACACTACGGGCATCTGATAGCCACCATACATTCTAAAACATGCTTGGAAAGAGAAGGATAAGATAGGGCTATTCAGTTAGTTGCAGTCAACTAAATCATATATAGTGTACCTTTAAATGTCATGTGTTTCACAATTTTTCACCATTGTTTGGCCAGATGTTGTGGCAAAATTATTGGAAAATAGTCAACTTTGGGGTGGTAACATTCATGTCAGGAGGCTTCATGTCAACTTCATGTCAGGAGGCATCACACCACCCCACTGCTGATTCTTTTAATATAACAGCACTCCACAAAGAATTCTCTAGAACTCTTTAGAAAATAACTCCTGCTGTAAAGGTGTCTGTGTATGTATGTGGTTTATCCTAACTATGACCTAATGAGTACTTTAGAAGTCTGTCACATCTGGAAGTGAATGGTCTGCTTTTAAATACTTCATGTACTATTCTAATATATATTTTTTCCTTGTGGCCAGTATGTGAAAGGAAAATAAAGATTCAGCATCAAGTAAGAGCAAGTATCAGCATTATTCTTCATTGACATTCCAGTGTCTTAAAATATGTATTTCATGAATACAGCATTATTATAATGAAACGTCACATTCGTTTTTTTTTTTTTTAACCAAAAAAACCACACACGAACAACAGGAAAACATGCAAAACTCCACACGGACGGTAACCCAAGTTCATTTTTGTGCCAGGGAAAGATGGAAATTACCATAGGCATTGGCTTAGGAGCAAATCTCCCCTTTTCTAATGTGACAGGGGCCTTGCTGTATTAAAGAAGCTAACAACAGCAGCTAACGCCACATCAGGGTTTCAGACACCTTCAGTATATGACAGTGAGGAATCAAAGTCTGCATCTGCCAATGGATCCTTAGAGCTTGATGATCAGTTTATCTCTGAATCATTTCGATGAAATAATATAATGCGATGAGTTGAACTGTGTCCATTCTTCCATAAAGCGTAGGATGTTCAGAAGTTATCAGATAGGATTTTGGCTGCAGGATCGGATTAGATTTCCAAAATGGTCAGCCAAAATAGCCAGATATAAGGATTCAATCTTTTATATCAGAGGCAAAATCACATCAGAAAATGCACAACTGTCACCATCTTACACATTCATCTCTCTCTAAAGCAACCTCCAATTCTCCTGAATGTTATTCATCTTTATATCACAGCCATGTCAAACTTTCAAATCTGATTGGTCTGAAGGTGTTGATTAATGTTATACAGCAGCTGTTTGAGCTGCAAGGTAGCCGGTTTATATTCAAGCACTCGTTCTATTATGGCACTGTTTCTATAGCAACAACTTAAACAAGCAAGTACATGCTGGATGCTGGACAAAAACCCTTTAAAAAATGTTTGTAATTGTTTATATTTTATGTGTCGTGTGATGAGATGTTTATTTAGCAATTTGGAACACTCAGAGGTAAAGCTGTAACTTTCATTTTTCAGGATTTGCACTTCGTGGATTTTCAGGAACATATCAAGATTTTTTTTTTTTTTTTTTTCAAGAGAAAAGAATGAGGCCGGTAAGGGAAAACATTATATAGCTGCTATCATGTAAGTTATAACAGAAACTTGTTTCATATACTTTCATGTAACGTCACATTAAGCATAACATTTTATACAGGGATGGGAAGTAACGAAGTACAAATACTTCGTTACTGTACTTAAGTAGAATTTTCGGGTATCTGTACTTTACTT
>JAOVYU010000035.1:5054557-5069655 GCA_025674565.1 Synodontis membranacea
CATACAAATGTGTAAAGTGGATAAATCCAAAACAAATACATGAACACTTTCAGTTTCGGCCGTGTTTAAAAGTCTTTAAAAAACGAAAATGCATTTTTGCCCATTTTCGGCCAAAAATTTTCGGTGGCCAAATATTCTTTGTATCCCTAGTTCATATTCATCATTGCCTTCTATTCTTATTCAGTTGTCAAAAAAAAATCTCAATTGGTTCCCTGTTTCGAGAATGTGAATTTAAGCTAGATGATGAGCCAGGAAGTGGTAGAACAAAGGAAATGTAAGGTACAGAGCTGCAGAAACTGTTGGACAAAGATGCGACACAGTCAACTCAAGAGCTGGCAAGACATATGAATATTGGTCATTCTACTGTTCTAAGGCATCTGAAGGCAATGGGAAAGTTTTCTGAAAGTTGGTAGGTGGTTTCCACATACACCTTTAGAGAGAAATATCACTCACTACCTTAACACTTGCATTACAGGTACATTGCACCTTTATTACAAGCTTCTCAATCATGAAAATGTCAAATGCAGAGTATTGCAGTCTTCAGTTGATCAAATAAAGTGAAAATATCAATGAACTATGATCATCCAGCAGCCAAAATCATCCTCCTTCATGACAGGCAAGGACACATGTTGCAATAGTGACAAAAGACACGAGTTTACCATGTCCATCCTACTTATCAGACATAGCGCCATCATATTTCCACTTGTTTAGGTCACTGCAACATACACTCTCGGGCCAGCATTTCAAAAAAGTTGTGGATATATGAAATGGCTTCTTTTGTAATGATTTTCATTGATTGACAAATCAATGGAAGAAGGTTATAGAATCTAATTGTGATTACTTTGCAGACTAACTCTGTATTATTTTAGAAGCTCGTGAATAAAATTTGATCAATAAGGCCATGAACTTATGCACCACCCTAATAAAAACACAGTTAAGTTTCTGTTGGGTTTTGACACACTTGTGATCCTATATTTGTGGTTGTCTTAGCTGCCAGGTGGTGAAGAGATCCCTCTTCCTCCTATAATCCTGGGCAAGCTGGGATCAGACGCAGGCAAGAAGACAGTGTGCATCTATGGACACTTGGATGTTCAGCCTGCGCATATTGAGGATGGTTGGGACTCTGAGCCCTTCACTTTGGTAGAGAGAGATGGTACGCTGAACTGAATTTTCAGTCAAGACTAAGCATTTAAAAGTATGCTTTAAAATTCAAGGTCAAAAATGAATTTATGTTTAGAGAGGGGTTTGGGCTGTGATTAAAGGTTTCCTTAGCTGACATTTTTAATACATGCTGACAAATAATAATGACAAAGTAACCCCTTTTAATTTTTCATATAAACCAAATGGGTCATATAAGCAACACCCTAGATTAACTAATGTTCATACCATCCATATGTAAAATGAAGCTGACAGTGACCCCTAATCTGAATCAACACATTAATGAAAATAATAATTTAGCCTTTAAAGTTTACACCTGGAGACCAGAGTTCAGAAACTTATTATATCAAGTAAGGCTAAATTGATTTGACTTGCATTGTGAACCTCTTACCTAGTTATTTGAAAATTGCCAGTGTTTTAAAGCTTTGAAAAAGTTGAAATCTATGCAAACTTTTCTTCAACACATTTTAAGGTCAGTGAAATGTTAGGTCAGGACTTTGCATTAGCATTTTTTTAAGTGGATGTGGATCTTGAAATTTCTGCTAATATAAAGCTGATGACTACAACAAAAAGTGACCCTGACTAGACATTTTATTTTTCCTCCTAATGCGAAAGTCTGTAGTCTTGTGACAGGTCTGTCTTCTGCTGACTGGATACTAAACCCTTCACAGTGGTTTCCTTTTTACTCTTGTGATCATAGTAAGGAAACTTGTATCTCGTGACAGAGACGGCTCTGGAATTGCACAGTAGGCTTATGCCCTGTAAGGGAGGTTTTTCCAGTTGTTATTTGTGCAATGTGTTTAATATATGAAAGGAACATAGCATGACTATGTATGCTTTTTTAAAAAAAAAAAACAAAAAAAAACAAGCATCTGTTTGGGGAGCTTCTGCTGTACAACAAATTGCAGATTAATTGTTACTATAGAAACAAAAAGTGTGAGCTCATCAATATTAACCTGTGATGTGTTGCAGCCAGAACTAATGTCATAGGTACTTTCATAGAAAATAAATCAACACCTTCTGACTGATCAGAATGGAGAATTCCACAGTGGCGTGTCATAAATTATTGCACTTCTTTTTGAGGTCTCTAAAAAAAAAAAAAAGTCTTTGATTGGGACAATTTATACCTATATATTTCATTTTGGACTTGGCAGTGGTTTTGTTTTCTTCATTACTTTACAAATGCTGTGGCATTACGTATTTTCTCTCTTGCAGGAAAACTTTATGGGCGTGGCTCCACAGATGATAAAGGCCCTGTGCTCGCCTGGTTTAACATTATTGAGGCATTTCAGAAGATAGGGCAGGTACACACATTTATCATGAACTTTTTTGTATGCTTTACTTGAATTGCATTCTAAATTCATTTGTGTAGAGTATAAACTGGTTAAAAGTTCATTTATGTTGCTGCTTGTAGGCACTGAATTTTATTTGACTGGCTTGGCAAGCTTTTAGCACTTTGTACCATACTAAAGACAATAAAAGTGCTTCAAAATCATAACCTAAATCTAACCTATAATTAAACAGTTACCCTTGACTGAGGTTCACTGTATCACTGGATATTCTGTTTAAATGATAAAGATCACTAATTGAACTGACTACGATGTTTGTAGTGTGAACTTTGTTCAAAGTAGTTGGCTGTAATGAAGGCTTTGCATGTTCACCTATATGCTCTTCACTAGAAACAAATTTTTCATGTTCTTGGTCCTTGTGAACTTAAATACCAGTCAGATGTATGTACAGATGTGATCAGAAGTTTACATACAGTCCTCATGGACATGAATGTCATGGCAATATTGGGCTTATTTATTTTTTCTGGGGAATAATAATTGTACAACATGCATCTTTAATAGAAAAAACAAGAATTTGGTGCACAAGTTTTAAATAGTTTTCTGAAATTAAAGAGATTTCTGAAATCAAGACAGGGCCAAAAATATACATATGTCCATTTAGATGATAAACTTTGGAAAGTTCCAAAATGTCTTAATTTATCAAGGCCAAGGCCTCATAACTTCCTCTTATTTATCATGACTGACTACAGCTAGTATCTTCTCTGTCCACAACATAAAAAGAGTTTGTTTTACAAGCAAATAAAAGTTAATGGGAGGGGTTGCAAACTTGTTCACCAAATTCTTGTATTTTGTCTATTAAAGATGTATGCTGTACAATAATTCTTCCCCAGAAAAGCAAGAGATAAAAAAAGCCCAATATTGTTGTGACATTCATGTCTGTGATGACTATGTAAACTTCTAACCACAACTGTATCTAAAAATGTTACAAAATTTATAGTTATGCCCAGTAATTATTTTCAATTTGATGATTTATTCTGATGTATTCTGTGAATGGAATGTTTACTGACAAAACATCTCTTGCACATCACCATCGTTCCTCTAATATTTTGTGTAAGGTAACTATGTGAAATTTGATGTGGAATTCAGAGTTAAGCCACAGATACATGATGGGAATTCCCAGACCACTTGACATTTTTTGTTGCTGTGTGGATGTCGTTATCAAGTATTGGTAGTTATGCACCTTTAACAGTATAATATGAAAACGCCGTCAATTATATTACCACACGTGCACTTGAACTCACACTCACACTCACTGGCAGTGACTGCTTTATTCTGATCAGGGTCAGAACTCTTGACAGGACGCAGGAATATATGCTGCATACAGTAGGATGCACCATGTACACACATTCACACTGTCATTCACAGCTAATTCATCTCAACCTATCTACTGCTATGATTTTGTGGGAGGTGAGAGGAATCTCGGGAACCCTGAGGAAGCTCACAGGGAGGGAAGAGAAATACAGCACGAACAGTAACCTGAGCTCAGGATCGAACATGGCTATGATGGGTCTCCATGATATTACTGTACCTTGTGTGAAAAATTATAAACTGCTGTCATGACCCCTGAATGCTTCTACTGCTACTAGTACTTCTACTAGTACTTCTACTTCTTCTTTTACTACTACTACTACTACTGCTACCACCATTGCTATTGCTTCTTCTTCTACTACTACTACTACTACTACTACTAGGACTACTACTAGCCATATATTTATTTATATCACCTCACATTTAAAAAGCATTAAAAGCAGAAAAATAAAGAAACAAATAGTAGTAAAAAATAAAATGATAAAGCAGGCTACTAATAATAATAATAATAATAATAGTAATAATAATAATAATATATTACATAGAAATAAATATAATAAAAATCAGAGGAAATAAAAATTAATAAGAAATTGTGTAAAATAAAATGAGAAGAATTAAAATAAGTAGTAAAATAATATGAAGTGTTTACTGTATATGTATATATAAAACATAGCCCAATAGGCAAATAGTAATAATGAAAGAAATAATGTCAGTGATGAAGAATAAAATAATGCATAATAAAAAAATAAATAATAAAATGTAAATATATTTTATAAAATAAACTAAATCAAAATATGTAATAAGGTAATGAAAGAGTAATGCTCCAGTAAAAGTAAGGTGACTATTAAACAATATTTTCTGTTTTTCAAAGTAATTAATTCATTAATGACTGAATGAATTAATGTATTATTTATTTATTTATTTTTTGCTGCAGGAGCTGCCTATCAACATCAAGTTCTGCTTTGAGGGGATGGAAGAGTCTGGCTCTGAGGGTTTGGATGATTTGGTGTTGTCACGCAAAGACTCGTTCTTTAAGGACGTGGACTATGTTTGCATCTCAGACAACTACTGGCTGGGCAAGACCAAGCCCTGCATTACCTATGGCCTGAGAGGAATCTGCTACTTCTTTTTAGAGGTAAGGAAGAGATGCCGTCTTTCATTGTCCTTTATGTGGTTCTTCAGACTGCCACTCGAGTATGAAAGTTTTGATTTTTTCCTGGATTAGTTTGCGCTTATGAAGGTTACGTCAGAGATTTGATTCTCAGTGCGATGCATTTGTTAAATAGGTGGAATGCTCTGATAAGGATCTGCATTCTGGTGTGTTCGGAGGCTCTGTCCATGAAGCCATGACTGACCTGATTACTCTCATGGGTGAGTTAGAGCAGCTATGAACGGGTACAAAAGAGGGGCAGAATTCCTTTCTTTATGTTATATATAAAATCCCAGGACACTGATTATCCCAACTGGAGGGTGAATGTCAGCAGAGTAGAGAATGTTTCCATGATATGATGTATATGGTTTCTTAATGCCTACCCACATTCATCAGTGTTTCAAGCAAATACAATCTGAATTATATAATTTTGTATTTGTTTCATGATAAGCATTAAGGTGTAAAACAAGGGGATAAAAAAACATAAAAACGCTTGACATCCATACTGACTTATTTGATGTTAGTAATAGGCTTAAAGTGCTTAATATTTATTTTCTTTTGTATAGCCAGAAACAACCACAATCAACAATGGCTATAAGGAAAAATACACAGAATTGTATGTGTAGAGGCTGAAAAATCATAGATTTATTTAGAAATAAAAATGGATATATTTCATTACATTACAGTCCATCTACCACCACTGAACATTCTAGTGTTGTTACAAATTGCATACTTATGTACTATTCAACTATTAAATGCGAACACTAATTAATTTCCTATTACAGTTACTGTTTGAATTTTATTACATAGCCTTCAAACCTACTGAAAGGTCTGTTCAATTAGTACATATTTTAAACAAAAGGTTAAAGTTTTCGATTTGAGATAAACCCCATGACAACAGTCTTGACTACAGCAGAATATTTTAAGCATGACAGATCTCAGCTGTGATTGGTGCATAAAATCACTTGACTTCGAGACCTGATTGACACTTTGTTTTGTCTTTTGTTTTGACACTTTTGTTTTGTGGTGTCTAGTGAATGTCACTTTTAAATCTTCCGGGTATGCATGAGATATATGGGTAAGCATGTGAACAATGCTTCTCCTGAACAGTGGCTCATTGCTTCGATTTGTGCCGTGTCACGCCCAGTGATCATGCCACCCTGGGGTGAATTATTTTCCTATAACAACACAAAACTTAAAAAACACTTATGGTAAATAGGGATGCACCGAAATGAATTTTTGGCCAAACAGAAAATAAGGGAAACACTAGGCCAAAAACCGAAACACAGAAATAAATTATTATTCCAATTTTTTTTGTACCATTGCTGTTATGGCTGGGAATGTGTTTACTTATCTCACTAAAGTCAAGACATTGTAATTGCATAAATTAATATTTATGCTTCAAAGAATAAATCAATTACATACATATGAAAATATTTATTTTTAACTTAATGCTGACATTACAAAAATGCACAATATAAAATATAATTCTAAATAAAATGTTTTACTTGGCACCACTCCTAAATAACCTACAGGCCTATAACTGACTGCTGACAGACTGTAAAATTAAATATCTTCTCTCATAAAAGTGCATTAAAGTGCATTTTAACATTATGTAGGACTACTACAACAAAAATCAAAATAGTGCTTTAAAATCACAGACCGGGGTATTTATATCACCGACGGCGACCGGAGGATTTATAGGCTCGAGCTATCGGTGACGGGGGTGAGCGAGCGAACTTTCCGTAGCACACCTCATGACTTCTCACGGCACACAGGTTAGAAAACACTGCCTTAGCCCATATCTTAACCGTAGTCCTTCAACAACAACAAATGCACCAGGAATTGCATACTACACGCGGTTTTTGTCTGCGTCATCACAACATCATGTTTCGGCCGTGTTTAAAAGTCTTTCGGCCGAAAATGCATTTTTGCCCATTTTTGGCCGAAAATTTTCGGTGGTCGAATATTTGGTGCATCCCTAATGGTAAGGAATGTTCTTTGGTTGTAAGTCACTTGTGTTACACATAATTATGTTGCTGCCATAATAAAATATTAGGATATTCAAATAAAATTGTAAGGTGGTAAAGGCTTGGGGGTCACAGTAAATGTGTAATGTCCATCTGGAATCATTTGCTGCAAAAGTTTGGGAACGTCTGCTCTAACCTGTATTATGTCGCATGGACATTTCATCATCATTAATCTTAGCAAAGCAAACTTTGTCTGTGTCTTTAAGCTGAAAATGCTGCAAGTATTTTACTGCTACATTCAAAAAAATATAAAAAATCAAGCCCAATACATGAAATGTAATATGAGACTATACTGTCAACCGTTTTGAAGTTCAGTACTTAGCCTATAGTCGTTGGTTTCAGAATCAGCCTTCATGACTGATATGTAATGTGTACTTTGAGTTTTTGTGTGGCTGTGTTCGGTTTCAGGCTCATTGGTGGATAAGAAGGGAAAGATTGTGGTGCCAGGAATGTATGACGATGTTGCTCAGCTCACTGATGAGGAGAAAAAGCTTTACGAGAAGATCGAGTTTGATCTGGAAGAGTACACCAAAGATGTGGGAGCTCAGCGTCTGCTGCACAGCACTAAGGTACACTTTTCAGTCTTTGTCCTATATGTTATGACCTGACTACAGTGTTTGCAGGTCTTCTGTTTTCCTGCATGATTGTGAGACATCTATCCATATCCTTATTCCCCCATTGTTTATCGTTCCACATATTCATTCTTACAGCTTCTTCAATTTTCTCGCAAAATTGTCAGCAAAAATTGTGAAGGGAAAAATAGTTTTTTTTTTTCTTAGAATCAGCATAGCATATTCAGTTTAATATTACAGCTTAACTTTATTGCATAGGAGCAAGTGTTGATGCACCGCTGGAGGTACCCATCTCTTTCACTGCATGGAATTGAGGGCGCTTTCTCTGCCAGCGGAGCCAAGACAGTCATCCCACGCAAAGTCATCGGCAAGTTCTCCATCCGCCTGGTGCCTGACATGGATCCCAAAGTGGTAGAGAAACAGGTGTGGAGGCTTTTTGTTCTGATGGCTCATGTTTACAGCTTTGAGAAGTTTGCATTTTGAAAATATATTGTTACTTTTGTACACCACTGCAGTGGATTTGAAATGAAACAATCAAGATGTGATAGAAGTGTAGACTTTCAGCTTTAACTTTTTAGGAATTACATTTTTTACGAAGTCCCACCATTTTCACAGGTTCAAAATAAATGGGCAAACTAACGATTATAAACACAGGGACTATTTTAGTATCAACTTTGATCAACTTTGTATGCAAACAAAGGGGCAATGGAATAAACTGAACTTGAATAACTGAAAACTAATAATGGTTTGAACCATTGTGTGTCTTTAGCAGTGTAGTCTGTACCCAAAAAAAATGCAAAACAAGTGTGTAAACAATCAATGCAGTTCAGAAAATAACACTATATAGCACAATAAAAAAAAAAACCCTGTGAAACATGAAATTCAGATAAGTTGTATCCTATGCAAGTCAGTTAAAGGCCTTGGCAGACAGAACAGAGATTCTATGGAAAGCTCAGTTAAAGAACTCACTTAAAGTTAGTTTAAGAGACAGTTTTAAGTTTATCAGTTTGGCAGCTAGAATAACAGGAATTTGTATAACACATTAATCAGGTGAGTACCCATGCTTACTAGCACCACCAAAAATCTCTCTCTTTGTAAGAAGCTAGCACATGTTACCACACCACTCTGGCTGTATCCTCAGCCAGTCCACTTGTAAAGATGGAGGAAATGTTGGTTGGTATCACAGCAATTCCAAGCATACAGAGCATGCGGTCCTGCAGCTGCTTTTAAAGCAACACCTCACACAAACAGGATTACTGTGAGAGAGCAACTGATACTAATTTGTTCCACATTACATATAACTTTAAATGTATAGAAAGTGTGTTATTCATTAGGATACTTCAGGATATTCAGTTATTGGAAAAGAATTAACTTTAGGGAGGGCAGTAACAGTAACTGTGCTTCACACTAACTCATCATTGATTGATTCCTATGACAGCACAATTTTTTTTTTATTGGGTAATCCAATTAAGACAAATCGGAGTATTCACAGAATAATCTCAAAAATAACGAACCCAGCGGAGAGCATAAAAATTAGATTAACTTATAGATTAACTTAAAGGTGACCTATTATACCCCTTATGCACATGTTGACACAGTTCCCTGACATTTTACTGAAATATATGAAACATGCTTTGGTCAAAATACTGCAAGGATAAAACACCACAGCAGTCTTCATATCCGGTCTAAACTGACGTGTTCAGAGTGGCTTATTTGAGAGACTGTTCCTTTAAATGATAATAAGCCACTACTCACCCCAACCCCCTCTGGCCAATCAGGTAGTACTTTCCTTATGAATATTCATAACGTTTCCCCTGCATCTTAAGCCATTGGTGGAGATATTCAGATGGGGGTGGTATAGCTCTGATGAGCTCCCCTTGTGACATAGAAAGAGAGCCAAATCTGACCGGCTTTTTCGAAATCACGTTTTCTGTAATAGGCAGCCCAAAAGAAACTGACTGTGCTGTCTTATTTCAGGGTTTATGAGTTGGTAGGCATGCTGGATACCCAAATCTATATACACAAGCACTGAAAAATGAGGTTTTCATAATATGTCCCCTTCAAAGCTATAATTGTGCAATAGTAACAATATTTGGCAGTGAAGCAACTACTTGATTGTCTTGTATCAAATTGTGCAAGTTTTAAAATTCCTTGAAAAAATCCTTTTTTTTTTTTTTTTTAATAATAATGACACTGATGATTAGAGACTTGCTCAGTGTGTTATTTAACAGAGTCCCAAGTTCAACTTCATTTTAAGTCAGAATTTCCACTTCCAGACTGAGAAGAAAGAGAAATACTCTTCTGTTTTGTGCACTGATTATTCTCAAGAGATCTTACTGGAAGGACATGATGTGCTTGATTCTTAGGTCGTCTCCTACCTCACTCAGAAGTTTACCGAGCTGGAGAGCCCCAACAAAATGAAGGTGTACATGGGCCATGGAGCCAAGGCCTGGGTGTCTGATTTTAACCATCCTCACTACATGGCTGGTAGAAAAGCCATGAAGACTGGTAAGGAGCCATGCCATCTTGTCAGTAGTGATGCTCTTTATATCAAACAGATAGAACATATAATCTAGACTACTAATAGTAATATTTGAAAGAAACTTGATTCCATGTGGGGGATAAAGTGAAAGAAATGCAATGCTTCAGTACACTTATTAATCTACATATGTTTTTAAGGCAGCAGAAGAAAAAACCCTGAAAACTCTGGGATGTGGACAGTATACAGATCATAAGACAGATCAAGGATGTTGAATACTGATTGCCAGAAGTGGTAGCTGAGTTGAAGCAAAAATGCAGATCTCTAAGATGCATAAAGTTTCAGCACTAGGCATTTTTATAGACACTTCAATTCTTGTGCCTTGTATAGAGGGCGAAGGGATTAGAGGCAAGGCTGTGTGATGATAGAGGATATTATGCGAAGATCACAAATAATTGGTGCACGCTTTTGAGAGCATTGCAGGCATCATGTATATATTTTTAACATTGAATGAGTCCAGGCGGCACTGTTGTTAGCTCTGTCACATCACAGCAACAAGATTCTGGGTTCAAACCAGTTGGCTGAGAGTCTTTCTGTTTGGAGATTGCATGTTTTGTCCATGCCTGCCTGGGTTTCCTTCAGGTGTTCCACAGTCCAAAGACATGCAGATTAGGTTAACCGGCTACTCTAAATTGCCCATAGGTGTGAATGTGAGAGTGAATGGTTGTTCATCTCTCTGTGTTAGCCCTGTGGTAGGTTGGTGACCTGACCAGGGTGTACCCCTCCTCTCACCCAATGTTAGCTGGGATTGGCTTCTTCTTCCCCGTGACTCTGAAAGATAAGCAGTATAGATAATGGATGAATGAATAGATAGATAGATGGATGAATCCACACCAAGCAGCTGATTGTTAAATTTCTTTATATCTTAGTGCAGCTGAACTCTTGATTCTGATTGATCATAAGTTGTTTTCACGCAGCAGCTCAAACAGTAGGTAGTGGAGGCATTATGTTTTCGTTTCTCTGTCCAGCCATCCATCTGTTTGTGCATCTGTCCCAGATTTTCATTAACATGATATCTTAAGGACATGTCACTGAATGTTTGTAGGATCTCTATGGAATTATCACTGTTACCAGCAGATGAACTGAGATCAATTTTGAAATTGATCCAAACAGGGTCAAGGTCACAACAAGGTTGAATGTCACAAGTAGTTGTTCTTAAATGGCTTCTGGCGTGTTTGTCATACAGAGAAGTTACTTAGTTATGCAGTCATGTTCAGGGAGTCCAGGCTCGTTTTTTGACCTAGTTAAGGTTTTTGCTGTCTGTTCGTCCATATGTGCATCTTTACGAATTTCTTGTTAGCGTGACAAATATAAAAAAAATATTGAAATACATTTCAATTTGATATTTTTAGTGTTTTTAACTTGTCTAGGAGGCGTTCACTCTCTTTCTCTGTTTTTCTGTAGTTTTTGGCGTTGAGCCTGATCTGACCCGTGAGGGAGGAAGTATCCCTGTGACACTGACCTTCCAGGAAGCTACAGGACGCAATGTCATGCTGCTTCCTGTTGGCTCATCAGACGATGGAGCTCACTCCCAAAACGAGAAACTCAACAGGTATTTTGACTCGCATTCAGTCAGTGCTCGACCAGGTCTATATGGTCAGTAAAACTGCAAAATAGCCTTTTTCTAGCACCTGTATCTAGATATATATATTTATTACTATTCTTTTTCTTTTTACATTTTTTGTCTTTTTACAGGTCCAACTACATCCAGGGCACTAAAATGTTGGGTGCTTACTTCCATGAAGTATCTCAGCTCAGTTAACAGGCTTCGTGTTGATCAGTATAACCTTGTTGGCTTGATAAGGGAATGAAAATTGTCCTTCTTAATAAATTAAGGTATTTTGTGATTTCATAGAGAATGTTACACCAATATGCCTGTATGTACCCAGTACCCAGGAAATGCATCAAAAACAGTGGTATCTGTCACAAGCTATTATTTTCAGTGATTAACACATGCAGCAGTATCAGTACTGGAGTATTCTATGTATCATTAATCTGAGGATTCAGTGGTTTGATCCATGTCATGTGATCTAATGACGGATCATGCTGGAGCTACAGTAAAACAACCCCTGACACGAGATATATGGGCTCATATTTAGCAAGTAAACATGGTACTTTTGTTTAATCCAATCTTCAAAATCAAGGTGTTTCTGCTCTGGAGGCTTCAACCTGCTGGTGCATAAATGGTTCTTACAAACAATCTTGTATGCATGATCTTTGATCTCTTTCAGAAAGTATTACTGTTAAGGCATTTAAATCAGGATTGTAGAATGTCATACAAAAATGCAACAACAATAAAAGCTTGTTATTCTTCAGTTTGCATCACTTCTTTAAAGTCTGTCTGTAATTTCTGAACCCTCTTATTTTCTGACTGATCCTCAATACACAAGGTACATTCTCAGGATCAAAGAACAATAACAGTTTTGCACTGTAAACGGTGTGTATATAATTATCTTTAATACCACAGTGCTTGAATTCTCTACAGTCACTCACACAGAACACTATGGCGGACTCTCTACGTGATCTTACTTGAATAATAGTCAAATTAGACATAAAACATTCGCTGCAAAAATTACCACGGGAAATAAATAATTAAAAAATAAATTTTTTTAAATGGAAAAAATAAAAATGCTAATGAAAAAATGAACATGCTAAAATAAATGATTTCAAAAATTAACACATTTACATTACAACATTTATATATAATTACATTATATGTAATTATAAATTAATGACAGGAGGATATCAGGTGTGGAAAAAGAAAACATAAAAATACATGAGTCATGTGAAATAATCAGGTGTGGGGAAAATAAAACATGCCCTAGATGTGAAAAATGAACAAGCTGAAAAATGAATTGTGTGAGAAAATCATGTGTAGAAGTAAAAACATGCTAGAGGTGAAAACACGTTAACAAATTAATACTAGGTGAAAAGCAGATATGGGAAAAATAAAACGCATACTGAAAAGACATGAATCATGAAATAATCACTTGGGGGGGGGGGGGGGGTGCTGTGAAAAATTAAGATATAAATATAATGTGAGAAACTCGGATGTGAAAAAATAAAAACGCATGAACATGTGAAAATCAAATATGTGAACATGAATTTATAACATGGAAAAAATCTGATTTTTGGAAAAAAAAATTAAATTGCATTGCATGTCAAAAATTAGCACATAAAAATATATGAACTCTTGAAATAATCACGGGGAAATATAAAATTGTATGCACTATATATTAAAAGTCAATAGGTGAAAAAATGTGTGAAAAATAATCTGAAGTGTCTAAAAAAAACATGTGTAATGTTCATGTGTAAGGGCTAAACAATTTAATTAAATAAATACATAAATATGTAAATAAATAAATAAAATCATTTCCTGCCTTGGTAAATCAGTGTGTGCTGGTGAGCTGCATGGTGCCTACAGGTGGACTGACAGCTCACCGGTGGGTCTGTCCTCTCCATGCGGGAGGTCATATCTATCCCACAATCCCTTTCTCATAGCCTGGGGAAGAGCGTGAGCGTGGCCTGGCTGGCTGGACGGATCAGAATGGACAAACTTGTCTGGTGGCGCTAACTTTCAGTGACGACCGGCGTGTAAATAAGAGCAGACAGCCTGTCTCTGCCCTTAAGATTTGTTACGTCTCTTTAGAACAGTAAAGGTTTTTTTTTCCTCCTGCTTTCTCATCATAAATATAGCATGATGAAGTGCACATGGGTTTTGGGAGACATCATGGCCCGTGGCTGTGGAGGGCCTCAGAGTGCGCCTGTGTTCACCACGTGTTGCTTTGAGCTTTAAACCAGATTAGATTCGACTGGTGAAAGAGACGGAAAATCTCATAGCCTCTGCTGGGTTTTTCTTGTTTTTAAACACAGGCCAGGAGGTGAATTTTATAGCGTAGTCATTTCAAAGAAATCACATACAATATATGCACGTCACTTTTTACACACTTTTCGTGTTATGCTTAGCATATTTTTCCCCATGTAGTGGACTTTTCATGTGATACTCTCACCAATCATTTAGTTCAGGTGTTAATTTCTCATATGTGGTGTATTTGTTTTTATTTTTTCATATCTGATTTTTGCATATGTGTAAATTTCTTTCATGTAGGACATGTGGTTTATGTTTCACGTGCAATTTTTCATGTTATTTCTCTTATTTATTTATTTATTTATTTTATTATTAATACTATTTTATCAAATATGAATGCTCACATATTTATTTTCACATGCTAATGTTTTCATGTGGGCATGTGGTTTTATTTTGCATGTGATTTTTTTTTTTTTTTCCATAGAAAACTGATAATTATTGATGATAATGTTAATTTCTTTTCAGATGACATTGCTTACACAGTTATTTCCACATTTTAATTTTGACCATGTTTGTATTGTGTTTTTATTTCCACATGTATTCTTTTCCTCCCTCAGAATTTATTTCTTCACGTGTAAGGGCATTTGTTATTTTTTACAGCTTTTAATATTCTCGAATGTAAATTTTTCCCATGATTGCTTACATGTGCTTTTCACATTTAATTCTTTTTGCATAACAAAGTGAAATCCACCCTCTCTTATTACTCACATAATCATGTGAAATTAATGTGATTTTTCCTTAAGGCTGCTTATATGATAACATGCCGTCATGAATGAAAACAGTTTCTTTTTAATTATTCCTGTTTTTAATATATTGTAACTCCTTTGGGAAAGCAAATTAACTGTAAATTGTAACATTTATGCTATTCAGTAATTGCAATGATCTTTTGGATCATTTTTGTTTAATTTCACATGTCCAGTAGGTTTGCAGCATGATATTTTTCAGGTTATTATTCACTTAGAGGCTTTCATTCTTTTTTTTTTTTATATCTCAAAGATGAATACACACACAGGCAGATTGCCACATACCGCACCTACAATGGACATGTGCAGAGGTGGACAGTAACAAAGTAGATTTACTTGAGTACTGTACTTAAGTAGAGTTTTTGAGTATCTGTACTTCAC
>JAOVYU010000035.1:5069755-5081381 GCA_025674565.1 Synodontis membranacea
ACTTGTATTGGAGTAACATTTGACCAGTAGTATCTGTACTTTCACTTAAGTAATGAATGTGAGTACTTTGTCCACCTGTGGACATGTGAGCATCAAAACTGGACCACATAGCAGTGGAAGAAGGTGAGCTGATCTGAGGAATTTTCTTTTATATAATATGGAAGGCTGGGTGCGTGAAGAGATGACACCAAGATGCACTATGGGAAGAAAGCAAGCTGGTGGAGCCACTGTGATGCTCTGGGCAATGTTCTGCTCTGAAACCTTGGGTCCTGCCATCCATGTGGATGTTACTTTGACACATACCACCTACCTAAACATAGTTGCAGACGAAGTACAGTCCTTGGTCCATGGCAACGGTATTCCCTAATGGCAGTGGCCTCTTTCAGCAGGATCATTTGTCCTTCCACATCGCAAAAATTGTTCAGGAATGGTTTGAGGATCATGACAAAGAGTTCAAGTTGTTGACTTGGACTCCAATTTCCCCAGATCTCAATTGGATGTGCTGGACAGATAAGTCTGATCCCAACCTTAGCTTATAGGACTTGCGGTCTTTGTGCCAGATGCCACAGCACACTTTCAGAGGTCTTGTGGAGTCCTCATGATCATGCTGATCGGTGTATGCTTGAACTTGAATTTAACACCAAAATCATAAACAGCTTCGTTGTGAAGTTTTGGGAAGTTTATGACTTTGGCCACTAGATGGAGACAAATACTTAGTCATTGTAGTCACAGCTTTTCCATTCCTGTGATATGAAGAGGGCGATGTAATAAAATGCTTCAGCCTGGGAATAAGGCTTTTGTTACTCTGTTTTAGGATTTATAAGACATGGAACCTCTTGTCTAGGCTCAAAACCATATTCATGTCATGTTATACAAAAAAAACAAACAAAAAAAAGAAAATCACATCCCATAGGCTACATTATATTTTTATAAGACATTTTAAATTCTCATTTCTAACGATTGAATTTTTCAATATTGCCTGGAAAAATCTAACAATGATTATCATAAATTGTCCTAATACATATTGTTTTATATTTCTGTTCTTTCACACCTTATTTGTCTTTCTTTCTTTTTTTTGCATGGTTTTTTTTTTCTTTGACTCAGAACAGAGGAGGTTGAAGGGATGTGACCTTGTTCTTGTCAGTTTCTATGTTTCATGTTCTGCATGCAATAAACACTAGGAGCATTGTACTGGATCCTTAGTTCACTGTGATGACATGTCTCACACACATACACACACTTCTCTACAAGCTCAGAATATTACATGTAAACAAGATTTTTCAATAAATGTTCTAGGAAAAATACAGTCAGTTTTATTTCAACCAGCTTGCAAAAAGGATATCAACATTTCATCCCTTGTTGTAACAAACCCTTGTTGCAAAAACAAAACAAAACAAACAAACAAAAAAAAGACATCAAATCATATTTCAGCCTAAAAGCCTTTGCAGAAACACCCTTATATGGCTCTAAATCAAAGCACATTTTATGCCGCAGGTAGTTTTCTATCAATAACTCATACAAAAACTGCAGATGAAGAAAAACAACAGATAAAACCAAAACTCTCTACAATTCACCTGCAGGAAGGCAGTTGACCTCTAGTGGATTTTACTGGGACTGGCTTTCTTCCAGATTAGTTTAATTACCAGCACACACTCACAGATTAATCAAAGATAAAGTGCTTCTGAAAGTAATTGATCAGTTTTTCTTCTAAAAAAAAAAAAAAAATAGAGATGTAACTGGAAATGACTGCAAATTGGTCACTGCTGTATCAGTTCTCTATGAAGAAGGCAATACTGTATTACTGAATTGTCTCTCTGATTTTTTTTTTTTTTTTTTGTCTGATGTCAAATGAAAAATTCTCCTTTCAAGTCTTAAAATAACTGAAAACATATGGATATGCCTGATGAACATTTATCCATTTGGATGTACTGTATTTGTTCCAATTAGCGATCCTTCATGCTTCATACTGTGAAATCTCATTCACACACCGTACTACAGTATAACACGACAACGTCCTGATTTTCACTAAACCTCTGGACTTCTCACTGAGCTCCATGCACATCTCGCATGGTCACATGGGGAGATCTACAGCGTTATGGAGTTGGTGGGTGGATCAGCAAACTGAATGGTGATTTTTATTTTATTTTATTTATTTATTTATTTTTGGAGTGGAGTTCCTCTTTAATGCTCTAATACAATTAGACGAAGACAGCTCACTTGGTTATGTTTAATGGGGATGACATCAGAGGAGAGAGTGGGGAATGAATAAGTCATTCTCGCTCTCGTTTCAAATGTGAAAGATTCATACCAGCAATTTGGATGACAGTATTAATTTAACATGACACTGCATTAATGGTCAATTTCAGATTCACAGAACTCATTTAAGTGGAATGGACTCCCTTAATTTGATGAGATGTGATAGCAGTGAGATGTCACATCTCTCTCCATCTCTCACTCCCTGTGGCAAGGGAAACACGCACAGACGCTCGCCGGCCTCAGATTTGGAATGCTGACTGAGCTGTGTGTGTGTGTGTGTGTGTGTGTGTGCGCGCGCACACGTGTGTGTTTGTTTTGGCCTTTTAAATGAACCGACTCCATCTCTCAGCACTCATTAGCACTTTAAGATTTGATGTGTTTCCTTTCTGACAGTTAATGAACCACACATGCTTGCATTCGCTCTAAAATGCTGTAAATATGAACACAGTATAAGTACATTCTTCTGACTGATCACTTTTTCCCGATGGGTGTGGTCTCTTCCAAGATGACTCCACCCACATCCATGAGAGGTCACTGAATGGCTCACTGAGGAAGATGAATATCTTATGCCTTCAGAGACACCAGAACTCAACCTAATTGGGGAAATTTTGGAGATCTCCTTCGCCATCAATACACTAACTAATTGAATTTTGGAAGAACGGTGTTCATCAGTCCATTACCTCTCCAGAGACTTGCAAAAGGTGCAATAGGTGCAAGGTGCACTGAAGCTTTTCTGGAGATTGTCCTGGTCTTATTAACACACTTTCAAAAGGTTGCTTGAATTTCTAAACTGATTAAACACTGTGAATTTTAAGGGGACATGCAAAAAAAAAAAAAAAAAAAAAAAAAAAAAAACATTAAGGGATCTAGATCCCAGGTAGATATTTATGTAATAGTATCTTGTATATACACTTATGTATAATTATTAATCTTGGTCTGTTCCACTGGGGAAATCCCATATACAATGTTCCCTTTTATATTTCTTCTTGTTGGGTGAAACCTGCTTCTACTGGGCAAAGCTTTCTACCACTTGAGCAGAAATACCCAATGAGCCTCGTAGACTGTATCTGCTCTACCACTGTAAGTGTAGCTGGTCTGAAATGCACCACAATCAGTTACTTCAGCTGACACATTTTTTGCTTGCGTTCTGCACAATTATTTTTCTGCATGGGAGCATCATCAGAAGTGCAGCTTAGAGGGAACAGTGCCTATATAGGTATTGTATAAAGGGGAGTTCCTCAAGCATGATTACTTGCCTTACACCACACTAAATGGGTTCTAATGGGTTGCTGTGGTTCTGTTTGTGACTGTTTCTCCAAAGGAAAGCCTCTGGTACAGGATTCTACATAGGGCCTTTAAATATTCACACAAACCAACTGGGTTTCTAGTTTCCTCCCTCCTTACAAATCATGGTAGCAGGTCTAAAGTGTCACTTTGAGTGTGTCTGTGTGTGTGTGTGTGTGTAGCCCTGCAATGCACTGGCATTGCATCTGCATCCAGTGGGTCCCATATTTCTGCCATGTACCCAGCGAGGCAAGTATAGAAAATGTGAAAGTATATCTAATGAAATAGCTTTTGGACACATTTTCCTCTTTGACCTATAGCAGGCTAAAAACACACACATATAATGTATGACTGTCAAGTCACCAATCAACCAACCACTTTCACTTTCCTCTCTTTTTCCCCCTCTGATGTCTTCTCCTTGTTGATAAAGTCACAGCGTGTGTGTGTTTGTGTGTATGTGTGTAGGAGCTGTCAAGGCCTTGGCTGGGTGTGTCTCTGAGGCCTGCTAATGGCTGAAGTCGCTGCTTTCGGGCACTCTGATGGATGGCGGGCCGGGACGCCCTCTCTTTCATCCCGACAGGCCTGACTCGTCTGATTTATTAATGACAATAATTAGGAATAAACCTCTTCACGACCAAACCCTCCATGATTAGTGCACTAATGATGGAGGGGAGGGCCATGGATCTGGCGATCTGATTAATGTCGGCCATTTTGACCTTTTAAAGCCGCACTACTTTCAGTGTCTGGGGAAGGAGAGAGAGTGAGGGTGACTGTCTGTGATGTCCACTTACAATTAGTCGATGACTGAATTAAAGTGTGAGATGCACCATTTTTCAGTATTTGTGTGGTTTGCTAGTGTGTTAATGCTGTAGGTTGAATTGAGGTTGATCTATTGCAGAAAAAGCATGATTTGCACATGGGATTTTAACTTTGCTTTTTCACAGATGCCATTAATAAATGCTTAACCTTCACAAAATTCTAGACGTTGCACATTTGAATAGGTCTAGCTCAAAATGCCCAAAGAATTGTAGTGAAACTTTGTCTGCAGTAGTACATCCATTTCCTGAGACCATTTGACTCAGTGACATTTGATTATTAAATGCAAATGACAGTCAGGAACCAGTTAGACTGACCATATTTCCTCCATTGCTCATAGACAGGGAATGCAGCATGGACACTGACACCCATCTCCATCTCCTTAATGACCGGGCTAACTCCTGCTGTTTGAAAGCCTACACCCAGAAGGCCTTCACGAAATGGAGGACAGGGGTGAAGGTCAGCGTTTTTACCGGGGTCAGACAGGAGGCAGTGAATTTGGAGACAAGCAAGATCAAAGGCAAACCCTGTTGAGTGCTGGTGATGGCTTTATTTATCTGAACATTACTGTAGTGTCAGGGTTAGCTTGCTGTGAGCTGTTATGCCACAATAAGGTTGCATTCTTGATGAGTGTTCTCTGAGTGTTCATTAGGTGCTGAATAATTTTCTATAATAGCAGCATGGACAGTTAAACCAGCTGCATGGTTTATATTAATACGCTAAAGCAGGTATTTTCGACTGATTGTAACACAGCGGCCACCATTCCGACTAAGAAGCAACCAGAAGACCACTAATGTGGTGTGGGAGGAAAGGGATTGAGGTGGGAATATGTATGAAATGCATATGCATGTGATATTAGGGACACATCCCAACATTAGCAAAGCACAATCTACCAAGGATAGACCATACTGACACTATTTTAATCCTGAAAGTCACCCAGGCTTTTCAAAATTTAATATATTTGCATGAATTTGATTATTCACAAACAGTAACTAATACATGGAAATGCGTTAAAAACATAACTAAGTAAATAAATAGTGACAGTGAAACACTGAATGCATGGAATCAACCAACTGCAATATTTTCATGGACCACCAGGGGGCCGAGGGGCACTGGATGAAAACTGGTGCACTAAAATTATCTTTAATATAGTAAAAGGTAATACACAGGGACTTGTATTTGCAGACAATCCACATGAGAGTGTGTAAGCCTTGTTATGGTGAAGACAAGGAGAAATTTATTTAGCATTTGTTGAAAGGAGTCAACAGTCTCAGCAATTTGTCAGATGTACAGTCAGATGTAAAGCTGTAACTAGTTTTCCACCATGTGAAAGTCTTCAGATCTTTGTGCTTTTTTGTGCTTCCTCTGTAACAGGACAAGCTCCATTTCTTGTTTTATTGTCTTCAAAACAGACGAAGGAAAGACTCTTTATAGCAGCTGTAACAAAAGTGATACAGGAATTGCCATTCTACAACCTTAAATGTAACTATAAATGGATAAAAAGTATGATGTGATCATTAATTGATAAAAAAATGTAACCAAATTGCTGTGGTTTATGGGGGGGACAATGTGCAGTTGTTGGGAAATAATCAAGTTCACTAACTCTGCTTTTTGTTTGTGTGCATCATATCACTGGTCATTTTTCTATAACAGCATACCCTTTTGCTTTTTTGTCAGTTAACAATGTTTTTATTTGACTGTTGCTTGGGGCTGATTTGTAACTTCAGGCCAACTGTCAAGAGGTGAACTAGCCATCAAGTCTTTGTGCTGCTGAGATATTTGACAACTTCACCCACCATGCAAACGAAGCCGCTTGGCTTCCTTGAGCACTAGGCTGCCTCCCTAAACCTAATTTTTCCTCATTAAAAGTCCCCTTGCCTTGTGTTGTTATAATTTCCTCACTCTGTCTCCTAAAACAGAGGGCCCTTGATTGAACACGGGTAAAGTCGGTCATCATAACATGACCTGCAGATACAGCAGAAACGGTGCGACGGCTGACCCCGGCAAACTGCCTCTCTGCACATATTGCGCAATTCTTCATATTTAATGGGGAAACATGAGGCGGTGATTTTGTGGGCGCTTTCTCTCTGGTGTCTGCTGCTCGGGGTGGAGTGAAGCCACTTAATGAGAATCCCCTCTTCTCCTCCATCATTTTAAAGCAGGCAGTGCACTCAGCAGCCTTGGCTTCCCTCTAAGGACCCCCACCAACACCCCCCCCCACCATGTTGTGCTCGTTTTTGTACCCACTAAATTATGCATGAGCTCCTTAAACGCCGTGAAACATTGGTTTAATATGGAACAAACTTGTTTTCTAGCTTTCCCAGCTCAAATTAGGGCAGGATACTTTAACTTTATTCAGTGTTTTTTTTTCCCCCTCCTTCGCCTCTGCTGGATGTAGTTGATGGCTTTCTTTTTTATCGGTCATTTTTTTCTGACTTCTGCATGCAGACGATAAATACTGCATGGATCTGCTGGGCGTTTTGAGTTCAGCTATTGTGCTTGTTTCTCGTTGATGCGATAAAGTTAGATCAAGTTTGAAAAAGTGCCTGCTTTTAATGTCCAAGGATGCATGACTCAAGGCTGTTTTTAGATTATTCACTTTGCTTTTTTCCATTAAGATTAAAGTCTGACATCTGTAATACTTCACCATCAGCTAGTGTATGTGTATGCGTGTATGTATGTGTGTGTGTGTGTGTGTGTGTGTGTGTGTGTGTGTATGAGGCTTTTTTCCTGACTGCGAGTCAAAATCATTGTGACTCCCTCCTCATCCCACATCAGCCCTCTTAACTCAACTCTATTGTTAAACATCATCCTCTGCTGTAATTTTTTATAATCCTCAAATAGAATCCCGTTAAAACTACGACGCTAACTATTTTTACTTGCCTTACTAGCTGCGGCAGATGAGAGGGGATATGTAGATGATTATATTGTCATTTGCTGAGCTTCACTGCTAGAGTAATTGTAAATCATTGCCTCATGACATGTCAAAGGATGTCGGTAGTGGGCAATTAAATGGCACAATATAATAGAGCAAATTATTGCCTGTCAGATTTTGAACAACACAGTTGGTATTTGAATTACACTTAATCATTATGTGCATTAGAAAGCTCTTTCGAATCCTGCATAAGACCGAGCATGAGCCACTACATTATTTAAACCTCTAATTGTGAAAGCCATTTATTTGTGGTTAGAGTACAACAAGTAGAGTCTTACAAAGCGCCGTGGACTTAAAAGCTCAATACATCCAAATCAAAGTCTTCAGGGGCACAAACCAAATTGGCCAAAATGGGCAATTTTCACAGACAAGTGTTCTATAATTTCAGAGTGCAAGGATGAATATTAAATATTTACTTTTAACCAACGAGAAGCTGGGATCCCGCTTTGCATAATTCATTTAACAAAATAGATGAGGTTATATTTTGTCTAGACAACACACTTCTGTTTCACAACACTACTCGCGCTCTTTTGCGTTTTCAGTGCATTTATCTGTTTAAAAATGCTGGTAAACTCTCATACAAATTACAGTACAGTTTTTTGTTATTTTTTTATTTTGTCATATCAGGTCCTTGATTTGCATACTTTAAGGTTTGGAAGGTAGATTTCATGTTATTATTAGAAGAATGGAGTGAAAGAGAAAGAGATGGCTAGCAGATGTATTTAGCATACACTGGTTCCACATGATGTCATGTAAAATTGCGTGTACAGTCACAGAGACCAGCACACGAAAGTGTTCACTACTCTTAGTAATGCAAAATTAGCTGACTATCTAACTGTCCATCTCTCTGTCTGTCTGTCTATTTTTTTGAGTCACCTTAGTCAAGAATGTACTTACGCATTGGTAATGGTGATCTGTCTGTCTCTCTGTCTGTCTCAGTTTTTTTTGTGTGTATGTATCAATGGATCATGTTAGGTCTCTTTACGAGTCATCCTGGTAAGTCAAGTGTCAATCTTAATTACTGTCATATTACTGACTCATAATGGCATTGAATATTCTATTCTATTCTGTTCATTCATTCATTCATTCATTCATTCATTCTTTTATTAAAAAAATATTTTTGAAATCTTTATTTCGGTTATATTATGTGAGCCAAATGTGTGTATGTAATTCTGATATGAGATATCCATGTTATGCAACATAACAACACCCACACCCACACACACACACACACACACACACACACACACACAGTCACTGGGTGTGTGTATTTAGTTAGGCGACACAGTGCTTTCATATCAGCATGACTAAAGTACTGTTGTCACAGCAAGTCAGCAAACTGGCTGATTATAATTACATGTTTGAAGTGTGTTAGAAAAAATATCGTGCTATAGGCTGCCTGGAAAAACTGTGCAACTGCTTCACTTCCGTGTACTTGGAATATTAACACAACTACACAGTATGGAACAGTTTTGAATACAGGTTGTATAGAAGGAATATACTGCACTTGATTCACGCGGTAATATATACAGTGGAGCTTTGTGATTGTGTGGGCATTGTGTCGTTTCAGCTTGATGTCTCTCTGTGTGTAGGTTTTCAGGTAGATGGCACTGACATTGATGGATCCAAAATGAATTATAGGTCTTTTGATTTTACTGGCTTTGCTGAAATAGGTTAATGAAGTTTTACACAGTGCTTTCAGCCTCTTGCTCGGTATTGAAATTATTTATCACCAATGGACTGCTTGTTAGAGATACTTATTACATTCATTTACTTGTGGAAACTTTTAAAATATATGCAGTGTTGCAAACTGTAACTGCTCTGTCTTATTTAAAATATATTTTCAACATTGAATTGATGAGAACATTTAACATACATTCAAAATCACAAAATCAAAAGAAAAAAGAAATCAAAGATTAAAAAGAAAAAAGCTATTTTTTTTTTCTTTCAGGGATGTTCAGGAAATTTGGATGGTGAAACTTCCTGGTGAATATGCGACCTTTGTATATTTTTCGCAACCTGTGATAGATGACTCATGGTAAAGCATGTTTCAAACGTGAGTTGTTAAATGGATTCACATATTATTGGAAAAGTAATAGATTTTTTTTTTTTTTTTTTTAAAGTACTTCAATGATTGTATTTTAATGTAAAGTGTAGTTGTACAGAAATGCTATGTGCTATAGTCAGGTTTTATTAATGGTTTATTAAAGATCTGAAACATGCACAACACAAGTATAATATCAGTGTGACACAAATGGCACCTCGGTCATGGAATTGCCCAACTAGTTAACTAGTGATGCTCAATTGTGGTCCTTTATTTTGGAATTTAGAAACCATTATAAATATTTGTGGCCTTTGGTATGTATTTATCCTGATTAAACCCATAATGTGGGCGAAATTGACGATTTCTCTTTTGACTCGTTCTTTTTGTGGTGCATGGGTGGAGTATTAGGTTATTCTGAGCCTGTAAAAAGAACCATCATGGAGACAGTGCGGGCTGAGACCTTTTCTTTTTGTTGTCAACGGGCCCCATCCCTGTCTGTCATATCATATCAGTGCAGCCCTCCCACTAAGCCATGGGCTTGTTCAAAGCAGTGCTTTGGCTCATGTTGCTCCTAGTCAGCTTCTCCAGAACATCTGTTTCCTTTCGGGAGGAGGAGAGACAAATAGGCCCATTGTCAGTGCTGTATCTGTACTTGTATGGAGATCCTTTGGCTTCTAGGACAGGTTGGAATTATCCAGGGAGGGTGAAAAGCAAATAGCCCTATAGCTCAATCACCATTGTTTGGAATCAGTCAGCGGTAATATTAGTGTTGCGCAGAACACAATTACTCAATAGCAGCGTCTTAGTGTCGTCTTGAATTTATCCCCCTGACAGATCCGGAGACGGATAATTTAATGCAAGTTATGATTAAAATCCCCTTACTGTCAACCCCCCTTAGAACAAATAACAAATACCTCTGTTTGGAAAAATGACAGTTTTAAAAATAAATGAAATTACACGTTAGAGCGCGCACAAGCAGTGGAGCGATGGAATTTATGGAGCTGAGATGTGCTGCGGGTTGATTTAGGATTCGTGCTCGGGAGGGGGGCGGCAGAAGTTAATGACTGATTAACAACAGCAATTAAAAGATGAGGAAAAGGTATATAATTAAAATGGAAGTTCTTGCTTGTCAAGAGCATGCATGTCATCCATTGTGAGCTTGTTAAAAAAGCCAGAGGAAAAAGAAACCGGCACTTAATTTGTAGCTTGGCAGAGAGTAAGGGGGTTGATCGTTTGCCCGTGGACGCTTTTCTGAAGGCTGTAACTCAGCTGCGAGTGAGGCCATGTCATTAGAAGTTCAAAGCCATGCATTTTGTGTTGACAGTCATCGGCAGAGGATATTTGGCAGTCAAGAGTAATTTAACTTAATTAATGGGATGCATATTTGATGGGAGGAATAAAATATTCAGGCTCAGCAAAGTGGAAAAAAGGAAAGATTTAGTGGGAGTGAAAGGTGGAGGGATGTAATTTGTGCATTCAATTCAAGGGCTGCTGAGGGGAGAGAGAGTGAGAGAAAGATGGAAAGATAGAGAGAGAGAGAGAGAGAGAGAGAGAGAGAGAGAGAGAGAGAGGATAAACCAGGAAAAAAATGGCAAATGGAAGAGAGAGAAACTGAAAAATGGACAGGAAATGGGGATTAAGCGAGGTGAAAAAGGAAAGAGTGTTTATGACAGTACGAGAAAGTTGGAGAGAGAGCAAAGGAAAGGTATATGAAGGGCTATATAAAGCTTGCGAGAAAATCCTGCTTAGCCAGAGATGGAGATACATCCTCATTTAGCAATAAGATTAATCTGAGAAACGGCTTCAGCTTTAATGATCACTCCACTCGCTTTGGATTGGAGTTGTACTCGCTGATGTCACTGTGTTTTCTTTTTTTCCACAAAGTGTCCTTGGGCATAGGAAAAAAAGTGCTATACTAATAAAAGATAATATTATTACACTTTTCTACTATATACCGTATTTCTGGCTCAGACTCAGTTTAGTGCATGCGGATACTCTCTTATGCTGTCACTATATAGTGGGTGCACATTATTTTGCATGATTGAATTTCCCCTCAGATCATATAGAAATAATGTTTTGAACAAGAAAGCGCATCCTATGTCACTCGAATTCTCCACAGACGATATATTACATCTCAGCATGTTGTGTTAACATATCAACATTACACCACCAAGGCATCAAAAAGGACAAAAACAAACCAAGAACATCATTTTTGAATATAAATCAGTAAATTTCAGGACTATAAATTTATTTAATGCATAGGAATGTTTGCCTATATGTACATTTTATAT
>JAOVYU010000035.1:5112149-5124526 GCA_025674565.1 Synodontis membranacea
TCTCTCTCTCTCTCTCTCTCTCTCTCTTTCTCTCTCTCTCTCTCTCTCTCTCTCTCTCTCTCTCTCTCTCTCTCTGTAACCCAGATCATTGGCAACATTACAATCCTCAGTTGGCTTTTTTTTTTTTACTGTCAACTGCAGACACGGACACACATCTCCTTGTTCTCATGACTGTAGACAAGGGGCACAAACTGAGCTGCTATCAGTACTGGGACAGACAGCATAGCATTGAGAGATATACATTTGTCTTGTAGTACTTTCACAGGTGCTATTTCTCTGGGACACTGATTGTGTCACTGGCAGATGTATGAGCGATTTGAGCCCTAATGATGATGACTGCACTATTTGCTTCTCATGACAATAGCCTGTAGTGGATGGACTAGTTTCACAGGCAAATTAGATTAGCTTCCACATACATTTCAAATATTCAGTTCATTATGCCTAAAAGACCATTGTGTGCCCAAAATAGATGATTTATAGACATGCTTTTTCAGCATATGTTGTATGTTTAGACAGACCTGTCGGAATGCAAAATGAGAAAAAACTTTCATTAATATTCTCAATTTTCCAAGCATTTTCCCAAGAGGCCATGGAAGGAAGGACTTTCTCAGAAATACTAGCAGACTGAATTCAGCTTTATTTGGATCTGGGAACAGAAAAACTGTGTGGTGCTGAGCTCTGATAGAAAATCTATATGTTGCCACTCTACAGCTGGAGTGTTTACTGCTGCACACTTTTCGCTCTATTACTAATGAGACACCTTAAGATGGAACATTTGAAATCAAACCAAAAATTGTATTTATTTATTTATTTTAAATGCATTTATTTAGCTGATTCATTTTTAGCAAATAGTTGTGGAGATGACTATATATTTAGCATTTTATACAAGGTTTCATTTAGGATTGATAGGATTGTTGGGTTGTCTCTCTCTAGAGTAACCTTGCTGCAGTGTTATTGCCAGAGCATCGCAAAGATTTTAGTCCTATCCAATTCTGAATCATGTCAAAATTTTCTTTTTTTTTCTTTCTTTCTTTCTTATGGATTGTGCATGCATCTGGAAAGATTACACAAAGATCTGCTAAGATTCTATAATGTATATCATAGTCAGATTGTCATGCTGGTAAAGTCCCCATGATATCCTGGAGCAAAAAAAATGTTTTTCATACCTCGTCTTAAGCATGGAGAGACTCTACAAAGTAGCCTTTTCTGTTGTTCTCCACCAAAACCAGAACGAAACCAGATTTTAAGTTTCAAATTCCAAACAACGGAATGCAGAAGATTTCAAATAGACTTTTCAAAGAAGCGATGCCTATGGCGGCATTAGATACACTAAGTTATTGTTATCCAAGCATAGTTATAGCCTAAATACATGTTATACCCTTGTAACATACTAGTGATCAAGCTCAACTGGAGCTGACGCACTGTCTTCAACAAGCGCTTAATTTTGTGTGAGCAAAGCATACATCATGCAGACACTTCTAAATTTGCAATTTATATGAAGATCGCTTATCCCATGTGAATCGGACAATAGTTACAGGAATAGGCTGGCAATGTTACTTAAGAGACACATGTTCAGAAATCTTATCCCATCTCAGAAGCACTTATATTGTTCCCATAACACAACACAATTTAAATGACTTTACTTGTGTGACTTGGTGCTGGTGTCATCTTACCTCCAATTCCAAAGCATGAGTTTTAGTTTTAAGAAGAAATTTCAGCTTTGAATTTAGACAAACACAAGCAGCTAGAAGCAGAAAGAAGCAGCAAAGGCTAATTCATGTGCTCTGTGATGCAGCCAATCCATGATGAATGGAGATTGAGGATGAGACCCCCCCCTCTTTCTCCAGCCTGTATTAGTTTTGCCTTTAATTACCATGGCTGGTAATGTTTCCTATCCATAACTGTCGGTTCTGGGAGGAGGCCAGAGCTGTTTACTGATGCACAAGCAATACTACCCTCTCTATTCTCCCGCCCTCACCAGAAAATCCAACCCCCCCCCACAACACCCACCTTGCCCCAAATCTGCCGACGGCACATCTTTCATTTCAATATTTCAATATTTATGCTTAATCTTTACAAGTGGAAAAGTTCAAAGTTATTGTAAGGGTATGTAATGTGTCTACTTTCCTCACTGTCAATTACTAGCACTGTCAGTCAGGTTTGTTGGTTTATTTATTTATTTCTCACTGACATGCTTGTGCAAGTGTAGAGCTAGAGACAGGTGAATGGCACTATAGGTCTCCGACCTATTATATTTAATGTTCAAACACTGTTCGTTTTCCTGTATGGCTTTAGCAGAAGGTGAAAAGAGCCTTCATTCATTCTATTCATTCCTCGTGGCCATCCTTCTGTGACCAGGATTTAGCTTCCACTGTTTGTTTTAGCACCAATACATTTAATTAGCTTCTGCAGTGGTCTTTCAGTTTAAGTGGGAGAATATTTGTTATGCCTTAAAATCACCCAGTATGTATATGTATGTCCATATGTACTGCACCCACTATATGTACCACATTTCGCTATTGAATATGAACTAGTGAGGAGAAAAAAGAAAAGGTCATGCTCATTTCCATGATGGCCTTCATTAGAATATGCTAAGGACGACCGGTGCTACTTTCTCCCCCTGCGTGATGAATAGCTCCTACATTACCTACTCGCCTCAAAGTACTCTTCCGTCAACCTTATTTGCATACCGCACCTTTATTTATTTATTTTGTGCTCTCACAAAATACTTACAGTTATTGCCTCTGAGGAGAGCTGGCAACCCGCTTTGCAATTTAAATTGGCGGTGCTTTATGGCGGAACAGTCAGCTTGTCATTGAAGAACTCAGAATATGTCTATGCTCTCAGTGTCTTTTTAAAAAAAAATGTTTAAAAACACACACCAAGCCCTGAGCCTCAAAACACGATAAGACTTGGATTAAACAGGACCATCTAGCCACCCCATTGGGCTGGTTTTGTTGAAACTATAAGACAGAACAAAGATACCAGACCACACCTATAAAACTATAGATTGTAATAAATATAGTAACTACCAATTTTCTATTGGCAAACAGTCCTTTTAGTTTTGATTTGTCCTAACATGGCATATAGTCCAATCAACATTATATTAAGAGTTCAGACCATTCAGAGAGTCCTGTGTATGCTTTTACATATTTCTGTACTTTTTCTTGCTCTTTCCCTCCAGTTGCAGGTCGCTTGGAGGATCTTTTGGACTTTATTAAGATATCTAATTGCTTCCAGCCAATCAGCACCCAGGGCTGCTGCTTTGTAGGAGGAATTCTGACTTCAAGAACCTGCAAGTTTGTTGATCATTTGGCATTGCTAGCCTATTGCTATGCCATTCTTCCCTATTTAGTTTTCATAGTGTATTATTATGATAAAAAAAAAAAAGAAGGGACAATTTAGAACAAGCACATACCTACATTTCATATTTTTCTTTTTGTTTTGGATTGTAGGTAGACAGGATGCATACTACAGGATTAGTTGTATTTATCATACTTCCAGTATGTCTTGAAGCTTATTATTAAACGCCATCCATTCCTCATGCCTCAAGGATTTCTACTCTCGTGAGCCATAATATTTTTTAACGGTATACTGTGACGCCATTAGGCCGAAAACACACACCTACTTTTTCCAGGTTAATTAATATAGTGTTGGACAATGTCCTGTTCTGTATTGTACACATGGTCAAAAAAAAGGGCCAAACCCAAAATTGCAAAACATGGGTAAACAAATAGATAAAGTGACCTGGTACAGGATAGCTTTTTATCTTTGATTTCCTTTAATGTTTTATAGTATATTTAAAAAAATAACTGAAAGCTGATGCATATTGATTGTGCAGTTTAGAACAGTATCCAGGGAGGTCAGTGATTTAAACTAGATCTATTTTTGCATTCAGCATCAGTACCTTCAACTGCCTTTAACATACATCTGTTACAGAAAGAGAAAAAAAGCAAAAGAAAGAGAGGTGAAGCATTGGCTGACCATTACTACAGTATGTACTTTCATTTGCCACTATGTGACTAATAGACCAAGGCTCATTCACTGTGAAATATTCATAATGTGAAGTAAAGGAAGAAATCAGGCCTGTCATTGATAAAGGTGATGGGAGTCACACACACTCTTTCACTTGATTGTTTTGGAAGCCAAATGCCCAGGAGTTTGGCCGCCCTTTTATTTGTAGGGGGAAATTTGTAAAAAATTAATTCACTCTCTAAAGTCTAGTACAGATAGTAAGCAGTAAACACTGTAAATAAATCATGTCCCCCCCTCCAGCTTGTTTTTGAACGGATAGACAGCTCCACTGGGGTGCTGCGGCTCAGCAGCCCTCTGAGGACTATGTGTTGAAAGGGAACCAGAACACTGGGTTTGAGTGGATGTTTAATGTGCAGTCCATGCCACTCAGTGGATCTGACCACTCTCCCAAATGAGTCACAGTACACATGCTGTAGACAACACGTCTGTAAAAACATAAAAGTGCAAACCTAGAGCCCTAGCGTGGCTTCAGTTTGATTGCATTAAAAACAAAATACAATCTTTGATATGAACATGCCAAATAAATGAATAAGAACACATTAATCTTTCCATCATAAAAAAAAAGGTTGTTATGTGATATGATTGATGGTTGAGTCATCAATCCGTGCTTTATTAAAGTTTGATTTGTCACCAATATGATCACAGTGTATGATTCCAAGACTTGTAAATGACAGACATTTTGCATAACACTCAAATGAATGACATGGTAATTTTATACCTGGATGCTAAAAATAATGTCCAATAGTTACGTCATTAGAAGAGATTTGTTTGTTTGTTTTTTTGCTGTAAGTACGTTAAGGTGCAGTCAGTGATTTTCAATCTTTTTTTGTAGTATTTTATGGAGTTGTTGCTATACTCCTGCAGCTGTTAATAAAGTATCTGCTTGAAAGAGAAACTCCAGTATCTGTGTTGCCCTTGGAAGAAAAAAACAAATGCACTGCAAGTGTTTAGGCGGGTGTGGTTTTGGGAAGAGCACTAAAACAGCTGCTATATTTCTTTGACATTAGGTTTTATAACAGCTAGCTTGAAATTAAAAATTAATTGATCCAGATTCTAAATAAACAATGGTGAGTGTCACTCGACTTGAGCACATTCACAATATAAGACACATCACTATAATTACCTATAAAAGTTTTTTTTTTTTTTTTTTTTTTTTATAATTTATAGTAATTCATATAATGCATTATGAATTGTAGTAGGCCTAGCGTTTGTAACAGGTTATATTGCCAATTCCAAGAAACTTGACCTCACATATGTTACTGGCCTACTGAGGCCTGCTCTGATCTTTAATAGCTGAATGTATATATACATATAATTTTATTAGTTTAAATTATTGATCAGCATGTAAATATTACAGTATAAGCTAAATATGATACCTTATATGTTGTATTTGTAAGGTAAGACATTTTAAATGAAAAATGAAAATTTTCTGATTTTCTGAGGAAGTTAATATACATTGGTGTATAATATATAATGTGTCATGAACTCTTCTAATGTATTATGCTATGAAGTTGTAATATACAAGACACATTTGTACTATAAAGTGCAATGCATTTTCAAAAATTATATAAGCATATAAAGGTTTATGCATGTAATATATTTATATTCTTTTCGATTGCTTCAAATACAGTCAACAATTAAGTTAACATGTTGAGTGCTGTGTCCTAAGTACCTGTGTTTAAACAAAGTCCACCCTGCATACGAGAGTAAGGAAAAAATCCGTATTACAGTAGACTTCTTTATGATTTTCTCATTATATATTCAAACAATTACACCTTGCTGTAACTTCTTCAAACTTCTCATTATGGCTTTTGAACTAAGAAAATTTAATGAGGCTGTAGAGGAGCTGCATGCGTATTACAATGCTTCAGGCTCTCTGTACATACATTATCCAATATGTTGTTGTCTTTTTTTTTTTTTTTTTTTTTTTAAGTGAGCAATCGTTGCAATATTACACAATTTCTATCATTTTCATTCTATTAGTGTAACGTATCCAGGGGCTGAAACTTGGCTCTGCTTTACACTGCAGTATTTATTTACTTTACTCCGATGATGACACATAGTTGCTTGCAGATAAAGAAAAACATAAGTACACAGCTTTAATGATGGAAAAAGGAAATATGCCTGAGTTAAAGATGGGTCCAGAGAATTGGTATTGTACTGCAAGCCTGTTTAAATTCTCCTGTGCTTCAAAGCTCAGGGCAGTAATTTATCACCACTGAAACTAGTGGTAGGTTTTTTTTTTTTTTTTTTGTATTATTTATTTGATTTCAGGGAAAGTTTTGCTAAGCAGGATAATGAGACTCACAGTGTTTAATGATTTAGTGAACAGCATAGGCAGAGGGAAAGAATAAAGAAAAAAAAAACATGCAGCTTCCCTTTCTTCATTATAACTAGACCAGGGAGCCATTGTGTTTAGAATTATTAGTTATTACTATTAAATATTTGTAGGTTGTTTGTTATTTATCTGGAGATGGGAAGTGTTAACGTCTCCCTTGTTGTTACTGGTCAACCATTTAAGCCTGACAGAAATAGATGTTTTTTCCAACAATTGTGAATGCTTGTATTCCAAATCTTTCCTCCAGACATTTGCATCACTAAAGGAAGCTAAGAAAGCTGATTTACACAAAGTATTGACTTTAGGACACTAAGGTACAGTCAGAGATTGAAATCTTTTTTGGGGGGGGGATTCAAAAATAGCAACAGCTTTGCCTAATTTGCTCAAACTAGTTTACCAAATGCCCAGCTTATTGTCTTTTTAAGAACTCTGTTCACAATTTCTTGCTTCACCATAGAATGCAGTTTAGTTCAAACATTTTTACCCCCAAATAAATTTTAGTATGATGAAAAATAGGCATAGGTAACTAATTCTTAAAACTGATCTAAATTATGTGTAAAAATGAAATGAAAGCCAAATATTGTTGCCATGATCTGATTTGAAAAAAGCTGTAGGTCAGTTAAGAGTTATGATCATTCATTCATTCATTCATTCATTCATTCATTCAATCTTCATATTCTGGTCCATATACTTTATATACTGGTCAGGGTAGCAGTGGATCCAGGCACCATTCATACACATTCACACTTGAGGAAATTTAGAGTCTCCAGTCCACCTACAGGCTTATTTTGGGAGGCAGGAGGAAACGGGAGAACCAAGAGGAAACCCCCTCAAACGTGAGAACTCACATACTGTATGAAACACCACACTGACAGTAACCCCAACTCAGGACCTACTGTATCAGGGACGCTGGAGCTGTGAGGCAGTATTACTACACACCTAGTTTGAGGTCAGGGCTCTACCTTGGGCTAGGGTCTTTGGTTCCACTAAAGGTAAATATTAAAACTACTGTACGGCATACAAAGACATTGTATTTTTACAATTATACCATTATGTGCTTTTAACTTTGTGGACAACAGTTGGAAGGTTGGAAGATGTTTTAAAGGCAAAGAATGGGACATACAATCATTAGATAATATTACTGTCTCTTTCAGGAAAATGCATGTAAACGTTTTTATTTTTTCTTTTACTATTAGTAGTATTTGTACTTTTTTAAATGACTAAAAAGTGATTCTGATAGCATATTTTTTGAAACCCAAACGAAAATAGACATCTTGTAATAGAATAGTGTTCTTTCATTTTTGCCTGAACGTAAAGTTTCTCCTCCAAAGTACACCAGCCTCATTACCATGACAATGTTTATCATGATTCATCAAAAGTAAGTCTCTATTGATCCTTATTACAATTCTTCAGCACAATTTTCCATACAATTATTCTTGCAACCCAATTTCAGTTGTCATTCTAGTAGTAAAGCATCAACTCTGTACTGCTACGAGACTAATAGACAGCCTAGTGTAATCAGCCCTGCAAAATGCCAGCACACTGCTGTTACAGCCCACACATGCCTTCATTCTGGTTTTAAGGTGAACCTGTAGCAATCATGCTGCCATGTGCAGCTGCTTCACCTTCAGTACTTCACACAGTGCTCAACTTTCTTTCTACTTAGTGAGGTCTGTTTGTAGCCCTGACTGCTGGTTTCATAGTGCCGTTTGTTCTACTTGGCTGAACAGCAGCTGAAGTTGTCAGTGGAAATAAGACTTTGTATTCAATCATACTGACATGTCCAGAGGAGACAGTGAGTGACAGATTTAAGACGTAGGTACAACAGCAGTAAACCCTCTTTGTCTCAGCATAACTTCACAATAGGGGAAACAAGAGATTTCCCCCTCCCTCCTTTTCCCTCTCACACATTCTGCTGCAGCCTTCGACATGGACAAGAAGTTAGACAGTGTGTCTGGTTTAGTAAGCGTGTTGACAGTGATAAACAAAGGATTGTTACTTTCTCTTTTTTCTAATCGTCTTTCAGTGGTCTCACAGATCAAGTGCCTGCTTTTCCAAGGCTATCAAATCTGTCGGCTGTTTTTTCGGTGCAAGGTGCGGGAATCATGTGATACATCCCTGAGAGCTTCCCAAACAGACACTCCTAAAGTGATATTGACATGTTGTCAAGCTTGCCTCTCTCCCTTAAGACCTCCCAAGCTCTGACAGACTCCAGTGAAGGCAGGAAAGTTGCCGTCATTCTCATCACACAGTAATTTCAGCCTGTCTCCTGGACTGATGCTTCATCTCTATTTTTAGATGTTCTTCCTATTCTCCCTCTTTTTTAATTCATACTCATCAAATTTAAAGTTCTCCACAAACACCTGCTCAGGAGCTCCTATGGGAATCAGCTCCAGAAGCTAAGTGATCTTGATGAATGGTTCCTAGTGGAAATAAACTCTCAATAGTTTCATTCATGGTTGGGCAGACAGGGCCAGCGATATATTGGCACCACATCTAATCAATGCCAACTGTGTTCTTCTCTGAAAAGCCTGTCATTATCACATCTTTTTACAATGATGGGTTGAATTCTCACAGCTGTTGACAAACCAACTTTACTGTCAACACCCTGTCAGGTGGCTGTCGTCAACCAATCAATGGTATGTCAACAGTTGTTGGTATTTAGTAGTTCTAGATAATTTGTTATTACCAACTTCAGCTTTTGATTTCCCTTTATTTGAACGTTCCAGTTTATAACTGGTAGTGTTTTGTAGACCATCTAGGAACCATCTCATTCCCTAGTCCTTTCACAGTTCTATCATACCAGATAACTTTGGGAGGGGGAATGAAACCAGAGAATATACACTATATATTGAGAAACAATGTGCAGAGAGTAACCTTAGCTTATGAGCTCATGCTGTCTGCTGAACCAACCTACTCTCACTGAAAGTCTAGCCAAAATGGGTCCAGTCATCATGAATCCTCAGTTTGATCCTACCTGCCTAAAAATAAACCAGTAGGTGGTTTGCTCCTTTAAATTGTTTCTAAAAATCCAGAAGAACCTGTCTATAATTAGACATTATTATCATTGATCTCTTTTGATTGATCTTTTTTGGCTGGTCCTTGTCCTCCATCTTTTGGATCCTAAATGTACAACTTTAGTTTAACAGCTGATATGAATACAATAGCCATCTTTTCTGTATGTCTGACTCCCTCTGGCCAAAATATAAATGGCATGAGGCTTCTTCTCTTCTCTCATTATGGTCACCTGCTTTTTTTTTTTTTTTTTTTTTTTTTTTTTTAAACTGTTTCTCCAATGCTCTCATTACTATTAATGAATCTGTGCAATAATTTTGTGCTAGGAAATCTCTGGACAGTAGTTCACTGGGTTGATGTCATATTAAAAGCGAAAGCACATAAAATTTCCCCTCGACTATGATGACTGCTCTGCTGATTCACTTTTCTTTCTCATACCACCAGGTGATATATTACTCCGTTGCTCAATTTTCCTCATTTGTCTCTAAAATCTCAGGGGTGTTCTACATCCCTCTAGGTCTACCCTCTGGGTCCCTGATGAGGTTTTCGCAGTTGCTGACCATGAAAAGTTCATCAAAGCAATGAAGCAGGGTGTGAGAGTATGTATATGGGTGTGTGAGATAGGGAGGATGGGCTGATAGAGCTGAGGGATGGTCTTTTTTTTCTCCAGCTGGAGCAGTAAAACAGCAGGTGGATGCCATCATTAGAGCTGGCAGATGAGGCGAGGGCCTCTTCATGGTGGGCCTTGCTTGGCCCGACTCGATCTGCTGCCCAGTCTAGCATACAAAATGGCCGCCATGGGGACGCTCATGGGGGACGGACTGAGCAGCCAAGTCTCACCAGGCTTACGAGGCTCCTCATCCTCCTCTGGGCCGCTTTATATCCCAATGGTGGGTCTGTATATTAGAGCTGACTCTCTTCAGGTCTTCCGGAGAGGAATGTATGTTTACGCTTGGTTAGAATATAATTTAGGGCTCTCAAAGTGTCATACTGCTCTTGGTTTGTTTTGTCTAACATGTTTGGAAAATGTCTAATATATTCAGGATAGATACGTGTTCTCATAAATTTTTAATGCCTATATTGAGCAAAAAAAAAAAAAAAAGGACTGATTTTATTGTGCATGCTGTGATAGGAAATGTTTTAACCAAAGATTCTAATTATACAGAGTTCTTGAAACAATGTAAATTTTTAAAACTACTACTACTGGGAGGATGATAGAGTGATGCAAATTTCAGAGAAAATAGTGAGCTAAATGTTATCAGAATCCTTATAATCTTGTAGTTTCACCATATCTAAGTCTCCATAATATTGTTGCACTTTCACTAGTGTATCGCTCCAAAAGGTTGTTGATTGATGCTGGACTTAAGTCCCTTGCTGTTACTGTGAAGTAAGGATGTGGCTTATTTGAAAGACACACTGTCAAAATGCATCACTGTGCTTGTCTACCCCACGCAAACACACTTGCATGTGCGCAAACAACCGTAAAGTGTAAAAAAGACTCGTCTCTTTCTTTGAATCAAATACTGACAAGAAGGATGACATTATTTGCAAGTTGTAACCATTAAAAACTTCAAAAGACTTATAACTTGAGCTCAGACTCAGTATGCTAGCATGAAGTAAGTAAGTGATTGCACTTTTACTGTGTAAGATTGTGTAGGAGATGGAACAATGAATCAGCCATAATTAAAATGACATGTTAATAATAGTGAATAATATATTATTAATAAATAATCAAATATTTCTGCGTCATGTTGCACCAAAACATATCAAAATTGTTGATTATTCTCCTATAACAGTATGTCCTATCCTGTTTAATTCTTCTTCTTCCGCATTAGAGCTATCCACGAAACAAGCTCATTTATGTTACCACAAGTCGTTGCCTTAGTTAGGACAATAAGGGCAGGTTGATATGTTACTGATGAACGGCAAAGCTCTTCATTCTCCATACATGAATTTATAGCTGTAGTATAAAATAGTTGTAGTATGAAATAGTTTAACCATTTATAGGGCAATAATTGAAATACTTGGAAATTCCTAAATTTCAAGCCTAGAGTGTTATTGGAGGGTATAGTTTATCAAAGCTTTTAATTTTTAGTTTGCAAATCAAGGTCAGTAAATTTACCATATAGTTACCAAAAATGTAAGAAAAAAAACTTGAACTTAAAGGAGCATTTATTTATTTATTCACAAAATTCAAATTCTAATCCATATGGTTCTACAAGGCCATTTTGGATGTCTGGTGAAGTTTCCAAATATGGTTTCTTGCCCTATAAAGGGTTAATCTTTAGAACTCATTGATTGCAGATTGTGGCATGACTTGTCCTTTCCAACAATGCTAGTTGCTTGTCTATGTGATGAAATGTTGGCGAGTAAAATAATTCATTAGCGCATAGTTATCAGACTAACTGTTTTTACCACCATGTTTTTTAAACTGGCCTTACCTGATGTGATCTTTGCAGGAGCCTAGTGAAGATAAAAAAAAAAAAATACAGTAATACCTTGTGCATGCGCCTTTCTGCCTTCGCGACTTTGCAGATTCGCGAAATTTTCTGTGGAACGTAACTAATTTACATTCAAGTTTTTTTCACATATCTGTGAAATCCTCAAAAAGCCTGGCATTAAATGATAACTGTCACACACTGCCCACGTCACTGCACACCAAGCCGGAAGAAGACGTGGCCGCGGCCGCTGGAATATAAACACAGCGCCACCATCTTGACTCTTGCTCTGTCATACTACTATGACTAGCTCCCTTGTGCTATCGATACCCAATTCCACTCGCCTCTACTCCCAAATATCTTCACTTAAAACTAAGGCTGCCTGTTAGTTCTCCCTGTCACTAGAGGGCAGTACAACTCGACTGTTATAAAGAAGAAGAAAGAGAGAGACTCGGAGCTGTAGAGGAAGATTTCCGTGTGCGTCATTTTTCAATTCCTGCAAGAATAAAATGCTGTTTTTAGCTTTGTGTTCAACTAAGTAAGTAAATTGA
>JAOVYU010000035.1:5159929-5170531 GCA_025674565.1 Synodontis membranacea
TAATAATAATAATAATAATAATACAATAATAACAGTTTTTATTTCCCTGCTACACTCACAATGTGAATTTTACTTTAGTGTATAAAATGTCAGCTGTCAGGAAGAGAGTGCAGATTGGGAAGAGAATTATATTTGGTTTAATAAAAAACAACAACAACAACAATGCAATACCATATTGTAGCAATGTGTGAATCAATGGCAGACCCCTTACCAGCTTGAATGATAAAAAAAAGGAATATAATTTAAAAAAAAAATTCAAATAAAATAATGGAAAATATATTAAAAAGAAAATATCTCAAAAACAACCAAAAAGAAATAATAATAAAAAGAATAACAAAAAAAAATAAACAAAATAAAAATGCATTGTTGAAAACTAAACCAGAGCTAATAACCCTTGAATGAATGAGAGAACACAAAAACGAACAAATGACCAATGTACTAAAGGTATTGCTCAGCAGGTGTGTATGAGGTCAGTTTACGTTAAATTCTTTTGAATTGTGATGGATGAGGGATTACATCTGAGGTCAAATTCTGCACAAATATGATTTTTTTCCTTCAAATATGTCCGCGGTAGTTTTTGTGACAAACTGCACTGATGATGGACGTTTTTCCTGGTTTATCACACCTAATTCACATCATGATTCCTGAGTCCATCATATTAAACACGTTAACGCTAAATACTGCAGTGCTGGGGCTGATACTGATTTGAGAATCACCAGATAATATACATAGACTGCAACGTCTCTGTTTGAACATGGCAATAAATAATAAATCACACAGGTAATGGAGATCAGTAAGAGCTGATATTCCCTTCCTGCTCCTGACTGATGTGTTTGTTTGGATGACATGACAGGAATAATGCGTTAGTACCTACTAAGCGGGGAAAGACTGAAGAAAAACAACATTAAGAAAGCATGTGTTTCTGTGTTTCTCTCAATTGCTACATTTTTACATCTTGTAATTAATCCTTGACACAGCTATTAATTTGCTTGATGTGCGCCGCTTATGAGCTGAAGTGCTGACAAGCAACATGAAAATGAGAACGCAAACAGGCTTTATCATACAAGTGGGATGTTTGAAGAGGAACAATGTTCTCTGTCTCTTTCTGTCTTTTTTTTTTCCCACTGTTCCCTTCTTTGTCAGGCGATGCAGGGTGCGAACATGCCTGCCTGAGCGTACGTGTTTGTTGGATCAAAGGCTGCCATCTGATCTCACAAATCCCTATTAAAAGCCCCGACTCAGTGCCCAATGCATCGATCCCAGGAAACAGGGGGGGCTTTTCTTAATAACTGTAGGCGTTTGAGAAAATCATCTGGTGTGCCATTAAACTTGCATGCTCTCCTCTCGGCAAACAATCGCCTGCTTAGCTCGTGACGGATCATGCGCGATGTGTACTCTAACATACGGCATCTTGCACATTCAGGGTTCTTATGTTGTGGTTTGGTTTGTTTCAACCCCCTGCAGTTGGGAGTCAGAGAAGTGTAAATTTTTAAGAAAATAAAGCTAGGGGGGAATTTTGTACTGGAGTTGCACTAGTTGGCAAAGCAGAGAGGTTTTACAAACTCAAGCAGGTAGCTCTGCAAAAGAAAAGGTTCGAGTGCATAGAAAAAGGACGCACAAATCAGAAAAGAAGGAGAATAATATGTTTAAGACGTTAAATCTCTCACAAACTCAAATCATCTATGTACACATGTGTACACCCAGTACTGTACACCACACACACCCATCTTTTCTTCAACCAACATTAAAACTGACCTTTGTAAATTCTTTCTTCATGTCTCTGTTCAGATTTTATAATTCGCATAAGACACATGATCCTTTTGAAGACACTACATCCCCCCCAAAACTACAATTCCCAGAATCCCTCACCACTGGCTACACCCATTTCCTTGATTCCCACCAGCCATTCTCTCATGTGTACAAATATGTAAGACTTGGAGTCGTGGTGGCTCAGTAGTTAAGATGTTGGACTATTGTTTGGAAGGTCGTGAGTTCAAATCCCAGTACCACAGTTCTGCCACTGCTGGGCCCTTGAGCAAGGCCCTTAAGCCTCAACTGATCAGCTATATAAATGTGATATATGTAAGTCTCTCTGGATATGGCGTCTGCTAAATGACATAAAATGTGCTGTTACATTCTGTGCGAAGTTTCACATTACTAAATATTCTCCAGTTTCCTCCTAGCTCTCCCAACAATGTCAGTAGGAGGATTGGCTACACTAAATCACCTCCAACTGTGAAAGAGTGGGTGAACATTTGTGCACAGTGTCCTGTGATTGGCAATTACTGAATGAATAAATGAATGAGTGGAGTGAAGGAATGAAAAAATTAAACTTTAGTCTTCAGAACGAGATGCTGTCACCTCTGATCTCCTCCATTTGGAAAGGAAGCATGTATGTTTATGATACTATTAAATAAGTCATTAATGGTGTTATATTTATGTATTTGATGTTGGTTTCTAATGGAATTTTGTATGTATTCACAGTCCAAAACATGGTTGTGGTTAGAACAATCAGATAGATAGATGGTTTGGTGGTCTTAATACATCACCAATAAATAAATAAATAAATACTTACATGCATACATACAACAACAACAACCAACTTTAAGGGGCAGTTATCTATTCTAATCCAAAACACTTTTGTTAAATTCAGCTAATATTTCCTGATGGTCTTCTATCTGTCCGCTCTATGGTGTGAGCTGAAAAAAAAAATCCAAATCTTGTGCTCATAGACAGCCCTGGCTCTGTAAATGTGCAAACAAAGAACACTTGTGTGTCGGACCGAGTGACACAACACTACCCAGGAAATCAGCAACAGGGGGCATTTTCCAGCCAGTCGTGGGCCAGGAGGGAGACGGGGATGTCGTTGTTAGTATTGTTGCCTCAGTACTGTTAGTCATACGCCTCCGTGAATTTGGGGGTGGAGCTTCTGAAGTGGGGTGTGTATTTGTTTTTCTGTTGAGTTCACATATCAACAATATTTCTCCAGAATTGACGTTTCTCCCTTTAACTGCAATGTCAGAATAGCATGTAACCTCTTTTTTTTTTTCTTAGGCTCCCTTTCTGAATGCACAACTCCCACATAACTGCCTTAGAAGTTCCGCAGTTGACGTGAGTCCATCCATAGTTACATTATCAATGCGAGCAATTTAAGCATTAACTTCTCACTACTGATATCACACATTTGATGTAAACAGAATTTCACGAAAAGGCTATGAATGCCATGCAGTTTTGAATAACTGAATAATTTGGATGGCAAAGTGCAACCTTTTATTGGATATTTTCCAGAAAGAGGGCATAAAGGTTAGATGTGTAGGCAGTGAGGCAGTTGGAGGACAGGGAATTAAAGCTGCACTGTCCAGCCTAAAGCTGAATGTCTGGCCTCGCAGAATGTTTATAACATCATTATGCCTATCTTTCACTATGTTTATATGGTTAGCTTCATTGCAATAGTTGTTCAGGTTTTGTAGTTTAGTGTAATTTATAGTTATGTCATGCGATGAAAATCAAAGGTAAAAAGCAGATGATTTTTTTTTTTTTTGCTAAATATATTAATACATATGTATAATAGTTGTTCTCCTGGAGATTCTTTGACCTTCTGCTGTGTCTCTAAAAGTCTGCACTTAGTCTAAAAGTATTTTCCCTACTGAGCTGAGCATGACTATATCACCCACTGCCCGGTTTACCTAATAAGTATGTTTTGACAGGGTTGCAGTCAAGGAGCTCATGACCACAGTGTTAACTGTTTTATTCTAACAAGCAATGGGTTCCTGAGATGTTCCACCTGTGGCCTGCGAATCTGCATTGCTTTAAAATCTGTCCTTGTCGTCTTATATATTTGTGCCAATAGAGTTAAACAGTTTAGCCCTATGAGTCGTGGAGTTTATTGATCATATAGCAGGAGCAGTATACGCTATGATTTGTTTGAGAAGTTGTATAATGGTATGACACATCTGCCTCCTTATCCAAAGTTGATTATTTGACTTTGCTCATTGTGAACAAAAGGCAACTTGGCTCTGATGAAACAATGCTGTAGTGAGTCGAGAAACATGGGCAGGTAACAGCTAATTTCTGTTTATAACATGGTCATGACTTACCATGGCAAACATCAGTTGAACCTGTATTCTTCAGGAACCTTGGAGTGGGCTTTTCAGTTTTAATGTACTGTATTAGGTTGGCATTCAGGTTATAGTATGGTCAGGTCATGGTCACCTTAATCATCGGTGACCACTTCCTCTCAATCTGATTAGACTTAGATCCGTAGTCAATCCGACGATGTCAGGAATGCACCCTGGATTGGATGCAAGTCCTTCACAGAATACTACACACAGGATGTCAGGGTGAGCACTGGAATGCTACCTGTTGATGTCCTTATCCAAGTTGTACAGCACTGATGAGTGGGCTTGGCTTCTGCAGGCCGGGAAATTAAATTAAATTTTTTTTGTATAGCACATTCAACAGTAAATATGGCCACAAAGCAAATTTACTAAAGTATGGATGTAGATTTAGATCCTGTATGAACAAGCCAGATATGACGGGAAAAACTCCCTGACATGACACAAAGGAACCTTGAGAGGAACCACTCAAAAATAGAAGCCAATCTTGCCTGCTTGACACTGGATAGCAGGACTATAAATCATTACAGTATACAGGTATAGAAGAGACAAACAGTACTTAGTGTGTTTACATAATGTTCAGATTGCGATGTGCAGAAGAGTGCTGGGATGAACACAGGACAGTCTTTCTGATTACAGCAGCAGTGCCAGATGAGATTATCCAACTAAGTACTCATGTCTTTATTATAGAATGTTTTCTCCCCATGAGTACACTTGAGTTGTTTTGTTGCAATTTCGAATAAAATAACTGGTTATGAAATGATCATGTTTGTTTCTTATAATGCATATGTTGGTTCTAAACAACTATTATGAACATTTTAGAAGTCAGTACGACCCCTTATCTCAATCAATTTCATGTAACAAGACTATCCTCCTATGCGACGAGTACCTGCTCTTTCTACAAAATTTCGTGCAGAAGCCTGTCTCACGACTTTCATGATGAGGGATGAAGGATGGCGGAGACTTGCGGTACACCACTGATTGTGGTTATTATGCTGTTTTAACCTCTCAGTGTGTCCATTTGGAGCTGGAGTCTGACAGTCAGAGGTGGAATGACACAGCTGTCCTCTCTCTCTCTCTCACTCTCACTCTCAGTAAGATGATGTGCAGGCCCCGCAGGCGGCCTCAAATGCCAGCTGTGCCACTGAATCGCTCCGTTCACATCTGACAGACACTGACACTCTGCGTCTGTCCTCTGTCCTCCTTCCTTCACTCTCACTCACTCTCTCTCTCTCTCTCTCTCTCTCTCTCTCTCTCTCTGTCTCTCTCTCTTTTTCTTCTTTCTCCCTGTATCTGTTCTTTCTCTCACAGTGTTCCATGCACCTTGACAACCACAGCTCTTAGATTGTTTTTACATATATTAGTGTGTTTGCAATGTTCAAATCCAAATTGATACCGTTGGTTTGCTTGATATTTGGTTTCACACTGCACAGAATTAAACAAATTAAAAAAAGAAAGTCTCAAGGGTGTGTATGTCATGTATCTATCAGCCCAAATGTCCTGACTATGTCACATTTCTACAGCTCTGTCCTTTGGCTCAGCTTAGCAGCTCGCATCATGTTCATGTTTGACTCACGTCATGTAGTTGGCTTGATTCAGGGTATAATTTCATCCTTAATCAAATGTGCTGTAGTTCACTTGGAACTGAAGCTCAAATTCTCTCATACCAGTTAGTTAATTCCTGCACTTGTGTATGATTGGTCACATGCTTAAAGAATCACACCAAGGAGGGAAACAAATCAGGGTTTGATTCAAAAATACACTAATAAACAACGAACCAGTGAAAGCACCCTTAAGTTTTGAAAACTATTTCCTATATATTTCAGGATTTGTAGTATATACAGTGTATTTCACACCAGGTTTCCACTTGTTTGATACCATTAAAGTGATAATTGTGTTATTGTTACTTTTTATTTGGTAGAATTTAATGTCTTGTGTAATCTGATGTAATGCTGTAGTTTTAATAGAAGAGAGTGTGTGCTGAGGTTTTGGATGCATAAAGCAAAACAGAATGAAAACTAAACCTTTAAATCTCTATACTTCTCCCTGCACACTGCAGCAGCTATGTGATGCAAAATGTGATAGAATCCATCACTCGATTTGCAGCAAGCACATGTTTTGTCATTTATTTGATAAAATAATCCTTTTAAACTGTAATGTGACAATCAGTAGCAACAACGTTGCTATTATTTTATAGACCTTGATGATTCAGTGCACAGAGTTAGATGATAGATGTGTTATTTTATGTACAGCACCAGGCAAATGAAATTATGTTCTCAACATCAAGCTAAACAAGTAAATTACTTTATTGTGCAAGCCTTAGGTTTATGGTTTATGCAGACGCAATCCGAGCTTTGGCTGTATTCCAATTTGCCTGTACTTTCTATTTATGGAAGAAAACCCAGAGGGCAGCATATCGATCTTGCCTTATTATTGTAGCAGAGAACGTCGGGATCCTAATTAATAAGAGAATGTGAGTGATGACTAGATTTAGGCATCACCCTGTAGATTTAATGCTTTGTCTTGAAATTGTCCATCAGGGTAATCCACTTGTGACTGATCTCTGTGAGGAACTGTCATAAATTTGGCCTTTGTGTCAATTACACAAAGAAAGTGAAGTGCAGAGTCAAAGTCTACATAGAGGTGTGATAATAATAATAATAATAATAATAATAATAATAATAATAATAACTCACTTTATTATTATTATTATTATTGGTATTATTATTATTATTATTGGTATTATTATTATTATTATTGGTATTATTATTATTATTTTCCACATGGAAACACTTTGGGCTAGTACTGTATAAATATAGAAACATATTAAAAATCCGCTAAGATTCAGGTTCAGACTGCAACAAACTGAATGCCCCTCCCTTTCCAAGCATGTATTAAAAGGTACGGTGGCTGTGAGGTGCCTATAGCATACTTCCAAGTACTTACATTCACACCCCCTTGCTTTTTTTCAGTGCTAAATGCTACGTATGATCCTCCATTTTTCAAAATTTGGGTTCTCAAACTTGTTAGCCAGCACAAAATAAGATTCCTCTTATTTATTCTTCCTTGTCTTCCTTTCTTCTTACTTCTTGTGCTTCCTTCCAGATTCACTCTGCCACTCGTAGAAGTGTGAAACGCTGAAGGCACTCGGTATGAAGCGAAGAGTTTGACCATCCAAAGAAAACCTTATTCTGTTTTGAAGGGGAGGAGCTTGTTGAAAAAAAAAATGGTTTTTGCATATTTTGCCATATATCTATTTTAAAATTAGCTAGATTAAAATCTACTAATATGTAACTTTAATTTTCATTCAAGTTAACAGTATTTCATACTGTTTATAAATTATTGGGGTTTGTATTAAACCCATTCAATTCAAGTGACTCATTATTATACTTAACATAAATAATCATACATTTTTTTTTTATCCCTTTAGGGTTACATTTAATGTTGTAGAAAATTCCTTACAAAGCAACCTATACATGAGTCAGGATACAACTAAGCAGTTGATAGTTAAGGGCATTAACTCTTCCAGCAGTGGCAGATTGTTGGTGCTGGGATTTAACCTCACCACCTTCTAATCAGTAGCCCAATGTCTTAATCACTGAGCCGCCACACTCATTCCTTCACTTTCTCTAGAAGATAATCAAACCGAAAAAAAAAAAAAAAATGGAGATTGCTACCAAGAAACCACAAATTCCTTCATCTGTAAACTTTCACGTGTCAGAAAATGTAATGATATAGCTTTACCGAAAACAAGCTGGACACTCCTTTCACAAAGGTTAACCTAATTACCATACAGAAAGCGCCATTTCAGCATTAATATGTCTTCCTTTGTTAAATCAGCATATATATTTAAAATCAGTTTATTATTAGGCTTAGATTGTATGGAGCGTACACCATACATTTTCCTGAAAAGAAATTACACAGTCCATAATGGAAAACAAAGAGAATGCACTCTAAATGTGTGATTTGACTTGACTGACCAACCAGAATTGAGAATTCAACAGGTTGATTAAGTGCAAAATGACCTTAATGAGTCTTGGACCCTGTGGTTAATAGATGCCCGGTGGTCCCTGAACCCCTCAGTGAGATCCATGGCCAGTTATAGAGCACAGCGGTTTAGCTGTAAACTATGTGTGTGTAGTTGAGAACAGGTAGGCTATATGTCTCTCTGGATGGCCATTGATTGCATACAAATGAGTCTCGTTATCGAGTGAGACCCGAGTCTCGTTTAGCAAAGCAGGCAAAAAGTGATGTCGTATGAAGTTTTCAGTGTCCTTGAAGTTTATACCCTTGTCTCTGGTCTCCCACCATCTCACCTTGGTTTCTGATACAGGGTGTATGTTGATGAGCCATCCAGGCATGTCTGGGTCCTGAAGTCCAGGCTGCTAGAGGTCCATGGAGGTGAGATCCATACAGTAGTAGCACATCGTAGTGTGGAGCTTTTCATTTAGCGGCTGCTCGTGACAAGGCCTCTGCCCCAGATAAGGTACACAGAGCCTCTTTTGCTGCTGAAATCTATTCTCACATTTGCCTCAGGGGTGAGTGGACTGTAACAGAATTTCTCGGCCCCTCTGGGCGCGACCACAAAGCGGAGAATAAATGGCAAAGGTGGCAGGGCCGGACAGAAAAATCAATGCCTGTTTATACAGACATGACAGTCCTGGAGCCCCTGCCATCGGCCACCCTCTCTCTCTCTCTCTCTCTCTCTCTCTCTCTCTCTCTCTCTCTCCCTCGCTCTCTCTCTCTCTCTTTTGCTCTCACTCTCTTCTTCACATGAATGCTTTATTTTGCTTTAAACTAACACACACTTCTAACCTTGCAAAAGTGGCCTGGGCAGCGGCTGGCTTTCTGCTGATGTCTCTTTCTTTTGCATGCATTCACCTGCCTCAAGAAGATTTAATAGCCAATGCAACTCCTCATGCTCACAGGGGGCTTTAATAGGATTCAACACTTTAAAAATAATGAAAAATCCACCTGACAAATGATTTCATATGTGAGCAAGCAACGTGGGGTCATGTGCACATACGCACAAATGTGTTTAACTGAATACATGATCGATAACCCTAAACACAGTGAGTGCCTGAGGAATGCAGATCTGACGGCAGAGGCTGGAGGTGCGTTCGAGCTGTATGAATCAGAGCTAATGCCCCACCATGCTAAATGCTTCTCTAAATGCATCTGAGCAGTGATGCAGTACCAGGCAGGGCCGCCATAATTAGGCTTTTTATTTTCATTTGTTTAGTGTTCCATCATTCGGATGGAACGTTTTGTGCAGTGCAGAGATTGACTCTCGTGTGTGTGTTTAATATGGAAGGTCATTTAAGATCCAGTGGAGATGCGAGTCTGAATAGCTGCATATTATTATTAGTAATCTGCTAAACAACTCACATGGTGAAGTCGAATGGTAACTTGAATGGTATAGGTGCATTGTTCCAATGTCTCCATACAGCATGTGTCATATAAGGAATAATACACAACAGGGCATGCTGGTATAGGAAAAAAAATATTTTTTCTAATAATAAATATTTTACTATAAATAAATATTTTACTATTTTTTTTTATTATTCGTCTTATATCAGCAATTTGTCATTTTGTAAGCAACAATTATTATTCATACTTTTATTAATAATTATACTATTATCATTGTTATATTAATAAATTATATGAATTTTTTTTTTTTTTTTTTAAATCCTACATTTAATGTACATATTCGAACAAAGTCATCTGTCCCAAAGGCTTTTCAGTGATGGAAAATATATCAGTACAATAGCATAAATATAAACCTTGCAGCCAGTACTATTGTCAGAGTTGCTATTTTATAAAAACTAATCAACACCTTTTGACCAGTCAGAAACCAGATTGTTTTTAATTTGTTTTGTATCTATTTTGTATTTAAATAATTTGATCAATGATCATACATTGTGATTATTTCATCCATTATCATACAGCTGTATTCCTTTTTAAAATTTTTTTGCTAAATTAAAGCTTAAAAAAAAAACGGAATCATGCGTTATGCAGATATTCTGTTAAAAGAATGTTGTCATCTATGAGAATAAGAGGATACTGACCTCTCTTTCATCATCATCTCCTTCTTCTCCTCTCTTTAGGCTTAGAGGTTAGGTTTGTCAACGTCTGCTGCCATTTGTGTTAGCATTCATTTCTTCTGTTTATTAGATTTTCTTTTACAACCTTTTTTTATTTTTTCATTTGTCTGCAATGTTATGGATGCCTCCTTTCCTCCAGTGCATTTTACCTCTTTATCATACATGACTAAAAACCTCCGGGGATGATATATAACCTCTTTGATCAGATAGTAAAACGTGTAATGTTAAATTGTTAGAAATCCAGACAGCATTTCATAATATCCTGGTATCACAGCAGTTACAGCTGACATTGTTGTAGTAATTTGCGTGTGTGTGTGTGTGTGTGTGTGTGTGTGTGTGTATTTGACTGTGCATATGTTTGCGTCTCTGCCTGCGTGTGTATG
>JAOVYU010000035.1:5364051-5390144 GCA_025674565.1 Synodontis membranacea
GAGAAAATGGCATGCGAAAAAGTCACATGCAAAAAGAAAAAAAAGTAACATGAACATAAATGAAGTGTAAAAAAAAATAAAATCACATTTGCAAAATGAATCACATGAGAAAGCCATATGTGAAAATGGATACTGGAAGCATAAAGCACCCATGACAATAAATGAATGATCAAAAATCACCTGAAAATAAATTAATTGTAAAACACATGAAAATAATTAAATCGTAAAATAAAAATCACAGGTGAAAATAAATGGATCATACCAAGTAATTATGAAAAACTCATATGTGAAAAAGAAACCATAAAAAAATAAATAAATAGATAAATATATAAAGCATAACAAAATCACATGTATAAAATAAATTATGTGAAAAAAAAAATCTGATGTGTAAATAAATGATTTGTGAAAAGTCACAAGTGAAAATAAAGGAATTGTGTAAAAAAACTAATGTGAAAAACAAAAAAATCACATGAAAATAAAAGTATTATTGCGAGAGCATCAAATCATGTGTACTACATGTTAAAGCTAATTACAAGTGAAAAATAATGTCTTAAATGTCTAAAAACACGTTTTTTATTTCACATAGGTCATGTGACTCATGTCAGTAAAGAATCGTAGATTCATGCATAACACACACACACACACACCAATTGCATGCGTATTTATGATACCCTCTTGTGTTCTCATATACACAAACACACACCTCTTTGATGCACTTCAGTTTGCACGTGCCTGCTCATCGGGTCTGATGTAACATAAAAAGAAATCACCTCCCACTTCTTTATCACACTTGAACTCGTCTAGGTGTCGCAAAGCCTCCAGGTTTCTCCTGCCACACAAAAACCCAGGCAGCGAGGAGCTGGCACTTCGAGTGTTTATCAGAACGCGCCCTGATCTCTTCTCGATGTCTAATTAATGGGGCAGATTCTCACCACAATAAATGCGTATGCAGATGAGTTGTGCGGCTGGCACTAATTTCGTCAAGCGGCGATAACGAGGGCGAGTTAATCTCCTCTCTTTTAACCCCGATTTACTTGATCCACCATAACAAACAAACAGAAATAATAATCCTATTATTGTCTTAATAGCACATTTTGTTCTCTGAAGTGTTTCTGAAGGAACGTCGCCTGCATTGTGGCTGACAAAACTCGAAATCAATTTCCCGCCATTGTGGCGCTGGCTTTTTATTTTCTCCAATGTTCGTTCATTGTGTCTTCTTCCTTGCTTTGTTTTTTGTTTTGTTTTTTTATTAATCTACAGCTGTCACTTTTTGCTGTAACTTGGACAATAATGAACAACAAGTGCTTCAGCTGGTGTTAATGTTAAGAAGCTTACAATGCTGTCACAGGAGTTTAGAGACTGAAATGCCTCTGTTCCGTCAATAAGCAAATTTGAGGAATTTGAATAGCATCCACCAGATAAGCTCTTACTATTAGAACTGCTAACATATTTGAAAAAAAAAAAAAAAAATTCAACAAAACACAGAGAAAGCTCAAGTTCAATCAACACTCTCTGACCAATCAGAACAGAGAATTCAACAGCACTGTGGTATATCACCAACTAACAGCAGATCTTCAATTTTAGCTTTTAAAATTGAGTTATTTACATTACGTATGAACATTCCAGTGTCATATACGCTTTGTCCTGCAAGTACTCCATTTCCCAGAATCCCTTGCCAGCAGCCACACCCACTCAAGCTCTCCAGCATCCTAATCACACCTAAACACACCTGTTGCCCACTCACTTTAATCACTATCCTATATATTGTAGCGTGGGCGGGGTGATGGGCCAGCGACCATCATCCCTCGCGGGGTTCATGTTCACCACCAGGGGGGTTTATGCCTAGGGGGCGGGGTTTTAGTGTTCACCCTCCTGGGGTTCAGTGTTGGGTTTACCGGCCTCGGCCGAGCTAGTTATTTTTAGTTTTTTCTTAAATTCCTTTGCTTTTTTAAATTCTCTCACTTAGCAAATATTTTTCCTTTATGGTTTTAGGACTTAGGGCTATTTTTGGATTAGCCTTTTTGACCGTTTGTGTGCCGTTTGTAGCTACTGTTGCACCTTTTAGATATCCAATTTTAAGAGTCATGTGCTGGTGTGTTTCAGTTTTAGCACAGATAGAGCTAATTCAGGTTAACTTTCAGTTTTGTTTGTTGGGTGACCGAATAATCAGGTGAAACTAGTAAAAGTGCAAAAGAATAATACAAATAAATGTAAATAACCACAGCATTATAGTGCTATCTTCGTGCCATAATACTAATTGAACAAAGAAGAGTGAATAAATTGAAATTGTAAAAAAACAGCAACAAAAAAAACCAGCAAGTAAACAAAAACCTCCAGTGTTGGCTTATAATCTGGCCCAAATAAATAAATAAATAAGTGAATAAATAAACAAATAAAATTTTCTGCTGTGCATACATTTTCAACAAATGTTTTTTTTTTTTTTATTTGCTTTTTGCACGAATCTTAGCACCAGGAATTCCATATTGTTGGAATTATGTCTTGCGAGCAACATTTTAAAAACATTGTGAGTCAAGAAAACATGATGTTTTCAGAACATTGCAAGGACATTTTTCACCTATTTTTGTGCCATTACAGCCAAACCTGTTCAGAAGCTGTCAGAAATTTGACTTAACATACAGCAGGTCATGTTGAAAACTGTTACTGGGGTGAACTCATAAAAAAATGCAATAACTGATCGACTGGGTCACATAAAATCTCCACCATGCTGCCTAGTTCCATATCTTGGTTCCCTAACCTAAAAAGTTAGTTCTGTGTATTAATACAGACTAAAGGAAGCTAACCAATAGGAGTTCCTTGTGAGAAAATGACTTAACATAACCGATGAACATAACGTCATAAAAAAAAAAGTATTAATTTTATATCTGCCCTTAACTAAAAGTCAGCAAATCTCTGAAGGACTCGGCAGTGAGCTGTTGTGTTCTGTACTCACATCGCACGTAAAAGCTTTTATATGATTCTGACTAGCATCATTTTTTCTAGATATGTCTAACAGTAAGATGTGTGTAATATGTAGTAGAGTTACAGTATACAGCAGTTTGTCATTTGTTCATGCTAATTAATTCACCTAGTAAAGATAATGATGATGAAGATGATGATGATTATTACTGTTCACTAGGTCACTTTGGTGCAGCAGGCTTTGCGATTCAGAGTGTCACACCTCCATGAAGTGAATGATTTTAAACAAACTGTACTGCCCAAATTATTTATTTCTTTATTTATGTATTTATTTATTTATTATTTATTTATCTATTTGTTTATTTATTTGTTTATTATACTTGTCTGCCTGGTAACTGTGAATTAAAAAGAAAAAAAAAAAATATATATAGCTGATACATTAAATCAGTCTGTGTTACTTTAAAATTATTACAGTATACAATAGAGAGCTTAGGAGTGACACACATACATGCACACACACACACACACACACACACACACTTTAGGGCTATGCATCTACTGGTGAGTAATCACAGTGTGATGTGTGTTAAGTGTGATGAGTGGCAGCGTGAAAGCATGGCAGGTGCAAGAAAGGACCGGTGTTTTCAAGGGCACACTGAGTTCAGGGAAAGGAGCCTGGAGCTCCCCGAGATTGGCACAGAGGCCTTGAGTGCAGTTCTGGGTGCTACTTCCTGTCCGAGTGGCACAGGGAGAGGGACGCTGGCACAGGCATGGCACACAGTTTATTTATAGAGTGGAGAGAAAGCTATGCCAGGGCAGAAGCTGTATGGTGTTAGCACGGCATATGGACCGATCTGTTTCTGGATGAGCTTGTTCTCACGCTGAAATGTCACACAATATTTGCATTATTTCATGAAACACAATGCTGCATAATTTTAATGTAATTGCTCGGTGGACTCTACCCCTGGTGTCTTCCGTAAAGCCTAGTGGATGTTCAACTAATGTTGAAGTGCAGCTCACAAATGTGCAAAGAAATCTGAAATACTGAATCCAGACTAATCACGCAATAGAGCTTGCTTTGATGCTCTTCAAAGAGGCCCAGTTACAGTAAATCTACACCATTAAAGTCCAGGGTGTTTATTTGAGGTTGGGGAGTGTGCGTAAGTAGGTCAGAGGGAGGGCCTCTGTGTCATGTTCAAGGAGAGAGCAGGGGGGATACTGTTAAGACTTCAGCCTAAAGGCAAATCTCATATCAGCTTCCTCTATAATAATGGCTCCTAATTACCATAATAGCCCAACTTATCTGATGCGTTTAATTAAGACTGCATGTCTGGTACCCACTTGAAGGGGGTTAGTGACTAGTAAACTCCTTCCGCAAGTGTTCCGCAACAGAAACTACAGGGTATTCTGTGAAGAAATACGATTTATAAATATTTAGCTGCTCAACTGAGCTCATTCCATATTGCATGATCAAATAAGTAAAAGTCCTTTATAATATCACTTTCACATTCAGAATGGCAATTACATGTATTACCTGGATATTAATCTGCCTAAATATGAGCACTGTTTGAGTATCAGAATAAATCATCGATCGATTTTATAGCTTTAATAATTTCATTCATTCATTTTCAGAATCTGCTTTTTAACCTGGTCAGCGTGAGAATAAATCATGTCTTGGGTAGACTGGGGGAAAGGCAGAAAAACATCTCAAATGGGACACCAATCCATTGCAGAACACCATATACACACATTCAATGAAAGTTGGCATTCCACCTACTGGCATGTTTTAGAGAGTGATAGGAAACATATAGGACACCCACATGGGCATGTGTGAAACTCCGCACAAGACTGTATCTCAAGCTCAGGATTGAACCAAGGATGCTGGAGCTGCACGACGCACTACAAGCCCTAATCACAGTTAAGGAATGTCTGTCAGTGGTTGATGATTGGATCGTTAGATGGTCTGTCTAAAGGTCTGTAGAACTGGTGGCGGTATAAATATACTGCATTTATAAACCCCTAGGCTCACTGAACGACATTCACTCAGAGTGTATTTCTCCTGTCTTCAGCTGACACGCGAATACTTAGCTTTATTTTTCTTTTATATTCATGTCTTAAATATCAGTCGATAATCTTCTTCATTAGTGAGCATTTCTTAATTGTCAGAGTTTCTTCACAGACCTCAGACTTGGCTTAATCCGATTGCGATGTTGTTGGGCTAATTTGTTGGCGTATTAGTGTTGATGAGCGGCAGTAGAGGACAGGGCCTCGGGCCGGACGAGTGATTTGGAGCTCTTTGATCCGAGCAGCACCCTGCTGATAGCACTGTGGTGTGGCCATATGGAGAAAATGGCCTGGGCCTTGGACAAGCACTCAGCCCTAACGGAAACTGCCCCATGACTGCCTGGAGGGCAGGAGAACAACTTATTCTTACTAAAAGTATATTTAGATTATATCAATGCCAGGAAAGGGAATTTGGATCAGTAGGTGATTTTAGTTGCTCCGTTTTTAGCTTTTGGTCATCTCTTCCTAAGCATGATATAAAATATTTTTCACTTTTTGTGGAAAGGTAAAGAGGAGCAAACGCCTTCTCTGATAAGCATGCAGACAGACGCTGTGCCATTTTTTTTTTTTACCCTTAGATATGCCATTTTGTCAAGTCATTTCATATGCTTAGAGGACAATGCAAACGAGGTCTGCTCCTTAAGGCTGTCCTTCCTTATGAATATGTAGTTTAATTTCAGTTATGCCAATTTAGAACTGTATTTGCCCTTGATGAATAAAGCTGAAAGATACAGTATGACATTAACGTTTTTTTTTTTCCCCCTTGCTGAAAAAAATTGTAATCTTACGTCAACAATATTTTACTGCCTGAGATTTGCTTAGAGGGTCAACTGTTTTGGTCGCACAAGATAGCAAATTGATAGTCATAGATATACTGAGTGTATATAATTATTTTCATTTATATCACAGCAAGGATGAATTCTTGAATCTGACTGGGCAGAAAGTGTGGATTAATTTTAGATACAGTAACTGCACAGACAGTAGTTCTAATTTTTATATTAATGTGCTTGTTTGAAGATGTTGTTTTATTTTTATTTTTTTATATGGCAATTCCAGTCCTCTAATTTGATTGGTCAGGCAATCAGGAGCTGATATTTCAGGATAAGAGCGCTTTCATATGTTCACTGTGTCCATCACTTCTCTCGTCCATGTTAAATGCTACTTCCTAGTTTGAAACGGTTTAGTATTAGTAACATCATCAATGGACATGGCAAAGGAAACTTTTCAGAAACATACCTTTTGACTTAAAATAGATGTAAAGGAAGAAAGGATTCCAGTTGTAATGTGAATGTACAAATCAATGTGTTAGCTAGCCAGCTAGCCAATGCTCTGTAAAGTGAGTGTGGCTTTATTGGGATCTATATCTGCTCGCATCTGAACAATTATTATTGTGTCCAAAATGTCACTTACTCGCTATTAATTTCTTGTTTATAGAACTGTTGAATAAAAGCAATATCACACTGAGGTTACGCTGTTGTACTGAATATCAGCACAGCTCTGATTAGCTATTTCTAATCTAGCTACTATTAGCTACCGCGACTGGATCGTAGCCATGCTGATATAGGCACTTGTATCATGGGCATTCAACTAAATGTGTTTAACAAAGACAAAAGTTTATGTAACGTTTATGGAGTCAGATTTCAGAGCTTTGTAATGGTCATGGGAAAGTCTTCAGGGCTTTCTGTGTCTTGATAAAATGGCCAGCTAAGGGTTTTTTTTTTTTTTTTTTGGTCTCTTAGTTACACTGTTGTAGAGCTTTGCAACCATAAAACTAGTTTTCTGCCATAATAAAGATAGATTTAGATTGTATTTAGCAGACTTTTCTCTGTATGTTTTTTTTTTTTTTTACTATCATCATTAATATAATAGTTTTGTACCATATGACCCAGCATTTCAACCGAGTCTTGGTTATCAATTATGTCTAGTACAGTAAGTAGACACACTTCTGTTTGGGAATATTTACTCCAGTGTAATAGGAGCACAAACGATGAATTCAATAGCTGGCAGTACAGGCAAGTGAAAGCAGCGAAATGTTGCCCAGTCCAATGTTTTTGTTCACTAAATTACTAAAAAGTGGTAGTTAACATAACATAATAACATATGTATAGCAAGCAAGTTATCCACTTAGCTACACCCTGTATGTGCACTTTGCAAAAGTCAGTAAGCTGCTGGCCAACATTCTAGCCCTGACTTTTAGTATTCTTCAAATCTGTTCATTTGAAATGTTTAACCAGCAGGTGACTCCATCTCGTGCTGGCAGGAGAGTTACTGTATACGATGGCCTTGTGCTGCACCTTAGTTTTATCAGTTTTCCTGCTTGTCCCTGATTCAGAAGATATCATCATGGCATCTTTTCAGCTAATTAAGCTGCCTAGTGACAATAGAGCTACTGGCAGGACACCTTGCCTTGGCTGATGTGTGTATTGAAGCAGCCAGTGGAATTCAGAATAAAGGAAAAAATAAATAAATAAATAAAAAAAAAAAGGTTGAACTCATAATCTGATCATGATCTAATTATTTATGCTAACTTCAATTTGCTTTATTGTATTGTATCAAAAGCAAATTGCTTCTTTAACAAATACTTGGATATACTGCACTTGGAGCAACATTAACCCTTTATTTCTTAAACCGCTGAGACGCTGGCAGCTGTAATCCTGTACGCACTGAACATACATTTTTCAAAAATTATTTTGTTAATTTTTTTTCTGTCTTATTCAACAGCAGATCATGTGTTTGTATTTTTCCTTTTATTGAATAATGTGTTTGAGAATGAATTGCATTCTATTTTCTGCCTCCACTCAAAAGCTGATTGCTGGTGTCTTTGCATGATCAAAATTTCTGGTGTGTAATTGTGATGCAACCAATGTTGGATTTAATTCACCTTGTGTGTTAGCAAGCAAATACATAGCCTAAAAATGAGCAAAAAACAAACAAACAAACAAACAAACAAACAAAAAAAACAACAGAGCATTTTTCTGGCTTTTAAAATTGAAAGCGATGAAGATTCTGACTAAAAAGCAGAGGACAGAATGAACTTCAAAAATACGTAATTTCATTTAATCATCTCATCTGGATTTTTGATTATTGTTTATTGCAGCAGGTTGGTATTGTGGTTGCATATTGCGACTATCTTTATGCCTAAGTGTTCTTATGATGATGATGATGCTGTATGAGGGTGTCTGCTGTTTGCTTTGCTGACATTTCTCTTTCTATATTCAACGTTGAGTCGTATATGATAGTATACTGTAGCCAATTATCTAGCTGGCTGCTGTTGTTTTTCAGGCCTATTGGCTGGTGTTTGAATTGTATGCGCTGGGGTAGTCAGAGTTTATTGTGGTGTTTTATTGTCGACGTGCAAAAAAAAAAAAAAATGTAAAATTTTTTTAAAAAAGTCCCCTGACATTAAAGGTAGCCTATCAATGGGCAGGTAGTTTCTTGTGAGTGCTGTTAAATATAATCCTGCCAGCACCACTATATGAAACCACCATAATTTCACAGATTAACACAGTCATTTTGTTAGAATTCATATGTTTTCAGCCTTAACAGTTGGAAGTACTTCCGCAGTATTGATATGTGCAGTGCAGTCCGTCAATCTGTTCTTCAGTTTCTGAAACTCTGAAGTAAATTATTGATACCCCATTCGGCTAGATATTAAAAGATAACATTTCATTACTTATTACTTAAATCTGCTTAGAAACAAGGTCAGTGTAGCTCAGGTATGTTAGCTGGGTAGCATTTGCTTACGACTGAACACTGAAATGCTAGTTCCTAGTAAACGTAGCTGACATTGCTGTGGGTAATGGCCTGTGGTTTTGCCTGTACTTGAGTGAGCATAGACTTTCAGGTAAAGCCACTGGATGTTCTTGCCTCATGCCAACATACAATATTTTTTTTTTTATTGTCCTTCTTTTTAATGAGTGGGATGAGTTAGTTGTATCAGGCGTGTACAACCGCAATTCCCAAAAAAGTTGGAATGCTGTGTAAACAGAAATAGAATAGAATGCAATGATTCGCACATTCTGCATGTGTTACAACAGCGTGGCTTCGTAGTAAAAAGTGTGTGGGTACTAGACTGGCCTGCCTGAGGTCCAGAAATGTGTGTGGTTCGTTATGAAGCACAAAATACGACAACAGGGACCTCAGACTGTTGAGCAACTCTAGTCGTACATCAAGAAAGAATGGGAAAGAATTTCACTTTCCAAACTTCAACTGTTAGTGTCTTCAGTTGCCAAACGCTTACTTGAGCGCTGTTAAAAGAAAAGGTGATGTAACACGGTGGAAAACATGCCCCTGTCCCAACTTTTTTGGAACGTGTTGTATTAAATTCAGAATGAGTGTATATTTACAATAAACAATAAGGTTAATCAGTTTGAACAATATTCAATTTAATTAAGGTCAGAAAGGACTTCTGTTGTTATTCTGTTTTTATTTCGGTTTTATCTAGCCTCACAATTATTTTATTTTTTTTTTTGGGGGGGGGGTTGGGTTGTACTTGGATGACAGCACATGTCATGTTAATCAACTACAGTCCTAATCTTTTTTTCACACTTCATCACTCCATAGATCAGCCATAAAAAAAAATCAACAATCTGCATATACTTATTGTTGTTACTGAATATAAAATCACTATCTAAATTATTGTCATTTAAAGTTAAAGTTGTTTAAATCTTTCATCCTAGACATTTTATGTATAATACTGTATGTATTTTATGCATGATAATGTATGATAAAGGACCCAATTTTAGTGCTATGACTGCTGTTTTTAATCTTGTAAAGATTTTTGCAAAGATTGTTAAAGCATTTTATGCAGTATTCTACTATCTATTTACTTTTCATAATAATATTTAATATTCATGAACTTACTTTAGACTGGCTGGAGTTTTTTTGTTTGTTTGTTTCAAGGAGTGGAAAAATATTGTGGGAAAGTGAGGAAATGTCAGTTTTAGTAAAAACTTAGGAAGAGAATAAAATTATATGGTTTGAGGAGCATTACGATGCAGACTGTGAGATTTCAGCAATCATATAGGTTCATTGCAAGTCACACTCTAAGACATGGATCTTAAGTTTGGTGTATGTAGACTGTACGATGATGAACACCTGTCGAATTGTAGGCTACAATGCAAGTCAATATACAAGAATAAAATGTCACCAATGTTCATCACCCATCTGCGCCACTATAGTGGTAAACAAGGAAGCTAAACAAAAGCATTTGGGTTTTGTTCCTGTGCCACTGTGATCAGTGTAGAGACAGAGAAGGTAACTTGAAAACTGCAGTGGGTAGCATACTGGAGCTACATGTCTCGCAGCTTTAGATTCGATCCTGAGCTCAGCTTACTGTGGTTCTGCATGTTCTCTACATGTTCACATGGGTTTTCTTTGGGTTCTCTGACTTCCTACCACTTTTCCAAGCATGCCAGTAAGTACAGTATATTGGCAAGTCCAAATTTCATCCCAGTGTAAGTGCTTGGATAGCCTCTGGAGCCACTGTGACCCTGATCAGGATTTGAATAATTTGAAAATGAGAGTGTCATAATGTGTGCAGTTGAGGGTTAACAAAACTGATTACCAATATCAGTACAGACAAGAATAACGTTTGCTTCCCACAGATATTGAAATGCATGTTGTGTCCGTCTGTATTATTATTATTATTATTATTATTATTATTATTATTATTACAGCACATAATTGATGCCATTATCCAGTACAGATTAGACTTATACTGCTTTTTGAACATATACAAAACAGGCAAAAAAAAATCACAGCAGAAACTTTAGTACTAACATACGTATATACAGGATGGGGCAAAAGTAGGTGTACAGTACTGATCAGGCCATTTTTAGTCTCTTAGGTACTCACAATGTCCTCCGTCAAAGTAACAACATTCCTGGAACCCATACTACACTGTGACAAACAATAACTCACAAATACCAATTAGAATCATTGTCCGTAAATGCCTGTTAGATGAACTTGTTCAATTCGTCCACTGTGTAGGGCAGGGGTCAGCAACCTTTTTGACATGGAATGCCAATTAAATATTTTCTTGTTAGTTAGTGGGGGGGGGGGGCCGGAGACGATTTTTAGCGAGCGAAGGGATGCGCTCCATCGCGGCATATGACATCACTAAAAGTCCGTCAGCATGCCACCAGAAACCTAGGGTTGCCGACCCCTGGTGTAGGGGATCGTGTCAAAATCCGTCTCCTGTACTGCTCCCCATAAAAAAACTTTCTCAATAATGAATGAATGAATGAATGAATGAATAAATAAATAAATAAATAAATAAATACCAGGACCTGATCAGTACTGTAGACCTACATTTGGCAATCTAAAACTTCTGCTCGAGTAGTTTTCTCATGGGTTACTTACTTATTTTCCATAAAGGTGTCTTTACTATAATTAAATTAGGTCATTTATGTTGGGTACTTTATTCCCTACTGGTCCAGTACCCCTGTTTTACTCTAAAAGGGCTGTTAGACTTCTTGCAAATGTTCTTTCTTTGTAACTGGGGTGACAGTGTTCAAGTTCTAACAGGATAAATGTGGCTATTGACACTCATCCATAGCCCGGTACAGTGATGTATGAAAATTGCCGTGAACATTGCGCTATTGTGTATTAACCGGAGGTGAGCAAATGGGCAACAAGCAATATATGCTGTATGCTCTGATGCAGTTGTCTGATAACGTTCAATCCATCACACATTTTCCCTCTCTCTATCTCTCTCTCTTGCACTCTCTCTCCCATCTTGTTTGGGATTAGATGATTGTACGTATCCTCCAGACAGAGAGAGACAGAAAAACGTGTGAAAATTACAATACATCAAGTAGGAGTTATTACAGGATCCGCTCCCCTCCTCGTCTCACTTCAAAGTCTTGGCAATTTTCTGATCCATGTGACATTCACCCTCCTCCAGGGTCAAACAACATCTTGCAGCCTTCACAAAATGATTAAATATTTTAAACAGCTCGCGCCCGTACCTCCGTGGCCCCCGGAGACTGATGCTGTTATCGCTTTTGTCAAAGCCACTTTCCATCTGCATTTGTCATTCCTGCTTCGTGTTTATGAGTTATCAATCGCTGCGTCAGAATGCAGAATAACTGATGTACTTTGGGCAGTATTGGATGCACTATCTTGGGCTTTTAATCAATGCATATTTCTTCACACTTCCCTCATTCGCTGCGCTCTCGTATAAATCTTTGGAGTCCCAAGCTCCTGTAATGTATTCGCACAGAAGACGCTCTGACGGCAGCAGTAGTTATATTATCAAGCATTACACCTCGGGGCTAACAGAGTATCAGGGGCTTTCACACATAGGCAATGCTGGGAATTACAGACAGGAGGAAATGACTGCTGCACACACACAAGAAAAGGATTGCCCCCGCCATACATAAATCAACTGCACTGAAGGCTAATCGTTCTCACTCAGATATGCGGCATATACTCCGTTTTTAGATTTGTCTTGCCCGAGAGAAGATTCCAGGCCGTGTGAGGCCTTTATCAGTGGTAACAAGGTTGTTAATGTATCTGAATGTGCAGTACATCCTCCATCTTGGCTCTGGCTTTGACAGTTGGGCTAAGAAGATGTAGTTCAAATGGAAACAGCTGGCTCGTTGTCAAAGGTAGGGCACTAGGAAATGCAGACGTGTTTTGATCGGAGCAGACACACAGGGTGAAAGTGCGAATAGATTTATGGTTCAATGCAGTTCCAAAAAAAAAATAAAAAAATCAGTATGTAATTCAAAATGTTTTAAAAGGTTGAATATGATTCTTTATTAAAACGAAGCCCTGTGTTTTCCCAGGTTATGCTTCATTCCTATTTAAAAATCAGCTTAACTTTAGAAAACTTTAATCATCAATGTTCAGTCTTTGTCCTGTTGGAAAGCAATAAAAACACAATGGGGCATGCTGCAGTAGGAACGTAATCACAGGGTGGAGTGACCCCAAGGTTCATTACTTTCCACTAACAGCACATCCCAAAGTATTTTATTCTTCTTTTACCACAGCAATTTGTAAAATTGCCATTTACATTTATAGCTACACTTAATGTTGTGGAAAATCTATAAAACAAGTTAGTTTCTGTTATCGCTTTCATTTTCTTGAAGTTAATAGGAAAGGAAATGCACACTTGTGATACTACTGAGGAACCAGACAATGCAAATTCCTCCATCCTGAAGACTTTCCCATCGAGGAAAGCCGTTTCGAAGCAGATGTTTTCCGTTTCTTTAGCAGCATGCCCCCCCCTCACGCTTTTTTTATAAGGCTTACCTGTAGTTTAGTTTACAATATTTGTTTCCTTACAAACAGCCAGCAAGACAGTAGGGTTCCATTTTTTATTAATACTTGAATTTATTTATTGCTTATTAATTAATGAAAACTTTACGCAAAATGTAACAGTTTTAAAGATTTAAACAGTAAAAAAAAAAAAAAAAAAAAAAAAAAAACTGAAACAAAAAAAAAAATGTCGGGTGAGTATTATTTCTGAAAAGTTCAATATACTTTAAAGTTGCAATAAAAAAAAAAAAAAAGACATCACAATATCTGCAATACGTAGCTTGACATAATTTGCCATGATATCAGTATTTTAATTTAATATCAGCCAGCCCTGATAGGAACTGTATTAAAGAAATGCCGGAGTATTAATTTAAGCTTTCCAGGTACAGGGTTTGGTGGAACTAGTTGAACAGTGGGCCATCTAGGGACCCTCTGGATACACACACACACACACACACACACTTGCACACACGCACTTACCCACACACACATGTGCGCTCACCCACACACTTGTTCTTAGCATTGTAGAGGAAATGAGTGTGGCTGATTTAGAACTAACTGATTTGTTGGTGGCTCAAAATCCTGCGGTGTAGACAAGATGCGAGCAAAATGATACAGAACATGTACCACCCACCACCCATCTCCACCCTAATCGATTCATCCAGAACCAACCTCAAATCTAAAAGAGCTTCCAAAAATGACACAAGCCCTCTTAATGCTATTACAGCTTCCTGTAGACATTTCTGTAAAAAAAAAAAAAAAAAAAAAAAAAAAAAAAATCACGCGTTCAAATTGAAGTCATAAATTACACACTCATGACCTGTACACAGAAAATGAGCCACTTAACTGACACAGCTGGGCTTGTGTGCTCCATAAACCTGCCCTAAAGCCATTATGGAGTCAAGCCCTGAGCATTACTGTCCTACACCCTCGCTGCAACAGCGCCACTAAATTAGCATGACAGTCATTTTTTTAAAAGAGGCGAAAAAAAGAAAAAAAAACCCTTTTGAACCTTCAGGCAACAGTTTTTGATCAATTAAGAGGTAAAGCATTCATTTTGCACCCTGGAACTGTTGTCCGCTGGCATCTTTCGTGCGCGATTGATCCCTCGAGTGCTCCCTTTAACCCTGGAGTGATGGTAATAGCAGGAGGAGATGAGCGCATTAGGAGGTGGCAGGATACTCTGTGTGTGTCTGAAGGGGGTAAACGGGTGGGGTGTGGTTGGAGGGACACCCACTCACACACTCACACATGCACACACACACACACACACACACCCTGGTGTCAGCCCCTTCTCCAGCCTTTCCTCTGAGGCAATTTAAGTAGAAATTAAGCTTGTCGGAGCGCCGTAGGACCGCCCTGACAGCCACCCGACGCAGAATAAATCACAAATCGCTCTTTCATTGTGAGAGAAGCTGAATGCCTGGGTTTGGCATGATGGCTTTTACATTTTAAAGGGAAAAAGGTTTACCTGATGCCATTTTCCGGTGCCGCGCTCTGTCACAATGTGTTCAACTCTTAAGTGACCGTTTTAAATCAAGGTTCGGACACAGGCGGTTCAGGAGACTGACCTGCTTAAGGTGTAGGAAATAGGACACTGTCTACAATAAAAAAAAAAAAAAGAAAAAAGGGAAGCCGCGGATATATCATAGCCAGCAATTTCAGGCTATTTCAGTACGATGACAAAGATATGACAATCGCATAAGTGCACTTCCACATCATAAAATGGCCATACAAACGAATAAACCTTTGTCAAATGTGCTTTGCTTTTCATTTCAGTGCAATCCTTTTAGATCCTGTTCATCTCTTTTTCTCTCTCATTCGATCCCATCTACTAGAGACTCCGTTTGTTAATTAGTCTGTGTGTTTGGCCAGTGCCAGTGCAGATCAGATTATTGTCCCAGACAGACTCAATTAGCACAAGATGGAGTAGTGACTGCTGTCGCTTCATCAGGTATAAACCAATAAGCACCCAGGCCGCATCCGTGCAGCTCGGCCAAGAGACACCTCAGATCCTGCCAGGGGCTTCCAGCAGAGCAAAGACCTGACTGCAGCAGAATTAACTAGGCCAAAGTAATGCCACAGTCAATACCAATACAATCAGTGAACAAAACATTATGCATTTGTTGGTAACAGATGAACCTAATAAACTGCCAAATCCTGGATGAGCAGGAAAGACAGCAATGGAGATTTATGTACTGTATGCTACATAAGCATAGAAGACACACTATAGTCTCTTGCCTAACTAAGTCCTGAGACCAACTGTGTTTACAATATACTGATTTGGTCAATTAAAAGGGCCAGTTCACCCTTGCCATGATCCAGTGGCATCCAGTGTTTTTTGTTTGGAAGCACATGACCACTACCTGCTAGCACTCTATGCATCAAAACTTCTCACTGATTCTCACAAATTCACTGTTAGTGATCTATATGTGGAACCTTTGAACAAAACATGCCTTATTTTTTCTTTCCTTCGTGGCCACCTGCGAGACAGCAGAGTCAAGTTTGGCTCCATTACGTATTTTAAAAACCGTATGCAAACGAATGGATTAGTCTATTTAAAATATACTGTACGTCCCTTGAAAAAAATGTCTTCAATTTCAGCTTGCAATTTACATTCTATGGCTTAGGATGTTGCCAAATTGTTGAGAATTGTTTTGGAATACCGCCACCCTCGAAAATTGTGGCTCTCTTGGCACAGAGGATTCTGGCCACACCTCTTCCCTTACTGACTTTTTTTTTTTTTTCCTCACTCTTAAAATGAATAAGACAAAGAAGCAGCTTGTAGTGTTACCAAGAAACTGGCAAGCACAAAGTCCTCTGTCCTGAAGACTTATGCATTGAGAAAAACCTCCTGACTCTGAAACAATGCTGGTACTGGAGTCTCCTTTCATAAATGCTGAATATACACTTTCTTAGAGTAAAATTCAATTCATTAGTATTTAAATAACAGCACCTTTATAAACCTATTTATTATTAGTCTTAGATTACTGTACATACAGAGTCCGCCGTACAAGTCCTTGTGAACTACATCGCTTACAGATTAGAATGAACGCATAAATATAAACCTGTGATTTGTCCTGTAGTCGGAACTACTGTCAGATTAAACACCTTCTGATTAATCAGATTTGAGAATTCAACAGTTTACATGGTTTAACCGGGTGTATCAGGTATAGGTTTAGGCAATTACAATATCCCTAAAGTACACCTTAACTGTAATTTAATCATTAGAATTAAACATATTGGATCAACATAAAAATAATCTTAAGATATTGTTATTTGATTTTTATTTGTTAACACAGTACCACACTGACATTTTTATATTTAGAGGAGAGACTCTTCACTAGCTTATTTGCATAAAAGCTCAATTTGTGACATGTAAATTGGTACATGATTCTGTCTTACCAAGAAACCTTATTATTTCTGAAAAAACTTTATTTATGAAAGGATTTTCAGAGTTATGCTATATTTAGTTTACTGCTCAGAATGAGGCAATGCATATGAAGACTGAGACAATAAAAACTTACATGTGCCAACCTGAGACAAATATGAAGAAGTGTACTAGTAGTTAAAGGTCCACTATGTAGGATTGATTCAATTGATTGAAACCAACTGACTGCCCTCCCTTACCCCTCCCTTTCCAAGCATGTACAGTAGCTTTGAGTTGCCCATAGTGTACTTCCAGTACTTACATTCACGAATTTCCATGCTAAATATTAAGCATGATCCTCCATTTTCCAAAATTTGGGTTCTCAAATTTGTTAGCCAGCACTAACGAACACAGCTTCCTCTTCTTTCTTCTCCATATTCATCCTCCTTCTGAAGCTTTCTTATGGATTCATGCTGCCACTTGTAAAAACGTGAAATGCAGAATGGCACCGCCTAGAGGTTTGTCCATTCTGGGATTCTGTAGCGGGGCAACATGGCGGCTCTGTGCAAGCGAACTCTCAACCTGGGTACATATAAATGGCTTGTTCTAAGCTTACAAAAACACAACGATTTGTATTTAGGGGTAATTACATACTAACGAAAACATACATATGAATATTATATTCCATTTCTGCTAATAGATCTTCCTAGATGCTACATGGTGCACCGTTAAGTAGTTGGCCAAGTATGGGGAAGTTTATATGACGGGTCAATTTTAGTAGTTTCTTAAAAATCAATACCACCGCTGTTGGGATGATAGGAATTGTTTGACACATCCTTAAATCACAGTCTAACCAACAATCTTGAACAATTTGTTATTCTTCATAAATGATCTTTAATAGCTTAAAATGACACTGTGCATACGTCGCATTGAGCTTAACTGATTGATAAAGACTATTTTCATCACTTCATATTGAGCATGACAAATGTTTTTGTTTGACTGAATAGCCGTTGAATAGCCATGAAATCATTTTTAAGATTCTTTCTATTACTTCTTAATTTTTTGTCAGGCATCCAGCTCTTAAATTTAAACTGATTATACAGTAACTTGCAGGCGTGATCAGAATTTATTATTAGGATTATTATTATTTATTTTTTTTTATGTGAACAGAACATTAATAATATTCTTTAGGCATTGAGCAATGTTATAACAGATTCAACTGAAGTGATTGATAAATAGCTGATAAAGTGCTGCAGTCCTACACACACTCACACATGCACACACGCATACTCCATCTCAATGATATCCGAGACATTGTTTTATGATTTATTGTCACAGAAATGTAAATGCTATATTCCGGGCAGGTGTCTTATATTTTCTGCCCATTTGTTTTGGAGAGTGAGCGAAGGGAGGCGGCATATTTAATTAAAATTCATGAGTGAGGAATGTGCTGAATTGCATTGGCCATCGTGGATATCTTTGGGTTCAGTCTGCTGGAGGGGAGGGATGAGTGATGGTGGACAGGGGAGTGTGTTGACAAGGGCGAAATCCGAGACATCCGTGGTTGCATCATTCACATGTACTGTATGAACATACAAACACAGGCAGAATCACGATTTTACAGTGATGGAACAGTACTCTGGGTCTCTGAAGAAGAAGAAGAAGAAGAAGAAGAGGCCTTTATTTTTCAGATATATTATACTGCATATTTCCGCATATCCCAGCATGGGAGGAAGTTCCAAACTTAGGAAGTTGGGGTCCGAGCATGATGCTGTACAGCACCCCTGGAGCAGACAGGGCTAAGGGCCTTGTTCAAGGGCCCAACAGAGGCAGCTTGGCGGTGAACCCTGAACCTTCTGATCATTAACCCAGAGTCTAAACCATTGTACCACCACTGCCCACAGAGTGCTATTCTTATTGTTCATTTTAATAGTGGAGAACTTGAGCTGGCACACTCGTAACACACCACAATTGTAACATGCTTATTTATTCAAATTGCAACTGCGACTTCATTATATGCATACACAAATGCATCATTTCAGCGTCTATTAAAAAAAAAAGAAGAAGTAAGATTACACCTTACACTCGTGTACACATATACACACCTGCAGGGTATAGCCTACTTGTTAAAAAAAAAAAAAAAAAAGTCCCTCATGAAAACATTTCACTAACTGTTAGAATACTCTCCAGAGTTTTAATTTTGTTAGGAAGATTGTGAGAATGCACAAGTGTTATATGCGGTAGAACTGTAATCCCTACATATTAGTATTAACTGTATCTTGCGTCCGAGTGTCTCAGTTGGTTAGGAGCACTGAAAGGTGACAGCGCAGTGACATAGAAGACTTATGCACTAATTTCCACTTGTGTAAAGATGTATTGAAATTGATTTTGGGCTCATGAAAATGATTTGTTTTTTATTATAGAATTAATGTGGAACTGTAGTAACCATGTTCCATATTACCATGAGGTAATAATTCAATATTTGACAATGCCATTGAATCTGCTGGGATGTGATACAACTCAATTTAGTAGCCTCTGATCGATATGTGACCAACTTTTGATGATGACATAGAAAAGGACAATGGAGAGTTACAGGCTTTTCTAAAATATTTATCTACACATAAATGTAAAAACACAGTATCATCTTTTTACATACCAGTTGTCTTTATTTAAGGAGGATCAGTTTATTACCAAAATGATTTAATACTGTTTATTACTAAAAATGAATGGAAAGAAAAGTGTGTGAGCTCTATATCATCGATCAATAACATTACATGTTTAAATGGTTGATTGTGTTCTGTGTGCTCTTCTCCAAATGTGCATAATGAACATACAATTACTGTACTTACAATCCACCTTAAATTGCTACCTTAAATTGTATATTACAATAATATACATATATAGTATAAAGTAATTAGTGAATAAAACTAAATAAATAAAGTAATGAGTGTATGATTTTTAAATTAAACCTTTCTTTATGTGCATGTAAGTTTACAGGATTTTTTGGGGGGCGAGGTTACAATTGGCCCACATGATGTCACAATTTTACAGTTGTCTGTCTGTTTAGGACTCCATTTGGTTTCTGTTAAATCCGTTAAGAACTTTCTGATGTTATTGGAAAAAAAAAAAAAAAAAAAAAAAAAGAAGAAGAAGCAAGTATATGCATAATGTGTTTTTGGGAAGAATAAAGTATGTAATTTAGATAACTGAGTAATCTAACTAAAAAAAAAATAAATAAATAAAAGTAAGCAAAAAAAAACAATAGTTTGACAATACCTCTCTTACACACTTCTAAATTTCAGCCAAAATTATTTTCTCTGTTATTTTTGTATCTAAATTACTATTTGTTCCTACTCTTAGAAATCCGTGAGCATTTACTTCATATTGATGTCTACCAACCTCATCAGGAGCTTTAGTAAGCCTCTCTGTAGCCTGATCGTCTGCGACGCCTGCGATGTGAAAAGGCTAGGCAGTGAGTTTTAGTGCTATAAATGAGCACCCGGCATCTCGCAATCCCATGATGCTGATTGGTGGACTGTTCTATAAAGTGTTACTGATGCATGTGTGATGGGAATGTTAGTGGGACATGTCCTGCTCTCAAGGTGAAGAAGCTCGCTCTGGAATCAGATCATTCCACACATCATTATCAGCTGGGAATGAAGAAAGTGCAGATGCAGTGAGCCTCAGTCAAAAAGTGAAGACATCAGCATTATGGGATTGTGAGATGCTGGATGTTAATTTAGGACATACTCGGGGCTTCATGCTCACCGACATGCTAAAGAATGACTAGATGAATTAGATCTCCACAAATATCTCCAGCAGACTGATAAAAATATTAATAACAAATACCCTAAATATTAGATTTTCAGTATGTATGATTTATTCATTATCAGGTGAATGCTGTTTATCATGAGTTAACCCATAAATTCAAAAATCTTCCCCCCAGATTTGTGAAATGCTATTGAAACTTTTTCATATGAAATGGGTGTGATGTGGTTAGTGTTTCTGGTGCTAAATTGTTTCTTGGTGTTGTATTTTTGTTCTTCTTGTGAGACGCTGATGGTTCTGTGTGATGCTAACATCATGCTTATACGTATTGCTAGTGCAGTTACAATGGTGTTTAATCAGAGACGAAAAAAATAAATCTCAAACAGTCCTATTTTGTTGCTAAAAACAAAAGAGCATAGGAGCATAACTTCTTTTCTCACTCTTCATGTTCCAGCAACTTTCAGTGCGACATTTCTGAGAGATGGATTAGTGGAGACCTTAGTGCAGACATTGGACTGAAAGTGCCAGAATGTACTAGGACGCTGAGCTATTCCAAAAAATTGGTACTGTTCGTTCCTCGATCTACAAGAAGGGTGGTAATAAATGTTGATGTTTTGAAAGCTGATTTTGAGAAGAGTGTGCAGATGAGGATGCTAGAGAGCTGGACTGACTACAGGACTAAAGTGCTGCTGCATTGTTTAATTTACGTAGAGGCGAAGCAAAGCCAAAATCCCACTGGTGCCAATGTTAGTAGGTAGTCAAATTGCATTGTGGGAAAATTGCTCACAAACTTCAATTTAAATAATGGTTCCAATTTTTGACACTGGGACAAATAAACCATAAACCTTTGTGCTTTATAATATAGTTTCGAACACCTTACGAGATTGTATTTAATGATTAACCAAAATCTCATAAGGTGTTCGAGACTATATTATAAAGCACAAAGGTTTATGGTTTATGTGACTCTCTTGGCCATTTATAACAGAAAAAAATTGCCTTGACCATAGACTATGGAAATTTAATATTATGAAAAATTATGGAAATATTTTAATTCAGTGTTGTCCCATATAATAACGGATGATAGTGAATAAGTAAATGAACATTGACAAGAGACTTGGGGCCAAGACTTGGACACAAAGCATCCTTAAAGAAATATGGATGTAGATTTAGGTCTTTAGTTTGCAAGTCAGAGGTAAGAATGGCAAAGAAAAACTACTTGAGAAGACATGAGGAAGAAATGTCAATGTCTTTCTTCTTCATGCCCATCCAGGTGACACCTTTCCTGAATACAGGACGAGTAAAGACAAACAGTATTGAGGAGTGTGTTAAGAATGTTCAATGCCAGTAGAATAAGAGTCCTGGGATGAGCATCGGGCAGTATTTATGATTACAGCAGCAGTTCTTCACTACAAATCTACCCTATCCAGGTGAGATTATCCACTGAGACTTGTTTATATAGTGTACAGGACCAAAAGAACCAGGACCTGTAATTGGCGTCTCAAATTAGATTAAAATTCAATATTGCTTTCTGGTCCAATGTCCACTTTTACAAGCGTACAAATATCTTTTGCAATTAGATTCGTTTTGCAGTCAGTGAATCATAAAATACACATATACACATCACAGTAGATGAGTAATCACTGCAATATAAGATGGTTATAATTACATGGTGGATGCTGTTAAAATTACATTATAAATTCAACTAAACGAAATAATAAGATTACTACAATAGTAGTAGGGGGAAAAAATAATGGAAAAAGAATGCAAATCATTAAGGCAAGCCTAAGATTTAGACTACTCTGCAAGATTACAAACAATGTTTAGTTTATTAAAACACTAATGAAAAAACAGTATGTAGTGTGGATATCTAATCTTGGCCTTTATATACAATCAGAGCACAAACTGTGTTCACTCAGGATGAGCCTGTTCATCTATACTTCTGTCATTTTGTGGAAGGATCACCGTATAAACTCACTCTCTCTCACACACACACACACACACACACACACACACATGAATGAGTCCAAGGTCACAGCTCACACAGACACACAGATTCCTAGGATGGTGACTTGGCGTGACCTTCACAGCAGGTGAAAGCAAAGTAGCTCTAATCCAAGACAGTCCAGTGAGTTCTTTCTCTCTCTCTCTTTTTTTTTTTTTTTTACCTTCAGAATGGGAAAGAGCCGTTTGTTTGCCATCAGCAGTCAGTCTCACCCAGTGACTCTAAGCAGCTGGCCTCTCTCAGCTGCATTATTCATACAACACACACTCAGAGAGAGAGCGAGGTAGGGAGAGAGAGCGCCGCTCACCAAAGTTACAAGATTTATGGCCCTCTGTTTAGGATATAATTCAAAGTTCATACTCACATACATCATATTTTGAAGCACATAGATTATGAGGGGGAACACATTCATCATGCTGCAACACACACACACACACACACACACACACATACACACACTGCGCCGCTTGCACCAGGGCCTAATTTCACACGGATGCGTCTGGTCTGTATGAAACAGATGAATGCTTTAGTCAGCTTTGTATCAGCTTTGTCATGAACCCATCGCACTGTAATGAGCCCCACTCTTAAAATAGACCAACTCTGCGAGATAAGGCTAAAATGGAACGGCCGAGATGAAACACTGCATCGCGACACGCCTACCTCCAGTTCCTCCTCTCACATTCTGATAAAACGTCTTAGCTGTTTACCGCTTCATCTTTTCAGCTTCTTCTGCTCAGCAGGATGGAATAATTTTTCAGAACTTTTCATTTTTAATAATGGCTTGTGGATGAATCGCTCTATGTCACTCTAGATCAACAGACTAGTATTTATCAGCCACCTTTCACGATGTGATATTTTCTCTCCGGAACTGAAATATTTCCGTCTATATCTTATTCACAAGTAAAGTTCTAGCACTCAAAAAAAAAAAAAAAAAAAAAAAAAAAAGGAAAAGGAGAAAATTTCCATTTAAAGACTCCTTTCCAACTCCTCTGAGACACGCCAACACCCCAGCTGTCTATTGAAAGATGTTTACCATTTTAATTTGTATTTCACGAGCAATAAATAAGTTAATTATAACAAATATGACCATGAACACTGTATCCGCCTTATTCCTGAAAGCCTAGGTAAGTTTTGGTGTTTAATAAAACATTTCTGTGCCATTTTGAGAATTTATTTTTTTTTTTTTCCAGAAAATTAAAAAATAAAATGATTATATATTAATATATTATATATTATTCTAATAGTATTAATATTCCAGCTCATATTAAACTCTTAAACATCCAGGACTTAGTGGATCAGGAATTATATTATTCACTTTTGTGCTACATTTTTTTTTTAATTTTTTTTAAATTTTTTTTCAATTTTTTTTTTTTTTAGTATTTCCTCGATAAATAAATGGCAGTTCTATAATAATATGCTAAATAAGATAACTGAATAACAAGTAATTACTGTTATGGATTCTGTAATAATGTATGCTAGAGAGCCAAGGATGATCTGAAATGATGTAAAGGTAAGCTTATTATGCACTGTCAGAGCAAAATGTACAGAACTTTTGTTCCCCACGGTGCAAACATCGTAAATATATGCTGCCTGGCTCGCCGTTCCCAGAATCCAATATGTTGTTTTTGTTTTGAAAACATATGACTGCTACCTGCCAGCTCTGTGTCAGGCAAAATCTCCACGAATTCACTGTTAGTTATCCCTTCGAAACCCGTCTCAAACTTTCTCTTCATTCACGCATTCATATGCGGTCAAAAACGTGCATTGTCTTTTCTTTCCTTTGCGGCTCTCGTGTAATGTCAGTTATTGTGCATTACACGTAACAGAACAGATCATTTGAAAGATCTTAAAATATTGGTACTTTGATAAATATCTTCCATTCCACATTGTGATTTAAGATCTATGGCCTAGGATGTCACTGCATTGTTGCAGATTGATTTTGAAATCAATGGCTTTGAAAATAGCGACCTGGTTCAGAGGATTCTGGGAAGGGGAAGTCGGCCCCTTTAAGGTCTAATTGCTAGTATACACTTCAAAAGCAAATGTGCACAACATTCACTTTCCCCCCAAAATAAAAGAGTTCTTGAGGTTAGGCAAAGTGACAAAGGCATTTTTATCCTTCTTGTCACTCATTCTTATCCTAAAGACATTTATAATATTAAACAAACTGGGGCTAAAACTACTGTATCACACTCAAGGAAAATTTTGTAGCGTTAATACCTTTTTCGTGTTTAAGGCTTTTATTTTATGTACTTTTTTCATTTTTTTCAGGCAAAGAATTAACACAAAACTTTAGGACATCTCAGTCTTTTTTGGACCCCATTTTAAGGCACACGATTTCAAAGACAAGCAAATGCTTTGCCAAAAGAACAGTTGTGATTGCTCCTTAATGAGGCATACGGATTTTATTGACAGCGCTCTGAATGAGGCTAATAGTGGCAGACGCTGAAATGTTCAACACAAGCTCAGAAAAATCCCCCCATTAGTCACTGTTGCAACGGAGTAAAAATAAAAGCAAACCGCCAAGTTGGCAATGACCCCCTCACCCGAAGCCCTCCAGCCTGCACTCCTTCAAAGTGACTGAAAAAGAAAGGAACATGTCTTCTGTCTTTCATTTTTAACAGGGAAAAATAAATTCAGTTTTGTTTATACCCTCCCGGATAATCGCTAAATTATGAATAATTTCCTACGAAGCTGAGGAAAAGCCGCACAAAATTATGGAGACGAGAAGAGAGACGTGGAGCGGGGAAGGGGGGGTAAGAAAAAGAAACACAACTTACTTTAAAAAAAAAAAAAAAAATTAGCTTGGGGTGGTAGGACACACAGCTCAGAAGTCCCATTAATTACAAAATGCATTAATATTTTATTAGTCCCTTATCAGTAATTAGACATACACTTTGATGTAACGTTCAGCTTACAAAAGTGTCCGGAAACGGTCTCACAGACGTTAGCAGAGATGGCTCACAATTTCACCAGATGAGATAAATCCCCCATACGCTTTAAAAAGAAGAAAAGAAAGGGGGAAAACATGACATGACATAAGGCCGAAGGAAAAAGAAACAGCAAAGGCTGGAAAGGTACCAGTGACAAGCAGGCAACAGCGAGGACATGCTGGATGAAGAGAGCAGGAGCAAGGAGACTCTCTCAGATCTGATTTAACCAGGCGACAGAGGACACCCAATCACAGTAAATATTATTCTTTGTGCTCCGCTGCTAATTAACATGCTTAATTGCAGCTGTCAAAAGACTCTCCAGTTTATCAGGAGGACGTGAGAGAGGAAGCGCTAGCGGGAGAGATCTGTAACAAGGCCTGAGTCTGTACATAGCCATGCCATTGTGAATACATAAAAATGTGACCTTTATTTTTCTTCAATTTCATTTTTTTTTTTTAATGGAAAGAAATATATTCCTCTTATTCTAGCTGCGTTTATGATGTGGTTTATCTGTGTATGATCTTATACAGAGTAAAAAGGTGATCATCTTTACAAATAATGTTGAGGTACCTGTGTGCCTGATGAACATAATTGCTGGCACAATGTGATCAAAGCAAATATACAAACAAATAAATAAAAATAGACTTGGTTGTGTTTACATCCACCCTGTCAGTCAGCTTCACTGATCAGAACACAAACATGAGGAATTTAGTGCTAAACAGCTAAAGAAAAACAGCTGCAAATAGATGTTTGAAGGGTGTAACAAAGGACGCAA
>JAOVYU010000035.1:5401074-5412498 GCA_025674565.1 Synodontis membranacea
GTTCAGGGTTCACCCTCCTGGCCCAAGGGGGTTAGTTTAACGGCCTCAGGCTATTCTGTGTGTTTTGGTTAAGCTCCTTGATGCTCATTTAAGCTCATTGTAGCTCCTACGCGGTCTGATAGCTCAGTCCGTTCAGCTGATGTGTTCTGTTGTACCCATGCTTTGAGGCAATAAAAGAGCATCCTAGCCATTTGCACTGGGGGAACAAAAAGAACTCTCTTGTCTGATCTCCGTTGTGTTCAGCCTGATGAAGAACGCTACAGTGGTTAACAATGGTTCTTATCACAATTAAGCTTTACAGAAATATCTAAATTCCAGATATAAATTTTAAACATTTTGAATTTATAAGTTTATTATGGATAAGCAAGATTGAGGTGATGGTAGCAAGGAAAATCTCCCTGAGATGACATTAGGAAGTAACCTTGAGAGTGTGATTACAAATAATTCCCTTCTATAACCATGTGCAATTGGGTAGCCAGGAAATTCACTATAGATTTAACAAGTCTATTTTGTTGAAGTTATCATCTGCTCACAGATGGAGACTTGAGTAGAAAATAGTTTGCGGCAATTGCAGTCCTAAAGTTATCATGGCAATGTTTGGCCTAAGCCATCATAACAAAACTGTTTCAATCAAGTGCCAATCAAAGCCATCTTTATGGTTTCTAACTGTATCTTTATGCTGTCCATATGGGGCCATCCTCAGCAGGAACGAAGTGATAAGAATTCCAACCAAGACATCAGGATGGATCAGATAGGTCCAGAAAGCAGAAGTGGTCAGGATCTCTGGTATCTGGTATAATCACTGGTATCATCATCAGTAGCCACTTTATTCTGTTGGTGTGCTCTGGATCTGGAAGCTATCCCCAGGAGCTAGGCAGGAATACACTCAGGGTGGGACACCAGAACCATTACACAGCATCCTGCACACATATAGATTCACACCTAGAGGTAGTGTAGTGTAGATATAACATACTGGTAAGTTGTTGTTTTTTTTCCAGGTAGGAGGAAGCTGGAGAACCAGGAGAAAAACCACAGGGACAGATGTAGAATAGACAGAGCTCAGGTCTGAACTTTGGGACACTGGTACTGTGACGCTGTATAGTACCAATGCATAGAACTGAAGATTCATGGACAGACAGAGTTTTAGTAAACGAGGATGGTTTTATGCAAAATGTGTACATTTTCTTCTGATTAAGACCTGGCAAGTTGATTCACAGGCGTGAAAGCATCCTGTTTTCCTACCCCTACTTTGCACATGATGCAATTATTCTTTGAAAATCACTCACACAGAACACACCCATTTTTGCTCACCCATCATTTTGCACCCCCAAATTAGCAGTCATTATTTGGGATCTTACCAAATCAGCATCTCTATATCATAATATGATCTGGGGGTTACATGAAGGCATCATAAGGTACAGTATTACACAAGCCAATGGAAAACCCCAATAAAGAGAGCAATACAAGACAAGTGTGTGTGTGTGAGGGGAGGGGGGGGGGGGGGGTTGAGGGGTTATCAAGTGCTCATAATCCAAGACGAGACATTTCCCTTCTTCCATTCTCATCAAGCGTGTTCCTTTGTGCCATCTCTGCTGTTCCTTTCAGGCTGTTAAGACAATTAATGAATAAATGAATGACAATCAGTGGATGAAATGAAAAAGTGACAACAGGTTAAAGAGGTGGAGGAGATGGAAAACAGACAGGATTTGTGAGGACTTATTGGAAGAGAGAGAAAGTCAAGAGTGTGGGATGGAAGAGGGAGAAATCAGAAAGGAAGGAGGGAATAAAAATTGATAGAGAAAGAGAAAGTGTGTGTGTGTGTGTGTGTGAGAGAGAGAGAGAGAGAGAGAGAGAGAGAGTGAGAGAAAGTAAGAAATAAAGGCGCTTCATTGCTTTCTTCCAGGTGCCTCTATCCGCATGATTTCATCCCAGCACCACAATCAACCCCCTTAATGAAATATGTAATTAACATATTATAATTGTGGTAAGGATGGTTTTGACAGAAATCATTTTCCATATCTAATTCTATGCTAATTTAATCTGTTCCTCACTCCCCGACATGACCCTTGGTGATTAAGTTTCATGGCAGATTTCTTCCTCTTGCCGCCACTATGTGCGTACATGAGGGAGAAAGAATGGGAGTGTGTGTGCATGTGGTGAACCTGTGTGTGTGTGTGTGTGTGTGTGTGTGTGTGTGTGTGTGTGTGTGTGTGTGTGATTTCCAGGCTCTTGACGGACGGGCACGGGTGACGCGGGCCTCTCAGACGTGGCTGTCAGTGTGCGCTGTTGGAGCAGATGGCCCAGAATGGCAGGAGACGGAGAAAAGGCAGCGGGCGGGCGATATGTGTGGTCTGCACTCCTCCACATGAGCAAAGGAGGGAAGAGGGGGGAAAAAAAGAGGAGAGGTGAGCGAGAGTGCAGGAGAGAGGGAGGGAGGAGAGTGGAGAGGAGAAGTGGCTCACTAACCAGTGCTAGAGAAGAGGTTGCACTTTGTCAAATGTTTCCTCACGTCTGACATTCTGCTTCTCAGTTCCGCTGTGTTAATGTCAGTTTTAAAGACAGCCGCTGGTGAAAGTCAGCCGATGCTGGCACAGCTCTGAGAAAAACACTTTCCCCATGTTTGAGGAACACCTTTAAAACTCTGCTCCCGTTATGAATGATCCTATTTACACGGTTATCATACACAACTGCAAACATGTTTCATTACTGAAGCTAACAAGAATATCAGGCTTTCAGTTTTCACACACACACACACACACACACACACACACACACACACACACACACACACAATCCTAGTCTTACTGTATTTTTGAGGACCTTTCATTAGCATTATAATTAATATAGATAATTAATACTCTCCATACACCTAAATCTAACTGTAACCTCAATAACTAAAGGGAAAACCTTTGTCTCTTTATTTTTCTTTTCAAATCATGTACTTATGTGGTATTAGATAAAGATATAAAGTTTGAAAGTTTTATATCATGGAAATATGAGCAAACTATTTTTTTTTCATTCATTTTTAACATGTTTCTTTATTTGTTAACCAAAATTTAATCATCAGTCTTGGCATCCACATTTATTATCCCTGCTACCCAAAGAAAACAAACAAAATTTAAATTAAATTTAAAATTTAATTATGAAAAGTTTATTTCATAATACTTGTTTTTAATTTTTTTCAGTTTCAGCCTCTCTTCTACTTACAGGTTGTGTTAATCAGCTAGACTTTTTGCTATCTATTTCAGTGTTTCTCACACTGTTCCACACACTCCAGCAAGAAGGTTCAGAGGTTGACCGACTGGGCCTTTCTGTGTAGAGTTCGCATGCTCTCCCTGTGCATGACACTGACAACTAAATGAATTTGTAAAATAAACAAATGCTTCCATGAAGGATACAAAATTGTCAATTATCTTCAAGGAGAACTACAATTCCAAGATTGAGTCATTTTCAGTTATATTTTCCTAGCAAACCCAATAGAAGAAACAAAATTAATAATGGGATATTGTGAAGTGAAATGGCCATCTGGAGCAAAACAGAGTTACTGTTACCACCCAAAGATGATTATTTTCCAATAAATGCATGTAATGCTGTTCTCTGATGCCACAACAATTTGCCAACAATTACAATGTTTACAATATTTATTTATTAAAGTATGACACATCATACGTTTTATCTACTTATTTAATGTTGTTGAATTTTTGTGAAGCACAGTAGTGCATCTGATCATAATGTTATAGGAGCTATAAATAGTTGTTCCCTTTACCAGCCTGTCCTTTATTTTCTCTCTCAAAATTGCCAACAAACTGCAAACCCCTCAATCCTAAAGACTTTCCTATGCCTAAAAACTTTTGAAAACCTGCAGCTTTAAATATGACCGTTACAACGCACTCACACTGGAGACTCCTTCCAAAAATGCCGAATTAACATTGCCTTACAGAAAACTTCACATCACTTTCTTTTAATTTGTTTCATCTGCCATGCAAGTCCATGAGTAAGTTCATACTATAGAAACAATGACACTGTGTGGTGGGACCAGACGCAGACACAGTACACAGAAGAAAATGATGCTCTTTATTTACAAAGTGGAAGGTGAAAGAGGGTAATCAGTCTGTGTCAGGGTCCCTGTCCTTGGATGTCTGGATGGTGTTGCTGAAATGGCAAGGTCTCGTCCATGCTCTGGCCAGTTGTAGGAACTGTCTGTTCAGCACTACCACAGCAGCATGGTGAGGAGTGCTTGATGGCTAGTGTCTCTCCGGCTGAAATATATGATGGAATGCTCCTCTCCATCAAATTCCTGGGACAGTATGGCTCCCAGAGTGGTCTCTGAGGCATCGGTGTGAACTGGAAAGGGCTGCTGCAAGTCAGGATTTTGTAGGATAGGGAGCTGGTGAGTGTCCCCTTTAGGTCCTGGATGACCCACTCTGCTGCCAGGGCCCCCATGAATGGTGTCAGGTTCTCTCTTCCTGCTAAGGTCTGAGAGGGGGGAGGCTAAAGAAGAGAAGTTATGCACAAAGCAATATAGATATAAGAAAATATCTGCTTTTTTGTGGTAGGCCAGGGGTACTGCCTGATTGTGTCTACCCTTTTCTCTTGAGGCTTCAGCAATCCTTGGCTGATGTTGTAGCCCAGGTACTCTGCCTCTGTCAGCCCCCGGTGACACTTGCAGGGGTTTGCCATCAGTTCAGCCATCTGGAGTTCAATCGACACTTCTCGTAAATGTTGTAGGTGTAGCTGAAGACCTGGAAGACTACAATGTCTGTGGGTTATCCTGGACAGTAAATAGCACATATGGGATTAGTATGTCCCAGGCTGTCCTCATCTATGACTCATCCTAGCATGCTCTTGAGCATTTGGTTGAAGTGCTCAATGACTCCATCAGAGATTACACACTGAGGTTCGGAGCTGTTTCATTTGAAGTAGCCAACACAGGCTCTGCATCAGCTTCAAAACAAATGGGGTTCCCTGTTCAGTGAGCAATACCTTTGGCATCCTCACATAGCTGAAAAGGAGAATGAGCTCTTTTGCTATGGTTTTTGAGGTAGCCTTATAGCAGGGGAAGGCTTCTGGATAGTGGGTGGCATAGTCCACAATCCCTACAAGATCCATACCAACCCACTCAAATGGGACTAAAGTGATGGATAAGGGGATGAGAGGCACCAGGGCCGGCTTGTAGGTAGATGTCCATTGACACCAGGGGCATTACTGACAGAAGTATTGCATTTTGGCCACCATCCCTGGACAGTGTTAGCGGTCTTGGATTTTTTCCAGCATGTTATGGGGCCCCACCTCCCAGCAGGTGGGTGTGAGCCAGGTGCATGATGGTATCAACTTTTGACCTAGGGAGGAGAACAATTTTTGACAAGGAGGTCATAGGGCTCCCCATGGTGGTTGCAGTGTTAATAATTTCTCCCCATGGTGGTTGCAGTGATGATAAGTGTGACTATGGTTAGTGCTTTTGGCGTCCTGCTTTTCTTGGCAGACAGGGATGGTGGGACTCCCAGCCTATCTCATCCTACAAGTATGGTCACAGGCTACACAGGTCACCATAAGTCACCATGAGTCCCACAGGGTTGGATGGATAGTGGGAAGCACAGAGGAAGGGAGGAAGCTGTCATTCGGGCTCTGTCAGCATGGACTCATCCGCTAGTGAGGGCCTGTGGGAGCTGCTCCCCTGTGCTGCTTGCATTGGTTCTGGGGTAGTCCTGATCGCTGTCGAAATCCAATCCGGCTGTCTATTGGGGGCCACTTGAGATTGAGGGTGCTGACAGTGCATTCCAGGTAAGCCACCATCTCTCAGGGTGTTTGGGTGGCTTTCATCCCCACCACTTTCCTCTCCTCAAGGGGAAGGGATCGCAGAAATCAATCAATAGTGATCAACAGTGTTCTGGCTGAACCCATCCATGGGCAATGCGCAAGAGATTGTCTATTGAGTATGTAACTCCCTTTCCAGACTGGTAGAACCAAAAAGTAGAACTCAGCAGCCATGCAGGTGGGGGACCTCTTCCTCCTGCCATCTTCAGCTGGGAAGGCATAGCAAGCTCACTGCATTTCCCCAGTAAGGAAGGGGGGTTGTTATGGGGTTGTTACACAACGGGGTCCAGGGTCAGGATTGGGGTGTACTTGGGTCACTGTGAGCACACTCTAGCAGTGAGACCAAACACAGAAGAAAGTGATGCTCAAACACAGGAAGAAAATGGTGCTCTTAGCCAGTGCAAGTCTATGATGTGAGGGTCCAGATGGTGATGCCAGGGTAGCTGTCCTTAGATGTGTGGGGGGCCCCGGTGGGGTCCCAGAGGGCACTGGGGTGGATGCTGCAGTGTCTGGGTGAGGAGAGTTGGCCTTCTTCTTCACTGGAGACTAGCAGATGGAGAAAATATATTAGGCTCAATGTCAGAACCATGACTGACCCTATGTTGGTAGCAGCGCCCTTTAAAATAGACTAATCTGCCTCTCATGCTTCTCCAGTCGTGCAGAGTTTGGCAGCCCTGCCTTCACTCTGTATGATCGCCACTTTCCTCAAGCACGCTGAAATTCCACTAGTGCTGAAATGGCGTGGTTTCCTCCACTCTCTGGCTGGTTATGGGATCTGAGTGCTTGCTGAGAGACACAGCAGGGCTGGAGCTCCATCATTGTCACAGTCGTATTAGCAAAAGCACAACAGTATAAACCTTGTAGCAAGAACATCTGCCAAAGTTGCTGTTATTGAAAGTCAATAAATTAACTTCTGACCTATCAGATTCAAGAATTCTACAGCAGTGTTGTATAAAGTTAGAAGTTTCAACATATATACTGCCAGATAACAAGAACACACATTTGCATCACTGACCTCACATATCCCTCTTAAAATCTAATTCAAATGCCTTTAACCTTAGAAACAACCCTTAGAAAAGATTTTTGTACCATATGTGAAATGAACAGACACTGAGTATTGAATGTCCTTTTTCACTTAATTCACTTATGTAAACAGTGACAGTGATTTGTCAAGTCAATTACAGATTTGCCATGTTGATTAACAAAGTACTCAAATTATATTTCTCAAAAATGTGTACTTGCTAAAAATTAGTTGTGATATTTAGTTGTGATGCCATTTAGTTAAAATTAATCTATGTCTGTGCATATGATTTTATCTTTAAGTTCATTAAACATGAACATTCCTTCTCAGTCTTCACCTTGAGGGTCAAAGCAAACTCAAAGTCAGTGACAATTACTATAACAATGCACAATTATAATATAAGACAGTCTCTGTGAATATAAAACAGAAGCAAAAAAGATCTTTTGTGATCTGTTGCAATCAGAAATGGTAAGTGTCCAATTGACATTTGGCCATTACCTTTTAACACCACATCTATCAAAAATAAAACCAACACTGATGTTTTTATTCATATGTTGAGTCATATGTCACAGAAGGGAAAGTGAATGTGGGATTAACTCCGTGGGATTGGAATCAGGTCATTGACTTGGGAGAAAATGAGGAGCTATCAGTCCATCTCTTGTTGCACAGATGTCTGAGAATGAGAGTGCCCCCCACATGAAGTGCCTCCTCTCATGTGCGTTGCAAAGGTCAAGTAACTAGGGATGCGAAGCGGACTAGAATTAATGCACAACAGCTGAGAGTAGAAGGAATGTGGTGATGAGTGACAGCATGTATGCCGCTGCATAATGAGCAGATCTGGCCCTTAAATCTCAAGCTCCTGTGCAGGCTCTGGAGCCTTTCATGCCCTCAGGTGGGCTAACCTCCCCATGCGGGCACAGAGCACATCCAGTGCCCGCTACGCTGAGGTATGGGCATAAAAAACTACAGGAAGCTGACGGCTGCCTCCGAATGCCTGCATGTCTCCTTCAGTAGATAATTTGAGACAGAGTTGACAGTGCAGCAGTCTGTGTGTCCTTGACAAGCCAGCGAAATAGATTTCCCTGTTGTAGCACATAGAGAACAGATTTGTTTTTGGTTTTTACTGTGCAAGTTGAACTGAAACTAGAGCAATCATATATAACTATCTATCGCTATGAACCTCCTTTGACTGGCACACTAACTTCAGTTTTAATAGACCCTTTTCACAAGTCTGGGTGTTTTGCTGCTGGAAGTAGAATTCTTAGTATAATGCTGCGTTTAATTTCTAAACCAAATTCAACTTCGAAATACTTGAATAAACAGCATATATTGATCGTTTGAATGTTGATTTGATGTCACTTGCTAAACTTCGTGTTGAGGAGTGTGCTGTCTTGCAATTCTGTGTTTAAACGCTTGGTGTGAGAGTGAAAATTGATCATGTGACCCACTTCCATAACACATCTTTGGAGAAACGTAGCATGACATGTACTGTCTAATGCAATTACAAATAGCAGGTGTGACAGTCTAATCTGTCAGTCTTGATTTGTTCTGGTGGCAAGAAACCATTTAGGATGCTGGACCAGAAATCAGCACATAATGTTTATTAGTAAAGAGGTAAATTACAAAAGAAAGACATTTATCTTGATTAGAGCATGAATGTCAATAACCAAAGTCAATTCCAAACCATAATCAAAATCTGAACATAGCCAGAAAGCACATTTCAAAAAGTAGATTCACTTATAAGTGGCACAGGGTGTGAGCTAATATGGTGTTGTAGATATTTTTGACTAAATCCCTTTACTATTAGCAACTATAAAGCCAATAGACTCCATTTCCACTGAACAGCTTTCAAACAGAGCCAACACAACAGTAGGGAGTTCATTTCCAGCAAGACTAGAGTCCTATCATATACTTAACGAAATGTAAATTAAAGTTGGCACTAATCAAAAGCATTTATCCAATTAACATCAGGTACTGTGGCACTGAACTTTGTTTATGTTACATACATTTTACCCTCACTTCATTTATTAAAAAAAAAAAAAAAAAAAACATTTAGATTTTAATCAACCTGTTGCATAGCAACCAAAGGTGAATAGTATATAGTTTTATTTATTATCTCATAGTATGTGATTGGAGATCCAGAATTAGACTAGCAATCCCTTAAACGATCTACAAGCAACTCTTCACTCACTTTACTTTTTCTCACTTATGGTAAGTGAGAAAAAGATCAATTATAAAAAGATAAAATAAACAGTATACTAAGTTTGAAATTATGTGATAAATATGACTTAAAGTACTTTCAGCTTTAAATTAGAAGTTTTGCATCCAGATTGGGAGAATAGTGTATGGATTACAGCATTTTTTATACGTAATGTCTCCTTTTTTAACTGCCCAAAAGTAATTGGAAAATTGCCTCCTCAGCTGAACCTTGGCCAGATGTGTGTTATTCCCTCATTATTCCACTTCCAAGTAAGCAGACATAAAGGGCTGATTTCAAGTGTGACATTTGGATTTTGAATCTGTTGCTGTAAACTCTTAAGTCCAAAGAGCTGGTATTGTCAGTGAAGCAAGCCATTATTAGGCAGAAAATTCAAAACAAACCCAAAAGGATAGCAAAAAAAAAAAATTAAAAAAAAAAAAAAAAAAAAAAAAAAAAAACATTAGGTGTGGCCAAAGCAGCTATTTGGTACATCAATATAAAGAAAGAAGGCACTATTCAGCTCAGGAACACCAAAAGGATTGGAAAACCATAGAAAAAACTATATTGGATGATGGAAGAATTCTTTCCCTAAAGAAGTTTAAAAATCCCTTTAGAACAGTTGGCCTGTTAAATAACACCCTCCAGGATGTAGGTTTATTTGCATTTACATTCACATTTATGGCATTTAGCAGATGTCTTTATAGAGAGAGACTTACATAAGTGTTTTGAAATCTCTATCAGTAGATAAACTGGTTCAGTAGAACCTGGACAAAGAATATAATATGTATAAAAAACTCTGTTGGGAGGTAAAACAACAAAAAAGCATACAGAGGACTGTTTTTTTTTTTTTTTTTTTTTATTATTACTAAATACTAAAAGTGCTAGTCCAAATATTTCTGGAAGAGATAGGACTTTAGTCACCGTTTGAAGACAGCCAGTTACTCAGCTGTTTGGATATTTAGGGGAAGTTCATTCCACCACCTAGGTGCCAGAGCAAAGGTATGGGACTGTGATAGGATGCCACCTTTGCAATGAGTTCATCAAATCCCATCCCTTCTGGATATTCCATTGTAATACAGCTGTAAGTGGTATTATTGGCAGGGGAAGCATCGGAAGCATTTAGGAAGGGCAGCAATTCAGCCACGAAGCAGCAGACTACGCAAAGTTACAGAGCGAGGTCAACGACTAGTAAGGTCCATAGTGCATAAAAGTTGCCAATGCTCTACTGTTTCCATAGCTGAAGAGTTATTACAAAATAGTATTTTAATAAAATGTATGTTTTTATGGACACGTCTTGAAGGGGTTTTTTCTTTTTCTTTTAGAATTTGTCACATTTGGTCAATTGTGAATTGTCATTTTTGAAGCCAGTCTCTGATCCTCCTGTAAAAGGTGGTCAGGTGCCAGAAATCTTTTTTAGGTGAAAAAGATCAGCCCTTGGGAGTGAGCATTAAAAGTACCAAATATACCAAACTCAAAAAGTTTGACATGATTGGTTAAACTTGTCACATTATTTCCTGTTTCATGTTTTATACTAGCATGGAAAGACATGTTTTAGTATGCAAGAGCAAGAGTGTAATAGTTTGATGGAGCAAGATTTGACATTCAAGCTCAAGAGACTAAAGCTGATTTTAAAAAAAAAATGCTATTTTTTTTCTTAATACAGATGATTAGATTATTATGATTAGATTATTTTTTAATACACCTACAGACCAAGGGTAGAAACACTCAACCACCCAACACCCAAAACTAAAACAATGTATACACAGCAAAGTTAGGTACAACATCTGCATGATATTGAGATTATATTAAGGTTGCGGTGCTGTTGAGAAACAAAATTAGATTGCTGAAGTACACCAGAGGAGAAATAAAGAAATAAACCTGTTGCACATTTTGTGTGTTTTTTGTCTCCCTGTTCAATTATCATTTTCTTATTGTTATCAAATTATAAAAAAAATGTACACAGAAAACAGTGGTTTAAATACATACATGCACACTCTTCAGTATGGATTAAGTTGCACAGTCACTTTGATTGGCAGGTGTACATGCATGCCACATCAGCTGCCAATACCTGGAGACAGCAATGTCACAGTGGCAGCTCTGTAGGGATATCTTCCACTCACTCACTCTGTCTTCATACATGAAATAACCATCTCAGGTGGCAAAAATTGGCTTGATGATAAAGAAGAAAACACTTATGGTTTGACTGTTCTCAAGGAGGTGTTAAGGGCACAGCTGTGATATCAAATGGATCCCTAGCTATGATTAAATGTTGCTATGTGAGACCAGTGTAATACCAGTCAACAGAATAGTCACATATAAAGAGTTAGGTGGTGATATATATATAAAGAGTGTATATATATATACACACACACACACACACACACACACA
>JAOVYU010000035.1:5451857-5466284 GCA_025674565.1 Synodontis membranacea
GAAATAAAAAACATTTCACTTTTTCTTTACAGAACTGGTAATAACACTTTTTCAGAAGGAACGTGACAGACTGACCGCTATTATTCTTCGAGGTTGTCTATTTTTTTCTCTAAAAGGCATAAACACAAAGATTATTCCTTATTAGTTGAAAAGCTGCATCGGCTTTGTTTCATCACAAAAAAAAAAAAAAAATGACAAATTCAGGCTGACAATGCCATGAAATATGATCAGAAGTCTATGGACCACTTGGATTGGCGAGTAATTGTTGAATAAACTCCAAACCATGACATCAAAAAGCAGCAAAACCACGAGCAGTAACACACACATCAGTGAACAGCTTGCAAGTCTGAGTAATATTGCATTTAATTTTTTTGTACATACGGTATAGAAGCAGGCATTGTTGCCACCTCACACGATCCCCAGTTCTATCTCAAGCTCAGGTCACTGCCTGTGTGGAGTTTCATATCTTCTCCCCATGTCCATGTGGGTTTCCTCTGGGTTTTCCAGTTTCCTCCAACCTCAAAAAACATGCCAGTCCATAGGTCTCAGGACCCACCATGACTCTTACCAGGACAAAATGTTGACTGAAAATGAGAGTTATAAGCAACTTGAAATGGTCAAATAATGATGCATTTGATATCCGAACAATGATCAGTATCAGCAGCATAGCAATCAATCCTGATTAACATCTTCAATAAGAATAATGTTCGTAAGGCCCAAGGTTACGAGCAGAATGATGGTTCATGTATGTGCACATGCTGGTGTGTCCACACATACTGTATGTGTAGCAGTGAATATACAGCAGGAACTAGATGGAGGGCCAAGTGTGACAGGTGGACAGACGTGATAAGGAGCAAGCACTGCCACGCAGCACCAAAGCTCTGGGGAATATCCAGCTGAGAGCTGCTAATAGCTGATACTCATCAGTGATAGAGACTCCCTATCTCTCCTCTCTCTGTCTCCGCGGACTAGTACACTCATTCTGGTTAAGCCTGAATTCTCCCCGCTTCTAAAAGTATATCTAGTATAACAATGACAAGACCTTTTGAGTTAGAGATTTGTCACGGGGGAGTAAACAAAATGCTCTTTAGCTGCTAGTGTGGGTAAAATGAACTTGAGTAGGAGTGCTTTGAGCATTGAATGAGCTTGATGTGAAAGAACTGTATGCTTGTCATGTTTTTCAGACTGAAGGATATGATCCTTTTTCTTTTCTTTTTTTTTTTTTCTAAGCAACCACTATAACAGTCCAGGAATCGCATGTATGCATTGGCATAGACGATCACATCCTTACTTGTTTATATTTAGTTGTTTGCTGTTTGTTGTACAGTATCTCTTGCGCAGGGTAATCTATCACGATCGTGACAAACAGTGAGTCAATCAGCAGTGTGGGAGGCAATGTGTCACAAACACACAACGCCATCTGCTCGGAGTTTGTTCAACAAAGATCGATTGTGCTCGAGGACGCTTTTCCCTCTCGCGCTTTCTCTCCCTCCCTCGTCCTCTCGCCTCCTCTCTTCTCCTTTTGTCCGCTCCGCGCCGAGGAAAATGTGTGATGCCAAAAGACGCACTGTAACAAGACGACGGACAGCTCAACTGATAACAACAACAACCAAAAAAAAAAAATGATATTTTCTGATACCACTTTCTGCTCGACCAAGTTTTCCTGATCATACTTTTTTTTTTTTTTTACTCATAAGTGCCAGGGCCTATTTCACGTCTGCAATCCTGATATAATCCTACCTGCCTATCTTTTAAGACTTCTGGATGAAGATGAACAACTTTGTCTCGTTGATATATAACACTGATCTGTACTTACATTTAAGTCATTTGGCAGACGCCCTTATCCAGAGCGACTTACATATATCACATTTTTTTTATACAACTGAGCAGTTGTGGGTTAAGGGCCTTGCTCAAGGGCCCAACAGTAGCAGTCATGGTGAGGCTGGGATTTGAACTCACGACCTTCCGATCAGTAGTCCAGTGTCTTAACCACTGAGCTACCACTACCCGTACTCTTACAACCTTATTTATTGATTGATTGATTGATTGATTGCATTTTCTACAGAATATGAAATACATTTTTCCTTCGCATGGATCTGAACCAGAAATAAAACATGTTAAAGTCTTGTTACCCCCAGAAGTTCCACTGAGAGATGCCTCGTGTGCCTCTACATTTGCAACCTAATCTACTAATGGAAAAACAAAAATTACTACTAATTTTACAGAATCATATGTTCAGTTATACAACGAGGTACCAGTAGGGGTGATTCTAGGATTCTAGCCCATATAATGACAAGGCAACATGCATGCATTGCCTGCAAAAAAAAATGTTCGAACCAGCTGTTTAATCACTCATTTCACTGGATAAGCCTTAACACATTAATATTTGCTATATGTTCTATATTTCACAATCACCTGAAATTAAACAAATTCCAATGTGTCCAATGCTGCTTGCCAGAATGCTGCATTCACCTTGCTTCATTTTTCGCAGTTGGGTTTACTCTAAAGGATAAATTCTATCAGTGTCATGTCTGCACCTGCTGACTGCAACAAACTTCAAATCCCGTGAACACTTGCAACCTGACAACATGGCCACCACTCTCGCACGCTCTCAGGCTCCCAACTAACCAGTCACACCTGCATCCAATTACTCACCACGTCATAGACTCTTCATAAACTCGCTCACACACTCTTAGTCTTTTTTTGAAAAACAATAGTTTCAGTCTTCGTGTCTGTCATTGCCAAGCCTTAGATTTACACGTTTGCTGTTCTGGATATTGATGCTTTTCTGTTTTCTGATTTTGCCCGCTCTGTTGATTTGCTTGTATTTTGACCTTATTCTCGGATTGCTGATTTGGATTTGTCTGCCTGTGAGTTTTATATTAAAGTACTGAACCACAACTGCACTATTCCTGTGTGTACCTGCACATGACAATCAGAATAAGGAACACAGCGAGTACTTTAACTAAACTAATAATGAGTTCGCTAGATGGCAAGTGATCTCTTAGGAAGTTTAATATTAGCTGATAAATTCTAGTGAATGTCAGCTCATTTCTTTGACATTATTCACGCAGACGAGTCACAGTAATAATACCAACCAATTTGACCCCGGGTTCTCAGAACATTCTGCTATTCTATTTCGATCCAATTTAGGGGTGTCGGTACCACTAAAGAAGGGCTAAAAATGCCAATGATTATCGGACTGGCAAAAAAAAAAACTACTTCACACCTCTAGGGTCCCTGATTTTCTTTTGGGTGTGACATATGCCAGTTTCCTACCACTTCCGAAAAACATGCCAGTAGGTGGATTGGATTGTGTGTGGGTGGCCATAATGTCCTGTCTCATGCCCAGTGTTAGATCTGTATATCTCTTCGCCTAAGGTGAAACATGTTCATCATTTAAACACAAGCCATATCATCTCTTCATTTGACATCAGTGTGGAGAGAATCAAAATTATTGTTATTAATCCATCTTCATTTGGTCACTTGAACATTTTAAAACTTTGTGTGTAAGCACTTCTCTCTGCTCTGCTAAAATGACGGCACAGGAGCTTCCGGGACATTTTATCTGTTTACAAAATGAATGGATTGGTCTTAAGTCCTGTGGATGGTTGTCTTTTTTTTTAACTTTTGAAATATTTGAAAAATTCACCTCCGGACATCTTAGTAAGTAGATCTGAAGCTCTTCAGGCATTACTAATGTTCTATCTATATGCTGTCTGTTGCATGAGCTGTACAACACAAACTTGCTAATGTAAAGTGCATAATGTAATTAAAGCACGCCGTAGCAAGCGCTGTTAGGGCTTTGGTAAACAAGTCGCAACTCTTTACATGAGACTGGACATAGTGGAGACTTGACATGAATAACTTCCGCATAGGCCGTTTGCCCCGGAGCCGTAGGTCGGGACCCATCCGAGAAGAGCATGTTGCACTGGTGGATGCACCAGTGCGAGGCTACCAGTCCTCTCTTTGTTCAGACGGTCTGCTGCTCAATGCCCTTTGACTCTCGACATGCCAGTTAAAGCGGATAGAGAGAACGGACAAGAGGGGACTGCGTATGGTGTTGTCAAGAGACCTGGAATCGTTTTGTTGATGGAGACATCCGTGCATAAGCCCAACTGGAGCCAGAGGCCCCTATAAACCAGGGGTCCTACCCCCATCATACTCGCCATTGACCCTTGTTGTGGTGTTTACACCCAGGCAGGTGCGTCCATGATGGTGGGCTGCACGAGCGGGCATCCATCAGGGCAGCCATGCCCCTGGAGGGAATGTAAAGTGGGGCTCCTACAGCATGAGGGTGAGGCCCCTGTCTGTTTACCTGCCACACAAGGGCACACTAAGGCCTATAGGCACAGACGGCCTCTTCAAGCCTGCTGCTCCCCATGACCTCTGTGGTCAAGGTGCTTTAGTTTCATTCGCTCAGAAAACTTGTCATTCTGACGAAGGATCTCGCGCATGTTCATATCAGACGTCATTTAGTTGACGGCTCTTTCCGTTCAGTTGTCTAGGTTGAATGTCTCGTTCTTATTTTATTTATACATATACACACATAGATCAGCCACTTCCTGGTTATTTCCAAGCCAACAACTGTTCAGTGCATGCATTTGTTTTTTTTGTTTTTTTTTTTTGTCCTGAATAAGAAAATAAGGCCAACAAAGACATTTAATTTATACCAACAAGATATTTTACTGTGTGTGTCCCAAATGTTGCTTCGTTTTCACAAGACACAAAACAGACAAATGTGTGTTTAGACAAAACGGACAATTTATGTCTAAGGATCTGAGTTTTCGTCCAGATTTCTATAAAGCTACTTTGTGTCTATTGTCTAACTTGCATTCTTGAAAGTGCTCTATAGTAATAAATTGTACTTAATAAAATTAATGAAACTCAAAACGTCCGCACAAGTTTGTATGTCCGTATTTCCATTATTTCTCTGTTGACATTAAACTCAGAAAAAAAGGGGAGTAAAGCAGTACCTGTCATGACAGTACGTGTCTTTCACTTGGAAATGTTGACATGGTGTATGGGTTAAAAAAAAATTAGCATATATACTGTGATTGGTCCTTTATGTATATGTATTGTGTTGTGTATATATTTTGGATAGTTGTCTTATTATTGAATACGTAATCTTTTTTATTTTCTTTTTTTAACTTCTTTTGTAACCAGATTGTACAACAGAGATACTTGTTCAGTCAAAATCCACTCATAATGCAAACTTTTGCATTGAACTGTATGTAAAGCAAGAAGAAAGAAATAAGGAGAATAATGAACAAACCTAAGAATGCTATCCAGCGTCATGAGTGTTGTTTGCCATTGTTTTTTTTTTGTTGTTTTTTTTTAACACCCAAAAACCTCAACACTTTCCTCTCTTGGGGAAATGGCCACACTTCTCTGGGCTCTGCCTATGAACAAACATCTGCTGTGGGAGCGAGGCGAGCTCCCTTGACAATGCTCCTTTAACAGATCCACCCTTCTTTCATGCGATTTAATCGTGTGTTAAATGGAAAGAGCCATAAAACACTCCAAAAATGAACCCAAAGTCCAATAACAAATTTGCAGATTTTTAATGAAGGGTTCTCCTCACTCCCCCCTTCTTTCGTTCTGGTGCGTATCTTTCCCTGATTTCTTCTCAGCACCTCTGTATTCCTCTGCTAATTCACTTTCTAAACACCTGCTTTTGTCCCGTTGATAATTATAACCGGTGCGTTTCCTCTCCTCTCTTTTTTTCTTTTTTTTTTTCTTTTCTTTTTTTTTTTAATCTGCTCTAATAGCGCTCAAGCTGAGGCGCTTTGCAGCTAATAATTACAGAAGCTGGCCTGGGGTTTGGCTCATCTCTGCTGGTGGCTCCGTGCTGCAGTCCTGATCACAGCTCCACAGCGCTAACATTTCAACTGGGAGAACTCAACATCACGTCTCTGCCTCTCGAAGACTCGCTACAGCTGTCTCTCAGAATTCCAACCTCCCTAGAAATGCAAGCTCCATCCCTATTTAGGGACATTTATTTTGGAGATCTTTCTACAAACTTGACCTTAAAAGAGAAGAATTAATAAGATGGCAATATATCAGGAAAAATAAACTGGTCCTTGAAGCCCTGAAGGAAGAGCAAACAAATCTCTGGCACAGATCTCACCTCTGGGATTTTTCTCTCCCTCTCTCCCTTGCTCTCTCCTCTTCCTCTTCTCTAGAAGTTAACGCTCGCACTGCATCATTAGTGAGGCTGCTGTTTCTTCACAGATCAAATGCCGTTTTATTTTTTTATTTTTTTATTATTTTTTTTTTCCTACAGAATCACTAGAAAATCTGTTCGTTTTGAAACCCAGAGGGTTTGCCCAAAGGCTTTAAAAGCATAAGCACGTCAATCCGTGCATGTCTAAAGCACTCTCGCAGGCTGCATATTAAAAATAATCAAATAAATAAATACAGTGAGCGTTTAAACGGTAAATAGTCTAAATCTTTGGTGTTTGAAGAGTAGAGGAATGCTGATGCGGGTGATGCTACGCCTCAGACGGAGGCATCAAGGGGGATATGAAGCTCTGTGCTCTAAAAGCTGTGTGTGTGTATGTGTGCTGGTGTAAAAAAAAAAAAAAAAGTCAAAAGTAGGTGTTTGAAAAGTGAGCAAAACACTTCTTTGAAGACTCCCTGACCTGACAAAATGCTCTGTGTATTGCTTTGGGTACTTAAATGCCTGCTCATTCTGTTTTTTTTTTTTGTTTTTTTTTTTTTTTTAAAAAGGTACTAAGAGACTGTATGCTGTCCAAATCACTTTGCGGGTGCCATTACTTTTTTTTAGCTTTGATATAAGGAAACATGAAACACGAGCATGGATGAAACAAAAAGGGTGGTGAGAAAATGAATGGACGCAAAACGTGCAAGATGAAAAAGTGTGTGTGTGTGTGCACGCACGCGTGTGTGTGTGTGTGTGTGTGTAAACGAAAGTGTAAGAAAGTAAGTGTAAGTGTGCTTGTTCTCCGACTTGGTCCTGTCCTCTCAGTGTCCTCTCCCAGCGCCCCAGAGTCACGCATCACTCATCTTGTCACATTGAACTCCAGATGCTCCTACCCAGGAGAACAATCCTGGCCCTCTCATCCCTCTTCATTCCCTCCAACAATTTAGTAATGAAATATTGATTTTTAGTTAGATTCATATTGATGCTATTAGCTTTGCATTGATAAATCACCCGTCGGTGGCGGAGCAAGTGTTTGCCATGCCGAGAGCTTGCGAGATTACAGTCAAGTCATTGATGTGTTAATTTGATGGATATCTTTGATTTCTGTGTCCTTTTTTTTTTTTTTTTTTTTTTTTTTTAACTTCACTCCATCCTCCCACCTCTTTCTGCAAACTGTGTTTCATAACAATGCCTGAACAGAAAATCACACTGAACTGAATTTATGGGACTCCATTTCCTTGGGAGTGCCATTAGCCTCCATCTGTCTGTTTTTTTCCCCCCTTCCTCTCTTCTTTGGCTCGTTCTCTCTCTTTCTTTATCTCTCTATTTTTACACCTAGGTGATATTATATTCTTCACGTCTTATCACCCACTCAGTAACACACTGTCAGCCTGCTAACATCCCAATTAGTGTCTTTAGAGAGAAGCACAGTACAAACAAAAATCGCTCCCAATCTGCTTATGGAAGGCCAGTCAATAAGCAGTGCAGACAGTATTGACCCATGGATCTTACTTAACAAGAGAGTTCAGTTACAGTTGAATTTAATGAATATGAATGACTGGGTGTAATTTTTGTACACGTCTATGTTAAATCGCACTTAATTCGGGTCATCGATAGATTGTGAAGGAAGCGATAGGACTTTCCAGCTACCCGCCTACCCTCTCCCGTTTCTCTTTTTCTCCCTTATAGTCCACAATTACAAAATGTTACCTTTGCTACATCATCGCTGCAGTGACATTTGGATTAAATTAATTATAAATTATTACAGCAATATTTAAAAAGTGCCCTCTCATTATATGCAATTAGGGACAATTGGATTTATTTATTTATTTTAATTTTTTTTCCCCAAAAAACACAATACTTACAAAGCTTCTTTTTTTTTTCCCTCTTCCTCTTTGTCCCCACATAGGCAAAATCAAGTTCGCAGTCTTTAAGGCACCAATGTTATAGAATCGATCTGCACCCAAAATGTCTCCACGTCTGGCATTTTCAAAGCCGGCTTTAAAGTCTTCATGTCTGTCCCAAACTAAGAAAGACAAATACAACTAGAGGACCTCATTATGTGGCACCATGGTTCAAGGCTAAAGACTTTATCCTGATTCACTGGCCAACAGCATGGCGTCAGTTCAGTAAAGAGCAAGGTTGCAGAATGGTGTCTCGCGTCTGGCAAGTGGTCATGATGATTCCATGATTGTAGTGCCATTTAACCCTTAAATTAAACCCTTAAATAATCTTGCTAGATATCAAGCAACAATATCTCAGTTTTTACATTTTTTTCCATACAATAATTGCGTTTTCTTTTGAAAGTACCATGGTTGATTTTTTTTCTTTTTTGTCCATTAAATTAGCTATTAATAATAATAATAATAATAATAATAATAATAATAATAATAATACTGCTAAGGTGTTAATTGCTCTGTATAGCGTAGGTGATAATATTTGAGGATTTTTTAGGTCCCAAAAAGAGGACACATTGTTACCCTAGTATAGCATATATATTGGAATAAAGCAAAATTTAATGATTTTTTTTTTTATTTTTATTATTCCATCATTAATTAATTTTTGGATGAAGTGTAGTCAGAAAAGCTGACAAACAAAGAATACTTAAAACCTGTGCCCGGCCACACGATAGTACTCAATTTAACAAAAAACTTTAGGGCAAAAACATACAGTACAGTATGTTTTAGAAACACGGTCTAATAATATTTGCATCAGAGCAATAAATGAAAACTCTCAACAACGGTAAACCCAACAGAACAGTACTCAACAACAGAATAGTATTCTCACTAATGTTTATCTTATGGTTCCTATCAGGAACATACTGTACGTGGAACAAGTGTCCTTTATGTTTCTAACGCACAGTGTTTTTTCACTGTATATTTGCTTTATGTTAGAAGAGGATCCTGTTCCATGGAGTTTCTCTTTCTCAGTGCTGCCTTTGCTTTACACAGAAGAGAACTACATACAGTTTTGCATTTCTGCCCTTTCTGTAATTTTTCTCTAAATTTCTGGATTTTTGTATTTAAGAACTGCTGCTGGAATCATAAACACTGTCCTGTGCTCAATCAGGACTCTTTCTGTATTTACGCTATTCTTATACTGGACGTCCTGTAAACACAATTAGTCTTTACTCTTCTTCATCTCTACACCGTAATGATTTATAGTCGCACTTTCCCTTGTCACACAGCAAAAGATGGGTTTCTTGTCAAGTTTGGTTCCTCTTAAGATTCCTTCTTCATGTCTTCTCAGGGAGTTCTTCCTTTGCCGCTGTCACCTCTGGTTGCTTATTTAGGGGTCTATATGGATATCTGGATTTCTGTAGAGCTGTTTTATTGTTAAATTCGCTATCCGAATAAAATCTAGTTGACAACTGAATTGATCATCATGTAACTTCAATTGTAACACTATCATTCCCAAAAGGTCCCTAAATTGGTGTGTCTTATATAGACAGAAAGGATGCTTAATTCTTATTCGCAGCATCCAGATGGGAGTTCATGTTTCCTAAAAGAGAGTCCACAAACTCCACCGATCTTTATTATTTCAGAGTGAGGACAGTGAGTGTCTACAACAACCTCATAAAAGTCTTAAAGATATGTTACCATGAATTTAAAAAAAAAAAAAAAAAAACATGCTTTGCCGTACTGACGCGGTACTGTCAGAGTAAAAAGCTCTCTCCCTGGGATAAGACGGAGTGGCTCGCCTTGCTGTTGTGTTGATATCAGACACAGGCTCTTCATCAGAAGAGTAATAGACCTGTGAAGCTAACCAGGAGGCCCAAGGCTGTTTGTTAGCTCCTAACAAGGTGAGCTGGCTTCCACTGAACAGCACACCAGCACCGCGAGATTTATTATGGATCTCTGTGTCTGCCGGCCAAGTACTTCTCAGTACGGACGGGCTGAGTGTTATTAGAAAGTTTTGGACCTTTATTATCTCAACATTTTTTAGGAAACTTCACAGAGACGGTAGATCTGCATGAATGGATGATGGATGCCTTAGAGAACAGGTGACGTTCTGCCTCTATATGGTGATCAGTGGACGGAGAATAACTGTCTAGGAATAAGCTCAGCGAAATCTTGCTTTTAAAGCCAAGAAGGTGTTTATTAAAGATAACGGACTTGTATATAGAGTCATATGTGAAATATAAAGGTCCAAGTATGCGGATGGTAAAGTTAGCATAGAACGACGTGAGAGGTTTTTTTTTTTTTTTTTTTTTTTTTTTTTGCTGTTGCACAGAGGAACTCAGCTTAATCTTCTTCCAGTAAAAATTCTGTATAGTCTTGGACTCCGATCCCTCGTTCAATACAGTTAGCTGGTGTCATCCAGCGGTCAGCCTCAGAAAAGGAGGGGGGGGCGAGTGTTTTGGAAGGGCTTTCAGCAGTGCTAATCGTCCTGCTCACTGTCAATCGCATGTCAATATTAGCAGCCTGGCCCTCATCCGTCAAAGCAGTCACTGATGGCTCCCTTGTTAGCGCTGATCACTTGCCCTCAACCGCAGCAGCCGTGGCATCATCCATCACTCTCCCCGCACCCATTCGTCTACCGCTAGTGGCTAATAGCTGCTGCTCAATTGTCTCCTTTACCCTGAGTGCTACAAAGTTAGTTGAGCGGCAGGACGATGGCGGGGGGGAAGAATCGAGGGGAGAAGCTCAAACATTTCAAGCATGCTGCACTGAAGTAATGAGCCATGGCAGCCAGATATACCTGCGCTTGCTTTGATAAAGGTGAGCTGACGTGTTGGGGCCAGATTAGCGCTTTCTGTGGCCCAGACACATGTCCATCTATCACCGGGATCCATTTGGGAGGAGAGGGAAATGTAAGGAGAACGTTAAGCAAGCCTCAAGCGAGAGCAGAGAAAAAAGTGAGAGCACGAGCTAGTGTTTTGTCGTCATCATTAGGCCTCAAAATAGGACGTTGGTGGCCAGAAGGCTTCTGATCTCAATTTCAGCTATAACAATCCCCTGAATTAGTGAAATATGATACGTGTCTGTAGGGTATTCATCCTGCGTGTCCATCTGTATTCATCTTCCCTTCATTTCTCCATTTTCTTTTTATCTCACCAATAAAAGGAACAGGCAAACAGATATTTGAGAACAATAGCTGGTGCTGTGTTGCGCTCGTGCAGTATAAATTGTCTTTGGTGGTTGTGTTGCTGGACCGCAGCATCCGCAGGATGATTAATTCAAACTTAACAGCAGAGTAGACACTAATATTCATCACCTTGCCCGCATAGCACGGGAACGCCAACCTAGACACTCTAATTCGTCCATGCACACCAGGCTGTGTTATAATACAACCGGCAAACAAGCAAAGTGAGGTGCAAGGGGGGAGAAAAGGGAAAGAAATTGCAAACGCAGTTGTAGTTACTTAGCTGTAGTTAATTCCGAGATAACAAACGCATCTAGGTAGCATGCTAATATTTATATTCCGGCTCCTAATTAGCATAAATGGGAGCATGCAGCTTTGAGTGCATCTTGTCCCATAGGGCAGTATTATGTATTATGTATCACTTTGTTCTCTATTGTCTTATTCCGACATTCAGTCCAAAACAAATCCTCATTGTTGAATAGAGGCAGCATTGCTGGCATCCATTTTACCTTTTAAATTAGCGCATTATATTCCGTGATTAAGCACGGCTCTATAACAGAAAAATAAGACTTTAACACGCAGATTTATGTGTTGTTATTGAAATGCGTCCTAGTCCCACAATCCTTTTTCTCAGGAAAGACAGAACTATTTTGTTCCATTGTTCTTTGCATTGTTGTTCGCTTCCTATTCAAACAAAAGAGACAGCTTATGCTTTAAATGATCTATTCGCTGCGACTTGCATGTTCTCATATGTTAATGCACAAAGCCAAATCCACACAAAAATGGCTAAAGAAATATGCGTCTGCTGAATGCCAAATTTATTTTTTTTTTGTCCCGCCTTGTCACCAGGGAGCAAGAGTTTTACAAGCACGCCAACATGGCAGCCCTGGGCATGATTACGAACAAAAATGCTGACTTCATTTTCACGTTCCTTTTCGCTCAATAGCCAGAAGATCTCATCAGCAGTGTTTCTCTTCAGCATCTGTTATGGATATGATGGCCACCTGTCCCATGTTCCCTGGAGATAGGGGAGACGGGACAGACAATTTACACATGTAAAATGCCAAAATATGGTGTTCTCACCAAAGTCCTCCCCCTGTTGTTCACAAGAGAGCCACATACCTTTGTGCTCAAGGCGGGGCTTTGTTGTTTTGGGGTACTTTTGCATGGTGGTGTTGTTGTTGTTGTTGTTGTTTTGTATTTCCATGGCTGAATATAAACTGGGTGCTCCACATTTTTTGCAGCCAGGTACAGCTTATAAAATAAATTTCATGGACACCATCGATCCAGATTTATTTTATGAAAATATGACAACTATTTAAACATTAGGCTCATTATTTAGATGTGTACAATACCAGGGTTACATTATTTTATTCCTGAACATTTCAGCAAAAAGTTATTATTAAAGTTATTATTAATAACTAATAATAAACATAATAACTTTGGTAATGGTGGATTGTGAATTTATCCATTCTAATTAAAAAAAAATAGCATTCTTTTATGATTTTTTTTTTTTTTTTTTTAATATGCTTCATGGACCCCAACCAAAGTTTTTGCAGGAAATGTTCTTTACCAGCAACAGAAATTACTTCCTCGGAGATTTTGACATGCCATAAATCATAAAACAAAAAGTATACCATACTGTAGGTGAGTTTGAGCCCTGGCTATTTTTTAATGCACACCCCGGATGTGGTTAAACACATCTGTAAAATGTCTAGGTTTGTATAAAGTGTTCCCTTGAGCGCGAGAGAAAGAAATCAATGCTCCGCTCTGTTAAATCTCTCCCCTCTGTATACTCTGTTTGGTGATTTGTTTTAATGTTGACAGCCTTGACAAGTTCAAGAAGGTGAAAATGCCAGATGATGTAGAATACAGTGGGCATGTTTCAAATATGCCCTCATATATTCTTCTCACCTCGAGGATGTGAGAAACTATTTTTTGTTTGACGCCTATGGATATTTTCTTCCACTGGTGTTAAAATCATCAGCTAATGGCCCATCGCGGTGCAGTACTCGGTCATTCACGAAACTGAACAAACTAATAAACTCTTGAAAAGTTTAACAGTCATTTAGCGCATCTTTCCTAAAAGGAATCAATCCTAATGGGCCTGAATATGATTACAGGCATTAACGTTGTACTTCGTATCATACGTTTTTCATATTGGAGATAATGAACAGAGAGAATAATTTGAACCAGCCACATTATTTCGAAATGTATAATTTGAACGGAACTAGGTATTATTTGAAACTGTAGCTACACATTTGTTCATTTTTACGCAGTTGTCACACAGCTTGTACGCCATCAGTCTGCAGAAATAGCAGCTATTTAACTCACGGAAAATAGTTACAGTGTGACGACTAAACATAGGTGTTCTCCCTTTAAGCTAAATGTAAGGCTTTAGAAGAGTTTAAGTACCTGTTGATATGCACAAAAGAAGGACGTGTTAATAGATACTGTTATGTGTGTGTGGGGGGGGGGGGGCATGGCGTGTTGGCGTTCAACGAGGCAGATTGCTGTCGGGCTCACCGTAAGGCGGCAATAAAGAGTTAATGACATGCTGTGCCTGCCTCACGCCTCCTCTGCCTCGGCTCCCTATTGTAAAGGCCCGCACAACACAAAGCCGCCAAGAGGGATAAGCAGACAGAGACGACGGGGCTGCCAATGAGCAGGAAATGAAACAAAGAGACGGGGGATGGCCTGATAGCAGTGATTATTACCCAAAATATAATATAAAGATGACAGAGAGCATGAGAGGGAGGAGGACAGCCATGCCACCCACTTAGCCCCTTATAATGAAAATGAGGAAGGTGCAAATACAAGCAGGAGGAGACAAGCCATTTACATGACAGTGTATATGTGTGCTGAACATCTAAATGTACCACTGAACCCCGAGCCAAAACGAATAGACCCAGAGAGGTTTTGTTTTTTTTCTCTCTTTCTTTCATTCCCTGAATCCATGCCAGCGAGACAGACTTTAGATCCAGCTTTTAAAAAAGCAGTTAGTCTGGCTGTAAAGTGTATACAAGCTCTCTGCACTCTCATAACACCGAATGCCAATGTATCTAGATGATCAATGTGCTTTTCTTTCACGAGCATATTTTTTTAAATTAACTGACCAATACAGTTCATGTCTCGGTGACATGCGAAACAAGGCTACAACCAGCCCCCCCACCCCC
>JAOVYU010000035.1:5474433-5486784 GCA_025674565.1 Synodontis membranacea
ATATACACTTAACAGCTGTAAATAAAATCTCAAATTATTCCATTTCGAGTTTAAGTAAATTACTATACAAACTGTATAAATTACCATCTATCTCTTGGTCTAGTTCAGTACACACAGCCACAGTCAAGTTGACTGCTGGGACGACTGCTGACTTGACAGTGGTGTCAGAGTGCTGTATCAAAGCATATTAATGGACAGTGGACTGGAAGGGAAAAGTGTGGTGGGAAAAGGTGCACAAGCAACAGGGATGACTGCAGCCTTGAAAGGATTGTCAGGAAACGTCGGTTCACACCGAGTTGATTAACTTGGGAGAGCTTCACAAGGAGTGGACTGAAGCTGGTGTCAGTGCATAAAGAGCCACCATGTACAGAAGTCTTCAGGAAAGGGGCTACAACTGTCGTATTCCAGAAACTCATCAAGAAACTCCTGAACCTGTGACAATATCCAAAGCATCATACCTGGGCTAAGGAGAAAACAAACTGGACTGTTGCTCAGTGGTCCAAAGTCCTCTTTTCAGATAGAAGTAAATTTTACATTTCAAATGTTTCTATAAACTTCTAGAAATTAAATTTCTTTTTCTTCTTCATTTTGTTCTAAGGGCATGTGAGCTTTGCACTGTGCTGTAATTGCTGTATTTTCCTTATTTTCAATTGATGTTACACATACATTTTTGGTCCTGAAACCAGTACAATCTGTGCATCGAGTTAAAAAAAAACAAAAAAAAAACAGGCTCTCACTTGGGGCACCATCCTCTTGGCTACTGGCCTCATATTTGACAGCAGGCCTGTGAGGTGAGCTAAAGTGAAGTGAGTGTGTGCGTCCCTGATGACTAGCCTTCGCTATCTCAGCTGTTTGGGTGTAAATAATCGTTGATATGCATAAACAGCTCTCTCCATTCATTACTGTCAGCGTAGTGAGAGGCCTGCAGGCAGAGGTCGTCCGCCAGGGGTCCGCTCTCCGCTCTCAACCCCGCGGTACCCGTCATTCCAACCTGCTCCACTGATGCCCTAAACCCTCCATTAGCAAGGCTCTGGGTCACGACCTCCCTGTGGCATTTGCAATTCCAGATCGTTTGATTAGTGGCGTATTTACATATTTCAGCCGCCGAAGCTGTTGGGGTGTCGGGAACACTTGAAGTGTTGTAAATTCCTTTGGCCTTTTGTCGAGCGTGGCGATCAGAGCCTGGTGCGTGTTCCCTACTTTCTTCCATTCTCCTTCAACAGCACCAACAGTGTCCTTAGTTACTTCTGACAACTCCCCAGATTCACTCTGACCTCTAACCTGTGACAGAGCTAGTACCAACTGGAGTGGATCATACTCTCTCTAAACGGTATGATGGGTCTTCTCATCATTCACATCTTAACCTCTTAAAAAGGAAGAATTGTACCAAAAATAATTTTTTAATTTTTTTGTATTCTGTATTTTGTATTTTAAACTATAGGAAAAAGAGCAAATGTTTTGTTTTTTCTAACTTGTATACTAGTTTTCTAATTATTTGTCATGAGAGAAAAAGTGGGTTTTTATTATTTTTTATGAAATTATTATTATTATTATTATTATTATTATTGTTGTTGTTGTTGTTATTGTAATTATTATTACAAAATTATATCTATCTCTTCTTCTTTTTATTATTATTATTATAATTATTATTATTATTACTATTAGTAGTAGTAGTAGTCTCAAACGTATTACTAAATAAATAAATAAATAAATACAAAACATAAGACACAATAAAATTGTATTATTTTAAAAATGAGTTTTGCTATGACCCCCTCATTTGTCCAGAGCAATAAAGAAGGTAATGTGTAACATCTGGCACATATAGCCCAAAGTTTGTGGACACCTGAACATCACACTTGTGCTTGTTGAACATTTTTGTGGTTACAGTTTTGGGCCATATAGTGGATATCATGAAAACCTTACTTTAAATTCTGTCTAAAGAAGAACCTTACTTTATATTCTGTACAAAGAAGAGCCTTACGTTAAATTCTTCTGCTTTTCTAAAATGTTATCCCAGCATTTTTCCAGCACTTTCAGGGTGGATCATCTTTTTTTCCAGTATGAGGCAGATCAACCATTAAGCTTAATATATGTCCCATGGCTTTGGCCGACTGTTGCTAGATAGTTGGCCAATATTACACCAGATGTCATTTATAATTTACATTCTGTTCCAACACTCCAAAGTATTATAATACTTAAGGCTATTTGGCACAAATTCTCGATGTCTAGACCTTGCTGATTTCTTTCTTTCTGAAATGGCAGTACGTTTTCTGTGTTTTGTGTTCAGCCCTCAGTTTAATAACGACAATCTATAACTTGTATTAGTTTATTATTTTTTATTATTATAATAACTTATTATTTTAGTTAAGCTAGGATTTCCTCCGGGTGCTTCAGTTTCCTCCCCCATCTTGAAGACATGAAGCTTAGGTCATTTGGCTACTCTAAATTGCCCATAGGTGTGAACATGAGTATAAATGGCTGTTTGTCTCCATGTTAGCTCAGCGATAGATTGGTGACCTGTTCAGAGTGTAACCCAACTCTCTTCTGAAGTCAGCTGGGATTGGCTCCAGCCTCCCCTCGGCCCTGATGGATTAGCAGAACAGATGATGGATGGGTGGAGACCAACCAGGTGTAACAGTGTAATGTTAGAAAGCAGATAGTCATATACAGCATATTAATGCATATACAGCATCTATCACCTGCCAATAAGCTTTACATTCAGTTGAAACATTGTATATTAACACTTTACACAAGTCCTACCTGACATAAACTTGAACAAACATATACAAACAATTATTCCAACTGGTGTCCATCACCTATTTTGATGTCAAGTGATATTGAACCTGAACAAAATGACACTCTACTATTATCTCTACTGACATTACATTAGAACTCAAATGTAATGTAGTGGTGTTCTTCGCTAAAAGATTTTGGCTATAGATAATATACTATACACCGATCAGGCATAACATTACGACCACCTGCCTAATATTGTGTTGTTCCCCCTTTTGCTGCCAAATCAGCCCTGACCCGTCAAGGCATGGACTCCACTAGACCCCTGAAGTTGTGCTGTGGTATCTGGTACCAAGATATTAGCAGCAGATCCCTTAAGTCCTGTAAGTTGCAAGGCGGGAGTCGGCCTTGGCCGTTCATGACCCTGTGTCCGGTTTTTGATAGATACTGGCCACCACAGACCAGGAACACCCCACAAGAGTTGCAGTTTTGGAGATGCTCTGACCCAGTCATCTAGCCATCACAATTTGGCCCTTGTCAAATTCCCTCAAATCTTTACGCTTCCCCATTTTTCCTTCTTCTAACACATCAACTTTGAGAACAAAATGTTCACTTGTTGCATAATATATCTCATCCACTAACAGGTGACATGATGAAGAGATAATCAGTGCTATTCACTTCACCTGTCAGTGGTCATAGTGTTATGCCTGATTGCTGTATAATGATCTTATATTCCTGGTGCCTTGTTTGATCCTCTGCACGGGTCAGGAGTGGACAGGTCTGTGGAGTTTTACGTTCTCTCAGTAACAGTATGGGTTTCCCCTGTTTTGTCTGGTTTCTGCCCACCTTCCAAACCATGGTATGTGGATTGGATTTATTTATGTATAATACTTTGACATAAAGGTCTGTTGATATTATACAGTTGTGTCTTTTTTCTCTTAATTGTGAGGTGGTGCAATTGTGTGCTTCCGTTCATTAGGCTTTTAAGCCTTGAACATGAATGAACCCTAATGAACACAGTCCTTTAACTACTGTATATTTTATTTTACTGTGGTCAAGATAGTGCCCCTTGTGAAGGCCAGATGACTAGAACTCCTAAGAGTGTAATCCAGAACTATCTGTCACAGTGCACATGTAGCACTGGCCACGCATGCACAAGTGGAGCAGATCAATATGCAGCACAGTCTCGCCATCAAGGCTTTCAGCGGTAATATATCTGAACATGCGTCACATGAAAGGGTCAGAGATGGAAGAATGGAGGGTTTCAATTCTGAACAAGTGGTCACGTTTTTATGTGCACAACGCTATTATCATTCCAAAATGTTCTCTGAGGAACTTCAGTATGAATTTGTGGCGCTTGCAGTCGAGTGACTATAAATATTTATTGAAGCAAGATATAAAATAATTTTTTTTACAGAGGTTTTACAGATATTTAAAACAGGCCATATAGTGGCTAAAGTAGTATTAATGAGGCCGCATCTTCTTTTCTGAATAATAGAAGAATTCTCCAATCTTCTCATAGCTCCAGTCCCTGGTTCAGTCTTGTGGCTTCCTCCTACCGCCCACAAACATGCCAGTAACTGGATTGTCTACTATAAATTGCCATTAGATGTGAATAAGTTTGTGGATTTGTGTGTATATGTTACCCAAGGATGGATGGGTGTCCGATCCTGTGTGTATTCCTGCCTCGATAGCGAAGCCAGTATAGGCTCTGAAACCATTGCCATTCAAAGCCGCTTTGAATCTTTGCCTTAATGCATTCCACATGTAAGAATCATTTTGGAATCCTGTTCTCAAGTAGATAATAGACATTTCCTTTTTACTCCATTCCAAAAGCAATGATGTCGTATACAACCTACATTGTAGATTATGTACACTGAAAATTTGACTGAAGTAAATAGCCAAGGTTCAATAAATGAGGACAGAAATCAGCAGTGACACCACTGGGGATAAAATATTAGAGGTAAACTTTATTCTGGGAGGCTTCAAACTTAAATAATGGACAGTGTATATGTGATGGAATGGATCCAAACATGTAACTGACAGTTTTGTGTAGTTCATTGAGTTATAGAAATAAATCTGGCAAACACAAACTCATACCACAAAAATCCATACATTGAATCACTACTACTACTCAAAAGCACAAAATAACGTTATATAAGACATAAATATGGGGGGGGGGGGGGACCTAATGTTAATGAAAAGTTTGAATCAATTTTTCAAACGATGCTATTTCACTCGTTACATTCTGTTCTAATGCATCTAGGTTTTAGCTCAGCAATAAAGGAATAATTTAATTCAGCATAGGATTATTTGTTGCTTGAACGTTTTAATAATTGGATTACTTGATTTACTGTGTTCCACTCAGCAATACTTCACATAGAGGCAGGTGACAAATTAAAGGAAAAAATGTTGAATATGGTTTGTGTCAGTACAAATCAGCACAAAGTTATTCTTTCTGCAGCCTGAAAACACTGCAGGTGGCAATTTGCATGGAGCTTTTGTTAAACTAACACTATTAGATTATGTTGTGTTTATTTTCTTCAATGTATTTGAACTAATTTCATTTTCAAGTCTACAATGGCTAGATCAGATGGATTCAAACCCTGAGCACACGAGTATTAGGAAATATTGCTTGCACTCTTAGAATACGCTCAACAAAGACCATTATCTTAGTTTTGTGTATCATTTACGCATTTAGAATTAGCAAAAAAAAAAAAAAAAAAAAGTTGCATTAATTGGTTAGCAAGCTGCACCAAGCTAAAGGCTATGACTTGGGGTTTTATGTTTGCATGTTTCCTTAAAATGGTACCATTTTAATTGGAAAGTCAAATGGTACTCAATTAACATGACTTTCTCCTAGATCAGTGATTTGAAAAAGAAAAAAAAAAAAAAAAAGGTCATCCCTGCAGAACAAAGTATCGCAACACTTTAATAGCACACGTCACTTTGGATTTTCCTTTAATTTGTCACCCACCATTTAACTTTTGTTGCATGCACACTATCATCGGTCACCAATGTGTTAGGAAATTGAAGTTTAACCTTGTATGCAGCTATCACTTTAAACAAAACTCTCAGATATACGATAGCCTTAAACCTTCGGTCAAACTGCCTCACCGGGATAACATTATGGGGATGCCTTAAGGCTAGCACTTTTCGGGATCGGTGAATATTCCTTCATTAAGATTCAGCATATACGTTGCAATCAGGAAAGATCAAGACAACCGTTCATTCTTGACTTCTGTAAATATATGAATGTATTCAATCTTGCACAACTGTGTATTACTAAATATGTAAATACCTAAGTATATTCTCCAACATCCATAGAAATATATGGCCTTGAATTTCCTTGCTTTAAGTATTTACCATCTAAAAATATGGCATTCTAAAGCTTTTTAAAGGCGTTATAAAACACGCTACCTCTTGAACTATAGATCTGATCAGAGCTATTAAGCTAGTTTCTATAATGCAATAATTTAAATGTAATTAATAACAGAAATTGCAGTTCTGTACATTTATATTCAAAGTCCTCCAGCAATAACTTGAATATTGAAAAGAAAAAAAAAAAAAATCCATCATGGCTTGAAGTCCTTATGTGCCATCAGTTTATATCAGATGCTTTTTTTTTTTTTTTAAGATTTTAAGATATAATTAATGGTAATCATATAAATCTAAAAAAAAAAAAAAAAAAAAAAAAAAACAGAAATTGTGGAATAAAAACTCAAACTAGGGTATGGATGACTTCCCAGCTTCTATTCCTAATTTGTTTGTGAATTCACACAAAATATGACATTTCTGCATGTTCAGTTGTTCTAAGGTAAACAAAAATCATAAATTGGACCCAATAATGTTACGACATATATGAACTGGTTTCTAGAAAACTGGCCCTGATTTCACAAAGACACAGGCTTCCGTGAATTAAGACACTCTAAGATAAAATTCCTGCTGTTGTGAAACTTTTAGAACTTTCAGAGTGTTCTTCTGGTTGCCCCTCTGGTCGAACCCTGTTCTATGTAGATGCCAAATACAAGCCTTTTAGGATATTAAGAAACCTTATTATCCAATAAAGCCTTAAAGAATCCTTTTTCTAAGAATGTACTAGAATAGTATTTAGAACTAGTATTTTATCAGGGTAAGGGCTGTGGTGGAATCAGAACCTAGATTCCAGGCTATTGCACACACACACATTCACACACTCATTCGCACCAATGGGTAAGTTAGCATAACCAATCTGTATTTGCTTGGAGGTGGGAGGAAACTGTAGAACCCAGAGGGAAAATGGGAAAATGATGAGATGCATCCATCCAGACAGTAACCACAGCTCAGGATCAATCTGGGAATCCGGTGCTGGTGAGGTGGTAATGCTACCTAGTATCAAAACAGCTACTGTAAATCTCAAATGCCTGGAATACCATTTACACATACTCTTAGAAACAATGTTTCCTCAATGGTTCTTTAAGGGATCATTGGAAAATGAAGGTTTCTTAGCTTCCACAAGAGATTTTGACTTGGAATATGGTTGTAGGATTTATTCAGCAGGACAACTGAAGAATGCCTAAGCGTTCTAACTTTTTTTAGGAGTCTATATACTATAGACTATGCATACCATAGACTCTGAAATCATAATGACATACTTTGTGTATAACACCAGATGGATAATCTGGAGGCTCTATAGAAGTACCACAATTAATCTACAAAAAAAAAATAAAAATAAAAATAACCATAATAAAGGCTTTGGAATTGTATCTAACTGAAGTCCTGAGGAGTAAAAGAGAAAAACACACAAGCACACAAACTAAGGCTACCATTTCAGTTTATAACATCATCCTGGCCATTATTTGTAAGGAAGCAGCATTTGTAAGGGATCCACTGATGATAAGTTTAGGACAGTGCATAAAAACCTACAGTACTTTGTATCAGGTTCAACATTTCAGTCAAGTATGAAATGAGTTCTTGTTAAGAAGGGAAAAGGGAGCATGTTAGAAACATTGCTGTTTTGTTTGCCAAGCGACTTAGTTTGAATTGCTCACGTCAAAAAAAAAATTCTGACATCGGCTTCCAATTACAGTTGGCACAGAACCTGAAACGAAAGACAACCAAACAACTACAATATATACATTTGAGTGTTTTCAATAAAATCAGCCCTCCTTGGTTACATCTATGAACACATTACCCCTGAGGAGATAACAGATCTTTGGATGGACATGTTCTCCTCTTTAACCCGTGTAGCTGAGGTTTTCCTGTTCAGGAAGTGGTCGCTCGGTAGGATGATCCGGGACTGGAAGGGTGTGTGTGTGGTCAACAGATGGGGCATGGTGGAGCCTCCTGTCAGGGTATTGGGCATTGTCAAAGGTGAGCCGATGTACAGTCTGGACATGGGTTTTCAGGTTGCCTTTCTGCGAGGCACTGTAGGGACAGTACTGACACTGGAATGGTCTCTCACCTGGAACAGACACACACAAGGGCAGGCCGAGGTCAGCGTCAAGATGAGACATTGCAAGCAGCGAGAGAGATTTTGGCCGGTGAGCTGGCTGTCAAAGTGATACTTTCCTTTTTTAGGAAGAAAACAGAGGCAGGTTGGGAGCACAGGGGGTGGAGGAGGGGCCGTAGCCATGATTGATGAGCTGATGACATGCCATATGGAGACGGTTGACTGTTCCCCCTGAGGGGAAGTCAGCCTTTTGTTTTCTGTTTCTGTCAGCTGCTCGTAGAAACACAGAAACCCACAGACACGAGTATCACTGCCTACCTTCCCCTGAGCCATAGAACGTCATAACGATGGTGGATGTTGAAAGTCTGGGCACATGAAGTTTGCACTGAGAGGAAAACTTGACAGGCATGCACACACCTAAGCTTTTGCTTCTGCCCATCTCTTTCAGAGCATCGGAACAGGTATAATTGTCTTGGTCCCGATTTTCTACGCTTAATTAGACTGATGCACTGCGTTGTCGTCATGCAATTGCATAAAAATAATCCCCCACACCTGAGCAAAACAAATGAGTCTGCCATTCATTTGCTCCATATTATTATTTTTGAAAAATGAATGAATTACCCACTAGGAAATAATTGTCATTCCGAGAGGCTAGAAAAGGGGGCATTATCATAAATCACGTCTTATAAAAAAAAGGAGACAGACACTATTAATCAAGACTATCTGAGTCTCGCTAGCAGCATGATAAGGTCTGAGCCAGAGTGAGCACTCCTCCCAGGGCAGCGGCCCCGGCTCCCCAGGGGAAAATAAAGTGAAATTCCGTCCAAAACACAACCCACTTAATTACATTAAAGGTTATTGTCAGTACATCACATAGAGGCTAGAATACATATTTAATTTGACCTTTCCTCTCTCCCTGATTTTACCATTTGTCGTATGCAACACATGCAAAGGGGGTAATTCATTAAGGAAGGCACCCGTGCTGCAGCAGGCCACATCTCTTATTGTTAAAGCAGACGCTATGCATTTGTCCTTCCAGTTTTCCGAGAATGCCGGGCACAATGGGACCTGTTTATTTTTAGAAAGTTGTATGGCAGCGGTGGTCATAGCGATCACACATAATAGCTGAAGTGACATCACAGCACATGGCACATTGGAGAATGTAGAATATGGTACTAATGGTCTAGATGAAAACACACACACACACACACACACACACACCCTCCCCAAACAAAAAATTCAACATACTTGTTGGGGGGCTTCTGCAGAGGTTGGACTCCCTGGAGTCCATTGCACTCTAAAAGGTCTGCAGGAAGAAGGTGGCCAGCTAAGAACACAAAGTACTAAAAATTAAAAACAAAACTTACAGATATGAAAAAAAAAATAACAATGTCTTCTTTTTTCTGGGCTATTAAATGAACATCGCCATGGCAGATGTACATCTAACACTATGCTTAACACTATTTTGCATCAATATCTCAGAACAAAATAGATTGAAACCAATATAGAGCCATATAAAGCTGCTACTTCTAGAAATAAACAGGTTCTTCAATAGTTACCTAGATGGTTAAAGGTTCTAGCTTTCTAAACAGTTCTACTTAAAACCCTCTGCTTCCCTGGTCTATAAAACTAGGTTTCTGCCAGAGAAACAAACCACAGATCTCTTTATCATATCTTAACATCATCATATCACATCACATCACATCACATCATGTATATCAGGAACTAACAGATATACCCGATTAGAGGTCCTGTACCACAGCTTGTATTTTTATAATATTTTAAACTAGTATGCTTAGTATTCTTTAGGTCTTTTCCTAGAAGTCAGATTAGCTGCTTACAATACCACCTAGTGAAGTCTTTTTTTTTTTTTTTTACCTTATTTTTCTTTGATAGTGTCAGTGTTTTCCCTCACTTAGGTAAGACCAGCTTGCAAAATATTCCTTGTTTGTTCTGGTTGTATAAACCAGATGGTGCCACCCATTCAACCAATGATACTAATACTGTTAGAGCTCTCATTCTCACGCGAGACCTTAGCCTCCTGTGGGAATGTAACATGATGCTAGTTGGAATCATTTAAAAAAGAATCGTAAAAGGAAAACTGCCAGAAGGACCAAAAAGGCCCCCCAAAGGCTGAAATCCAAGCATGTGTCTAGAGTTGAGGCAGATCATGTCAAAGCAATGATCAAATGTGTCTATTGCTTCATTGAGTACGTACCACATGGCAAAGTAGACATACGTCATATTTTAATGTGATTTGGAAGATGAGACTTCTTCGCTGAAGCTAAAGTGCCACACAAAATATTAAGCATGTTTATGGTTTAGTGCCTATGCTTGAGGAACATCTGCTATCTAACTATATTACTTATTTTGCCAGTACTGACAATTTCATTGCCATTGCCTTAGACTGTACTGCATATCACAGTAATATGCATATACAATCAGCTTTCCCTACTGTTTTAAAGGTCAGAGTTTCAGTCACTGCACTGCAAGTGCTAAGGCAAAATTCCAGTCAGGGACACCTGTATACAATATGTCACATGGGTAATATGAGATCATGCATTGGCAGTCAAAGTAGGCAAAATCTCATGTCTTCTGCTGGCATGCTCATCTAGACGCAATAATGACGACCTTTACTCTGTCTCACCAACGGTTTCTAATAAAGCATTCACAGCCCATGATGTGGTGTCCTCTCTCCAACTAAAAAATAAGTACATGTATTCCTAACGGCAGATTGCTACATTCACAAGACCTGCTAAGTCAAAATGCAAACCAGTGCAGCTTGGCTGGGTACCTAATCATTTTTAAGCCACACTGAGAGAAACAAGGCCAGATCATCTGAGATTTTAGATCAACAACAGCAGCAATGTTATTCCCATCTTACTGACTGGGTGGTACACTGCTCACAATGAACTTATACTCAATTAGATACATGGTTCCACCATTTGACTGTGTCCATTTTGAGTTTTGGATACCAGAGGTATCCAACCACTTAGAAGGTGTTCTCAGACTCCTTGATGCAACAGGCACTACAACAGGAAATTAGTTGAAACTAACCCTAACCCTACTAAATAAAGCGAGTTTTTCTTTAAACTTATTTTAATACTAAGAAAGAAAGAGTATGGGACTACCTTCCCATTCCACCTTCAACTCGGGCTGCTAAATTGTTACCTCTGCCCGTTTCATGTGCCCAGTCAGAAAGTTCCAGCGGTTTGCCTTTTCTGAGATTTCCTTCCAATCCTGAGATTCAGCTTATTCCTACCTTATCTACACCTTTTCAACCAGGAGAAAAGTTGGGTAATCTCATCACAACAGGCACAATTTTATGATGGTTAATGGCCAAGGATAGAGAGATACAATGTTTTGCAAAGTGTATGCTAAGAGATTGCTCAAATTAATACAGACAGAGGCAATTACACCTGTTGAATGTGCAGAGGTAGAATTTTTCCTTGGGCTGAGCCCTGAAAAAATACTGGCACAAAGCCACCCTAGTCATGCCAACTTGTAGTCTTGTATGATCTGACCTTTGATACGATTACCTGGGTTGGTCTGAAACAGCTAATCGTGGTAGCTGCCTTGCCTGCTATAACACCAACAAAGAATTCTGAGGAGTCACATGCTTTATCTGTTGGGGGTGATTTTAACCATATTAATATTACAGCATCTAACAGACCTAACATAGACCTTTTGATTGACAACACTAAATGTTTGCCTGTCACATCGTCAAGCTCCTTGTGAATGCCATGTTGAAAACAAATGAGAACACTGGTATAATATATATTGGTCTGCCATATAGAGGTGTGCATTGGGACTGGGTTGCAGCTATGGGCTGTTTTACTTCTGTGCAGATGGGAGCGGGCGGTCAGATATGAAGCTCATGGGACAAAAAAAAAGAAAGGCCAAGTTCATTAACATGGGAGAGTGGTGGCCGCAGCAGGTTGCTTGCACAGGGGGTTGCTCGTGTACTGCTGTGCGATGTGTTTACCACATTCATTCATTCATCTTCAGCAAATTATCCTGGCCAGGGTCACTGTAGTTACTAATCTGTTTGTATTTAGGAAACAAATTCAGCGCCCACATTAACAGGTTTTGGTTTTAAAAAGGCCTTTTTAGGACAAAAAAGGATTTCTGTCCAGACAAGTATTTTAGTTTTGTATCGTATCCAGAAATATATATACTGTATATAT
>JAOVYU010000035.1:5497447-5507884 GCA_025674565.1 Synodontis membranacea
TGGCGACTGTAGAAAGCAAAATCCTATTCCTGGACATTTTTGGTGATTTAGAAATCCCACCTCGGACTCATTTTAAGGTCCCCCCCAAAAAAAGAGGACGTCCTGGAAAAAGAGGACGCATGGTTACCCTACTAAAACACATGAACTATATTTATATTAAAATATAGGTTTAGTCAATTTGGTGTTTGGTGCTGTATTTTGGTTACTTGTGTGTGACATTAGCGGTTGTTTGCTACTCTGATGTCACACAACTTCTTTTCTCAATGACAATGTCAGGACAGAGACTCTGTTCAGCCAGCTAGTAAGCCATAAAATGACTAGCGCGGTGGCTTTGATGGTGGTATTACTGTAAACCCTCGCCAACCCTCGCGGTTCGAATTTCGCGTCTTCACTCTATCGCAGTTTTTTCAAATACAGTATATTCATTAAAAAGTTGACTGAGACAGTGAAAATGCGGGTTGTGCTCGGTTGTCTTGAGTCAGTTATTTTTATTTTTTATTTTTTATTAACTTTTTTCCAAAAAATTGGGTGTTATTTCATGTTTAGAGGGCTCTAATAATGTTAAAAAACGTATTTAGAAGGTCATAAACAGGTTTTAACTATGCGGAAACACTACTTCGCGGAAATTCACTTATCGCGGTAGAGTCTGGAACGGATTAACCGCGATAAACGAGGTTTTTTTTGGTATTAGGGTTTTTTTATTCTTCTATCTTTAAGGAATGCTGCATGTTACTACACAATAAAATGTACTTTAATGAGCATGCATTTATTTACATGGACTTAGGTTGTACGTACTTAGCTAACTAGCCTGAGAGTTTCAGGACAGATCGATTGTTAGAAAGTTGTCAGGAGTGATGTCTTTGTAAAATTACTGTCCTGAGAATATTGCTTTTGAAAGATCTGAGCCTTTTGGGTGTGTGTGATTTCACATAAGTTCCGTATAGAAAAGGGAAGAGCAGACAAAAAAGGGACATAACAAATTTCAGGGGTTGTCTTCCTGAGACAGGAAATCCTAAAATAGCATCATGCAAAGCAGACACGCAAGTCCATAGTCAAACAAGCAAAAAATATATATAATAATAATAATAATAATAAAAAATCAGACAAATCAGTGGGTGCCTAGTATTCTGTAATAACTGGAGACAGAATATCCAGCTGTTTGGATTTAGCACTGGCCCCAGTCTGTAATCTACACAAGAAGAAAGGTCAGCTGATTTACAGTGGTTTGTACATAAACCATTATTGGGAAGAACACTTGGGAAAGTGGATGAATATATACTGTTAGGGGGGATAAGAAAAGGGTTCTTTGGTTTGGCGCCCCAAGATAATCCTTAATGGTATTATGGAAAACTGAGGGCTTCCTTGTCCAAATGTACCACTCCTTAGGAGGCTAAGAGCTCCTATCTATCTCCTTAGTTAACTAGAATCCAAGATGAAGCCCTCTATTCTCTATACAACCTTTAATGTTTCCCCCAGTTGGACAAACCATACAACCCCATAAAAGAACTTTTTAAGGTTCTATGGACAGAGAGTTTCAAAGGGCTTCCCTTTCAGAGATGAAGTTTCAAGTTAAACTTCTTTAGGATGCTAAAACACCTAACTCATAACTTTCTCTTTTGTTAATTAGAACACACAAGGAAACTCTATGTTCTTCATAGAACCTTTAAGACCTCTGTCAGCAGGACAAACCATAGAACCCTTTAGGGAATGCTTATAGTTTTTTTTATTATTATTATTATTATTATTATTATTATTATTATTATTATTAAGAACAGGGGACTTGAAGATACTACTCCTTTAGAAAGCTATGATCTCATAACTATTCCTATAGTTAACTAGAAGAGAAGGAAAAGTCCATTAAAATATTAAGGATTCCTTCAGGGGGCCACAAGAAAGAAACCTTTAGGGAACCTTTCAAAGTTTTATCTAGAACAGAGGGCTTCAAGATGCCATTCCTTTAGGAAGCGAAGAACTTGATGTCCAATGAATCGTTAAAGGTTCTCTCCAGGTGCCAAAGCAATGGCCCTGTTCCACTGCATGGTTTCGGCTCGATTTCTTGCTTTTGGTATCAGTAGCTGGTTGTTATAGCGATGCACAAAGGAACCTTTAGGTTCTATGAAGAGCATGGGGTTTTCTCTTTCAAGAAGGCAACAAGCATCATTCTATAAGAAGGTAAGAACTCTTAACTTTCTCTTTAGTTTACTGCAACCCAAAGGGAACCTTTTAGTCAGAGTACACTAATAGAGTGATCCAACTGAATGAAACAAGAGTCGCTGTTGTATATAATCAACTGTGCTTCAAAATTTCCCCACAAGATGTCTCCCTTCTCCATTACTCAGGAATCTGAGTTACACAGGGAGTTATAAGCACATCTCTAAACACACATGCAAACCCTTTGGTTTAACAGTTTCCACATGCTGTAAAGGTTTTTCTTTACTTGGCAACCCTTTTTACTGTGTTTTTCACACTGCAAAAGAGGATTCAACACATCCCACTGAATTCGGTTCTATTCAGCTGTATTGCAGGGAGTGAAAGACACGTCGGTACACAGTGGTGTCATTGCTCAGTTGCAGCTTGTGAAACCGAACAAAGAGGATGCTGTATTTCAACACCGTCTGTGTGCATATGTATATATAGCTTATAGTATAATATATAATAATACATATATGGTTCATAATGTCCATTATTAATGCTTTGTTTTATTAACATTTCTGGTCACACTAAAGATGAGTATTACTAGTATTGCATACTAAATGTGAGTATTAGTAGTAGAGTTCTGTACCAAAATTCTTTGCCTTCACTTCTTACCATAACATATCACAAAGTTCTTGTGCACAGCTACATTACAACTTAAAACTAAAGCAGTAGCAGCTTGAAGCAGTTGAAGCAAAATACAATTCTAATCATTCATGCATCCTAGATGGCCCAACATGAATTTAATTGGAAATAAGACAAGTGTGGCCTTCCCTTACCTGCACCTTCAGGGTATATTTTCTGAGTTTGGTCCTCTGCAGAGTCCACAGGTTTAGAAAGACTGGGCTTTGTTTTAGGAAAGAGATTTTGGAGAGAAACCCCATTTATGCTTTCACTCATGCTGCCATGTCTTATGAGCATGTGAATCACCATCTGTTGCTGAGTTCGGAATCCTTTTCCACACTCCAAGCACTCAGAGGTCTTGTTCTGGGAATTTTTACGGCTATGGCGGGAAGAGGGACGATATTCAGAGTCACTCAAGCTCTCCGCGCTTCCACCCCCCATCTGTGTCTGCCCCCCACATCTCTGGTGATCAGTGTTGGTGTTGGTGCTGGTGCTGCTTGAGCCTTGGGTCACTGTCCCTCGCTTCTTCTTATGAGGGATACTTAGAGTGGGATCCAACTGTTTCTTTCGTTTCTCCTGTCTCAGTAGTACATATTCACCCTTTTTCTTGTCATACACCACATCTGCATCTGCTAACCTCTCCTCCCAACCCAGACCTTTTTCAGAAACCTCCATCACCCTGCCTCTGGTGGCCAGCTGCCAGGCCTGATAACTGCTAACAGGGTCCAACTCAGGGATTCTCTTGCCAAGTTGTCCCTCCGAGAGCTCATCCGTCTCACCTGCCATTCTCAAGTTCAGACACTCTAGGAAGCGTCTCTTGGTGAGAGGAGATGAGAGCCCATCACCACTCTGAGTAGAATTATCTGTGTTCTTGTGGACTTGCTCATGAAGCCGCAGACTCTTGCGGTCATGGAAGAAGTTACCACACTTGGCGCACAGTTCATATAGACATACATCGTTGACCAGGGACGCTTCAACCTGTGTCACCTCATTAACAGTCACGGGAAGTTCAGAATCATTCTTTGGCTTGGACTTGGTGTTATGTGTCTTCATGTGGCTGCGCAAGAACCAGAGTTCACGGAATCGTCGGCCGCAGATGCGACAGCCGTGATCCCGAGTGTTTTGATGCTTCTTCATGTGAGCTTTGAGGAACCAGGCTTGAGTGAAGACTTGGTCACACTGATCGCAAGGAAAGTCCCCTTTTCCAAGCTCATTCTCCTTCTCTGCTTCCTCCATGTTGGGACCTTCCTCCACGTTGGAGTTTTCCTCCATGGGATGTATGTTTTGTGTTTCTACCTGCAGTTGCTCTTCCTGTGAGGTATCATGGAATTCTTGCATATGGTGCTCCAGCTCAGCTTGACTACGGAGCCTTTTCCTGCACAGAGAGCACTGCTTGCCTCCCTCACTGTTTGCTCTCTCTTTCTTAATCCCTTTCTTTCTTGTTTTGGTGGTCTCCTTGCCACTGACCACTTTATTGCAAGCAGAGGTACTTTCTGTTGGACTGGAACAACCACCTTGCTCCTCAGGCACTCCTCCTTCTTTGTCTCCTTCATCATCCACCTCTTGTTCATTACTCCCAGTGTTCTGACTCATACCATCTACCTTGTGGGTGCGAATGTGGGCCTTCAAGCTGCCTTTTTGGGCTGAGCGGTGCTGGCAATGGGGGCACTTGTACGGTTTCTCCCCTGTGTGTTTCCTCATGTGCTGGGACAGAGAGCTTAAGAAAAGAAAAGTCCTGCCACAGAGGTCACAGTTGTAAGCTTGATTCTTTTCCTCATCTGGATCATTATGAGAGGTCTTGGAAAGGGAGTCGTCTGTGACCTCTTGCCGCTCAACCTCCATGTCAAACCTCGAGTTTTCTGCTTTGCTGCTATCTTCTGTCCAATTTGTTATGTCCTAGTAAAGATGCCTCTGTTTTGGTCATACGTCTTGAATTGATGTTCTCTTTGAAGAAAGTATCATTGCTGAGTGTTTTAAGAACGTTGTTTTGTTTTCCACTTGATTGGAACTGGAGGAATTTCTGCTAGGATTCATTTTTACCAACTGGAGACCTGCTTCATTCTGGGACCTGTTGAGCAAACAAGGACAGAAGTATAGAATGAGACAGCCTATCAGCCAAGTTTGTTTGGATAACAGATGAGGAAGCATTAACAAATGTGAATAAGAGTGGGGCTATAGGTGTAATGGTTGATTAGTTGAAAGATATGTGCCCCTGCTGTGCGTATGGGTGGGCATTGCAGAAATATGCTACAAGGACCACATAAAAATCTAAAACTATCTAAAATGTTGCACAGCTAATGCACAATTTCCAGTTTTAGATGTCCTATTTTGCTACTTACTACTTATCTCAACCCAGGCAATCATATCCACATGAGTTCAAATACCGGGTAAGTTATACTGCTTTGACCCTGGACTATGTGAGGGTTAAGTGCTATCAGGCTTTTGTTTTACTTTTTTTTCCCTTTATCCAAGTTTAAGATGTGATCAGTGCAGTGTAACTGGACACGGTGTACTAAGCACAATGAACTCTATTGAAACACTATTTAACAAGAAGGAGAGCATGAGAGAGCAAACATCATTAGTTTGTCTAATGTGTCATTATGTGAGCTACCTTCAGGGCCTGGATGAAGAGCTGCCTGGCTGCACCATGTAAGCACTTCTGACAGTCTGATGTTTCAAAGAGACAGGAGCACAGAGAGAGTTTTCTAATGTCCTCATCAACACACCAAATGATTCGTATTTCTTTTTGTTTGTTTTATTTTGCAGAATATATTATTCTACTTGCTCATTTTTAACAAATTCTCCATCTCCATATAAGTACCTTAAAAATGTTATTTGTAAGCAAAGTTGTTTCAGCCACTCCATCAAGGAGGACAGGGGACATTTGTAATCAGTAATCACAAACCGCAGTCAGGAACTGAGGATTTCCTGCCATTTTGTCTTGCTTTTCATTTGTTCTAAACAGACAAATGATTTCTCATTTTCAAGGGAGTAGTCTCACTTGTACACAACGTGTCTGATTTGAGATTATCTCCTTGTATCACATGTTTATTTAATGGTTCAAGAGTTTACAAAATGGTGTGTATGGACTTGTACGGTGCCTTTAAGAATGCTTATTGGTGTACATGAGTGTGCAAGTCTTTGTCTCAGGGACAGTGGTGCCAGTCTCACCCTAGTCCCAGTTCAGCATCCCCTTGTAGTCAGAATGAGTGATGTTTGTGTACTTACTGACTTAAACCATGTGTGCGTGTGTGTGTGTGTGTGTGTGTGTGTGTGTGTGTGTGTGTGTGTGTGTGTGCACTGAGGCATTAAGCATTGCACTCCCCATGAGCAGGACAGGAGAGGAGTTGGGCTTGGACGAAGCCTCAGGGCCAACACTCCCTCTTTCTAACCAATCAATAATCCATTATAAAACAACTGCATTTCACCACACACTCGGACAGAAAAACGCTGCACTCGACTGACTCAGAGAAAACAGACTGTGAAAAAAAAAATATTACATAAACTAACAGCAGTTCATTTTTAGTGGTGAGGGAGTGTAAAGAGTTTAAACTGTTTAAATAAGAGTTACAGTACATCAGATTGCAGTTATTTTTCTCCAGTCATTTTCATTGTCATGTATTTTTTTGCTGGTAGTCACAAAGCTTATTGACAGGATGTCAACTGAAATCTTAAATTATGAGAATAGTGTTTAGTTGTTTGGTACATAAACATACAAAAACATTGAGCTCCAGTTGAAATACTACTGGGAGGTTTCGGAGATGTGTAAGAGGACATACACACACACACACACACACACACACACACACACACACACACACACACACACACACACACACACAAACATGCAAAACAACAGCAGTGGGGTTATTATTCAATCGTGCTTGTTCTCCGAGGGCTTACCTCAGCTCTGCTGACCTACTTATCCCCAGACAGTTGAGCTCATCTTGGGGCTCTATCAATGCAGGATCAGTGCATTTTTCAAATTGAGCTTCTGTTTCTGTGTGTGTGTGTGTGTGTGTGTGTGTGTGTGTGTGTGTGTGTGTGTGTGTGCGCGCGCGTGCGCACGTGTCCTTATCCAAATGCTCTGTGTACCCAGATGCTCAGGGACAGATATCCAACTACAATGTGATCTAGGACAGGCAAGACAACAGAAAAGTAAATTACTGGAGACAAGCCAAATGCCAAGGAATTTCTGTATCCTGTTTGATTAAGTCCTTTGTGTTTGTAAAAATTCATCTACTTGGCCAAAAAAAAAAAAAAAAATCACTAAAAGGAACCTGATGCATTTATTTGAAATTTTATGGAAGCCAGTCTTTTAGTACTGCTACCATAAAACATCTTCTAATTATAACAATAATCCTGTTGAAATTGTACAACATGTTTTAACTGGGAGTGGCTGCATTGCTGTTTCAGCATTTTCCAACTGTGGCTTTAAGGAGACGGGGTCTCATATAACCTTACAGGTCATAGAAACCTCTACCTAATTAACATTTGGTAATGTATCATTGATTCAGTCAACATTTGGTGTTGTTTCATTGATTTTTTTTTTCCCCAACCCTAACAATCATGAAGTCCCTACTATACTCATCCTCTACTTGTTAGTACTACTAAGTGTGTGAAGCACATTCTCAGGAGCAAGTGATTCCCACTAGGCACTCCCTTTCCATTTCTGAAACTATCCAGAGGATCCCGAATCCCCCAGTCCACAATTGCATTGTGTGCCTCACACCAGAACTGTCACAATAGTTCATGTCCGTACCTCCTCCTAACAGCAGGGAGTAGGCAGCACTATTGTTAGGGTCTGGCCTGTGCTAGGACTGAGCCTGAAGCTCGTCTTCACAGGAAGACAAAGGAGGAACCATCTCATTTCAGTCCCTGAATCTTAATAGTGGTCTAGATTAGAACCCTGAGAAACTGAGGCTAGCACTGTAATACATATTATACGCGAGTGCACCAGTGGTTGCCACCAAAGTGTCTCGGAGGAATAAACCCTAGGGGTTTGTAACAGAGGAGAAAAGAGAGCTAACTGGCAGCAATGCTCTTGGTTTGAATTGCAAACCAAAAATTCCAGATTACAGATGTGATCATGAGATAAAACCGTGAGGCTAAAAGTTACAACAGTTTCTATTCAGTCAGCACATGAAGCTCAGTGGTGCTGCTTTCACATGGTGAAGGGATTTCTTTGTTCACTCCTGTTTGTTAGCCAGAGCCTCATGCTTTCCACACACATACAGGAATAAAGCATAATTCACATATCAAAAAATATACGTATTCAAGGAAACTTTAGAACCATTGATTTCTGGTCCAACACCACCAGTAAGCGTGCAATAAATTTTAGTAAATTCCATAAGAGCCAAAACTAGTACAGGAATTTACCAGTTAATCATCCAAAGACAGAGAATATCAAATACAAATGCGCATAAAACTTTTCTGTGTAGTTCTGCTTACAGAGAGAACACTGGCATGAGTGTTGCCGGTTTTGTACCCACTATTTAAACAGTTGACATTGCAGCATTACAGTCCCACCCTGTAATGCATCTATTGTGGTGCTCTACATGAGATTGCTGACATAATGAGTACAAATATGACTCCAGTTACAAGCCTCACAGCATAATCTGATTTGATTTTGCTTTCCTTTTGCAGCACAAAACATTTCCTTAAGAATATACACACAAAATGAGTAGTTTAACATTTCATACCAACCGCCAGCTCGCATGGACAACATTGTTTCAATGTTTTCTATTTTAATTTTGGCTTTACTTTGTCATGTTTAAAAGTTCGACATTGACGTTACATTTTTCAGAAGCTCAACTAAATTTGCAAAAGCTCAATCCCATCAGTTTCCTACAAAATTCTTAACAATGAGAGAGTTTATTGAAATCAAGTCTTACATGTAAAAGTAGAATTTAAGAAAGTACTTTGGAAAAGTCTTTACGTATACCTTATCAACTTACTGTACAGAAGATACACTATTTTGATATACCAGTGCATCTAAAGAAAAAAAAAAAGAAAAAAAGTGTATCATAAAAAAGTGCAAGAGATATTTAAGAAAGTGAAAATGTAATATATTCTATTTTAGTTTTGATCATTATGTCCTACTGCTCAAAACAAATAAATAAAACCATTTAAAATTATTAGAATATTTCATTTCAAGTTTGACTAAATGAATGTTCAAGCAGTATCAATACAGTATATCTCTCAGTCTAGTTCAGTACACGCAACCACAGTCATGGGGAAGACTGCTGACTAGGCAGTTGTCCAGAAGATGGTCTTTGACACCCTCAACAAGGAGGATAAGCCACAGAAGGCCACTGCTGAAAAGGCTGGCTGTTCAGAGACTACTGAATCAAAGTATATTAATGGAAAGGGAAAAGTGTGGTAGGAAAAAATGCTCAAGCAACAGGAATGAAAAGAAAGTCAATTCAAGAACTTGGGAGAGATTCACAAGAAGCGGACTGAAGCTGGTATCAGTACAGTCAAGAGCCACCACCATCAGATGTCTTCAGGAAAGGGGCTACAACTGTCACATTCCCTATATCAAGCCATTGCTGAACCAGAGACAAGGTCAGAAGCATCCTACCTGGGCTAAGGAAAAAAACAACAAAAAAAAACTGACTTTTGCTCAGTGGTCCAAAGTCAATAAGCTTTGCATTTCATTTAGAATTCAAGGTCATAGACTCTGGAGGAAGCATGAAGAATCACAGAATCCAATGTGTTCCAAGTTCAGTGTGAAGTTTCTGCAGTCTGTGAGGATTGGGTGGCCATGTCCTCTGCTGGTGTTGGTCCACTGTGTTTTTTCAAGTCCAAAGTCAACGCGTGTCTACCAGGGGATTTTAGAGCACTTCATGCTTCCATCTGCAGACAAGCTTTATGGAGATGCCGATTTCCTTTTTCAGTAGGTCTACTACCAAATGGTTTGCTGACCACGATATTACTGTGCTTTATTGGCCAGCCATCTCACCTGACATGAACCCCATAGAGAATCTATGGGTTATTAAAGATGAGAAACACATGACCCAAAAATACAGATGATTCGAAGGCCACTATCAAGCAACCTGGACGTCAGTAACACCTCAGCAGTACCACAACCTGCCACGCCACATTTATGCAGTAATTCATGGTAAAGGGACCCCAACCAAATATAGACTGAATAAAGGAACATACTTTTATATAGGAAAGATATAGGACATTTCTGCATTGTAAATCCTTTTTTGATTAAGCTTATGGAATTTTTTAATAATTTGAGATATTGGATTTCTGGGCTATAAGCCATGATCAAAACCACAATCATAAAAGGCTTGAAGTAGTCCACTTTACATGCAATAAATATGGAATATATTAAAGTTTTTCCCTTTTGAATTAAATTATAAAAAAATTTGACTTTTTCATGATATCATTTTTTTAGATGCACTAGTATATATTGAATATATAGAGTTCAATCGATTTTATGCTTGAGTTTTGATTTTGATTGCTCTTCCTGTGATCTTCTTGAGATCTGAATTTGTTGCAGCTCTCAAGTACAATCAGCGAGAGCAAAAAACTTAAAAACTATTATAACAAAAAATAACAAACTTATTTCAGATTCATAACAATGTGCAATTTTTATGCAAGTGTATA
>JAOVYU010000035.1:5515600-5527306 GCA_025674565.1 Synodontis membranacea
TATATATACACACACACACACACAACGGAACATAGTCTGCATATGAGCCAGGATGTTGTGGTTCTTTCAGGTGCTCTGTCAAACTTGGTATAGCTTATTCTTTTTTTTACACAAAAAGGTGTCTGTTGACTGAAAATTTTGGTACACTAATAAAAACAAACAATCCGAAATAACAAGCCTTATAAATACCAAATCAATCAAGCATCAACCATACTTCCTTATCCAACAGTTAACATTTATTTATTTCCAGTGTGGTTATGTATTGTTTTACACTGCAGTGTGTTGGATTCTCCAGTCTGTTTGCTCAGAATGTGTTGAATGATTTTCCATAACAGCAGATCTGACAGCGGTTCCAGCTTTAATTCAAATCACTGGTTTATGCAGTAATAAATGCAGGGTTATTAATTATGCCATTACGTTCTGGGCAATTTTTCTGCAACAGTGTCATGTTTTATTCCTTGCATAACTACAGTTATCTTTGAGAACTGAAACCTAATCCTTTGACACCGCCAAGAGCCTCACATGATTTAAAAAAAAAAACAGGTCTGCCATTTAAAACCGCAGCCCAGGGCGATCTAGAGAGTTTGTGAAAGAAGGCAATCAACAGAAACATTAGCACATGTGGATTTCCCCACATGTCATGCCTCACAAATATAACCCACTGATTAGCAAATGAGCCAAGTAACTGCTGAACGTATTGTGCAAACTGGACAAATCAGAAAGAGCAAGAACTGATGAAGAATAAAAGTCAGATTTCTGAACAGGAGCTGTCGGACGGAACACGGACAGCCACCAGTTCCCGGGTCTAACAGATCCTATAAAAGATCCTGCACTTCAGCCCCCGAGGGATTTGAGGCTACTCCAGCTGGACGTCTGCTGCCAAAATCGGGTGGGATTATGCCGTTTAATCTCAGCCTGCCAAAGACGTGAACTAATGCTGCTCATACTCCTTTCCAGGCCAAGGACACCATTTTACATACAGTAAATGAGATGAAACAGGCTGGAATGCGCTGGCTACTAGGACAAGGACAGGGACAGTAGTTGCACTGTGTCTCCTTGAGATTTTAAGAAAGTGGCATGAACAGAACAGAGCCGCATTTAATTCAGAGAATTGGAAATGAGGGCGATGGTGAAATCAAGCTCCTCTTAACGTCAAAGACACACAAAAAGCCCTCTACATTCGAACCATGAGCTCAGACAAGCACGTGCTTTGATCGCACCCCCACCAGCATGTCGATTAAATAAAAAGAAAAGCATTTTCACACCGATGCGCAGTATACTGAATGCTAAGTTGAAAGCCATAATAAACCTTGATAAAGGTCCTTGATAAACCTTTTAAGACATTTGCATTTCAGGGAGATTCTACATTTCGCAAACCGTCCTCCTTGACACAGAAGATTTGGCTCTGAATGGTGACTTTATTCCTTTGACTACCAAGAGAAATCCCTGGAGCTGGTGCTAATAATAAACCTTGCATGCTTTCTCACAGGGCCAGATGTTAAAGCGCACAGATTTGTTGATATTCCAGGTCACTTTTTTTCAGATTTAGGAATGTGGTTAGGCCGGCGCGATCACAACTGATCCGCTGCTTTAGAATAACATTTCAAAATGCAAGACACTCAATGAGCTTTTGAGTATGTATTCTATGTATACTTAAATTAACCTAGAGCTAAAATGAAAGAAATGAATCATCATTTATGTCAGCATGCTTTTTTTTTTTTTTTTTTTTGCCTGTTTTCTTTTTTTTTTTTTTTCTTGCGTGTACTAACCAAACTGAATAATTGAAAGGAGCGAGCACTTGACATCCCCAGGCTCCAATTAGTGCGCATCTATGTCCTTTAGGTCGCTGAACACAACACACAGAGAACACTAAGCATGTTCATTGTGTAGCCAGATATGTTTTATGTAAAAAGCTTGCGACGCTCTTGATTTAATTTGATTTGTAACAGCAATTTTTTTTTTTTTGCAGAAATTTGCAGAAATCTGGATGATTTCTTGAGCAGGAAATACAGAGGTGAGAGTGGCAAGGAAAAACTCCCTGATAAGAGACCTTGAGAGACTCAAGGAGAACCCAACCTCTTCCTGGTGATGCCTGATAGTAGAATTACACATCGTTATAAGATAAAGGTGTAAAATAGTAAAGAGAAAAAGCTCTAAATGTGTTCGTGGGGTGTTCAGTATGAGCGGATTGCAAATAAGAGTCCTGAGATGAGCGCAGGATAGTCTTTTTGATTACATCAGCAGTTCTTAGATACAAATCTACTGTAAACAGGTGAGATTATCCACTGAAGCAAGTCTGAGACTTTGACTTAATTTAAGGGCAAATATGTAAGGCATTCACGTGCAATCATCTATAGCAGCACTGAGTGAGATATAAGTGCACAGAGCTCCAATTTGAAGTACACTGATAGTAAAAAGAAATAATGCATAAATCAAGTTTATACGTCACTTTAATTTTGAGTTCACAGTTAACAGGGCTTATAATTGGTCCTCCACTGTAATCATCTAAAAGTGTTTGAATACAGATTATGTATAAATATATACTGAAAGTGCCAATATGGAATCTAATCAACTGTGCATGTAGGTAATGTGTGTGTTTTCGATGATTTATGCATTAGACTGAGAAAGCAACATTTAAAGGTCCATTATGCAGGATTCAACCAGCTGAATGCCCATCCTTTAGCCCTCCCTTTCCGAGCATGTAATAGAACATACGTTGGCCATCAGGTCCCCATAGCGTACTTCCAAGTACCTACTGTTCATTCAACCTCCCTAGCATTTTCCATGCTCAATAATCAGTATGATCCAACATTTTTTTTTTACATTTTGGTTCTCAATCTTGTCACAAATCACCATTAAAAAAAAAAAAAAAAAACACTGATTCCTCTTATTTCTTCTTCCTTGTCTTCCTTTCTTTGTCTTGGTCATACTTTTGTGCTTCCTTCCAGATTCACACTGCCACTTGTAAAAAAAAACATGAAACGCACTCTCAAGAGGTTTGTCCATCCTGGGCTACTGTAGCAGCGAAACGATGATATAAAGGGCTCATTCAAAACTCACGAAAACACAACCATTTGTAGTTCCAGGTAATTATAAGCTTTATTGCTAATTATTTCTGATAATAGATCCCAATAAATCCTAAATAGAGGACCATTCAATGAGCTTTATTAGTGTTCTTGTTCTCGATGGCCACAGTGAGTTCAGATCTCAAAAAGATCTCTCGTGAACGTGAGACACGCCAGATGAATGCAGGAATCATAATTAATTTACCGATTAATGACGAGATGAGCAGAAATCTGTTCCAAATGCAATATTAACACAAAGGAGTGTTCTGTCCACGAGGTAAAAGAAAGCCTTGTTTAAAGAAACATTAACTATATTTGAAAAATAAAAACACGATTAAGAGTCAGTGCAGTAAAATAATGCTGTATCTTTGACTTTAAATGATGGAAATGTTTAGGCAGTGGTTACTGGCACACAACTGTCATTCCTGAAGTACGTTTAAGGCAGTAAATCATACTACAGCTGCTAAACAGGTCTGTATACATCGGCACCTGAACGTATTTTGCATTAAAATTCATGCTCATTAAGGCAAACATACAAAATGTGCTTTTGGTTTATTTGAAAGACACATATGCAGCTGTTAGTAAATCTGCATTAATGCTTATTTGTAGATGTGGCTACGTTTGTGCATGTTTTATATGTAGCATCAAGGCCTGAGTGCAATTCTAACCACCAAACTGTTTCGTTTGGAAAGCTAAACAGGAAGATGTCCACACATTGCCATGCTTTGCTGTGTGACCTGCTGTGGTGCCCTCTCTTTCTTTCTGCTGCCAACCAGACAGAGCCAAGACCACCACCAGTCACCTTCCTGAGCAAGTGCCCAACACCACTTTCCACACCCTGAATGAATACAAATATAAATTGCACTCGGACTTCAAATCATGCCACATTATATACATTCTTCCCCGGAACTGACCACCATTTCCTCATAACAGACTAGTGGAATAACTGCTTTATTTCTTGTAAACCACAACAACTTGTCCTTTTTCTGTTTACTACAAAAAAGGCATATCATACGTTTAATCGGTTTGTAGCTATGTTTAATGTTGTCGAACGTCCACAAGACAAGTTGGTTATTACATAATTATGTACTAACTACATAAAACGTATTAAAAAACTCTATAAACAGTCATTCCCTCACCAGCATCCCTTTTTTTTCCCTATTTATTGAACTTTTCCTTATTCGTTTCCGTTTTGTCTTGCGTGCTGTCTCAGCGGGACTTTGCTAGTGCAGTTACAATTATTTTTTATAGGAGAAATAAAATTCAACAACCTCAAACACAAGTGATAATGGTCAGAGCAAGAACCTCTTTTCTCATTCAGCAAAGAATAGTGATATTAAAGCTCTACTACTTAGGATTTAGGGGGATCTATTAGCAAAAAAAGTATATAATGTTCATAAGTACAGTAAGTTTTCGTAAGTGTAAAATGTACCTGTAGCTATGAATCTTTGCATATTCATAAGCTGATAATGAGCCCTTTATACCCACACAAGGCACGGGTCCACCTGTACAGAGCCATCATGATGCGCTGCTACAGTAGCACAGTACGGACAAACCTCTAGAGACAGGCCTTCTACCTATCTCGCTTTTACAAGAAGCAGTGGAAGGAAGCACCAGATGGATGACCAAAATGAAGAGAGGAAGAAGAGGAATCAGTGTTTGCTATTCAGTGTTCACCCTTCCCAGAATCCTCTGAGCCAGGTCGCCATTTTCGAGGGTAGATATGTTTCAAAAACATGAATATGCAGCAATCCTAGGCAATAGATCGTAAATTGGAACATGAAACTAAATATATTTTCTCAAGGTATCTGTATTCTGGGAATGGTGAGTCGGCCCCATTAATACCGCAAAAAGCCCTCCATCATAAAGACGTTCCATAGTAGAAAACTTACAGCTTTACTTCTGACTGATAGGAAGCACGCTCGCTGAAGCCTCCTTCTATTAATGCAAAATAAACATCCCCTTACAAAAAAAAACTACATCACAGTGTCAACGATTACACGCTTTCTTAATCTTGTTATACTAAGCGTCCACCATACAAGTCCCTGTGCAAGTTGCTACTAGAAACAGTGCATTAAAACAAGCGCATTTATATAAACCTTTAATTTGCTTTACAACTGGAACTATTGTCAAAGCTTCTGTTTTCAGTTTTGGCCAACATACTGTATACACACCAACAGCTAAAGTAAATTAGAAGCATAATATTTATGAGGCACTGAAACTTTGTCTAATCTAATCAGGTCCAGGATTTGTGCGCTAGGCTATTATATTATGGACAATGCACAAACCATAATCATGCCCAGACTTGCTTAATGTTACTAAATACAACAAACAAAGCCAAACTGAATGTCATGAATAAGACATGCGAACTCTACACCAACGCGAGAATCGCACGACTTACAGAGTAAAATGATATCACCAGCTCTGTAAGAGTGCATTTTGGAAAATGCAGGTCTTATCTTATCTTGTTGTTTGAGACCACTTTTAAACGCTGAGTAAATGGAATAAATTTCATAATTAATATTGGAGGCTCATTAGCTATAATACACATACAAGATGATGATCCTTTTTGAATTGTTCTGTGCTTTTAAGTGAATAAAAAGAAATGTGTTCAGTTTTTTTTTTTTCATAGGTAGGTGTTCTAACAAAGCAGCTACGCCTAATAAAGTGGCTACTAAGCGTGCATACAGTTTTAAAAAACGTCACACACCACCCATGTGAGTGTCAGACCTACCTCCTAATATTTCCATTCAGCAGTGGTCCCAAGTTGGTCTCTTTCAATTATTGGAGAGTGATCGATTTTGTCCAGCTACACCAAGGTGTATAAAAGACTCGGTGTACATCATATGGCCAAAGGTAAGTAGACACCTAAGCTTCACATCCATATGAGGTTCTTCCCCAAACTGGCACAATGCAGAAAGCACAGAATTGTTTAGAATGACGTTGTATGCTGTAGCATTCCTTCAATGAAACTACACGGCCTATCCCAAACCTGTTCCAGCATGACAATGCCCAATGCACATGCACCATGTCTTTCAAGGTCAGTGTGAAGGAATTCAAATAGCCAGCACAGAGCCATGACCTTCATCAAATCCTCTGAACATCTTGGGACATAAATCGTAACTCTGACCGAACCCCAGGCCTCCTTGCCCAACATCAGTGCCTAATCTCACTAATGCTGTGGTTGTGGTTGAATGGGCAAATCTGTATACTGTTAGTTGTTTATATCTATTGTATACTTTTGCATATTTTATGCGTTTTTTCAAATACTTGTTTATACTTTTTGTATATTGTTAGTTGTCTATGACTACATATAGACACACACACACATATGTGTATATATATAGAGAGAGAGAGAGAAAGAGAGAGAGAGAGATAAAGAGATTCTTCAGTTTTGCCAATTCTTCACATCTTGACCTTTCTCAGGTGTTTCTTACGACCTGGAGAAACTGTCAAACAACAAACATTACAGTATCAAGTACGTGAAAAATAATCAACGAACTATGATCATCCAGCAACCATTCACAAAAGAAAATCATCCTCCTTCATGACAACACAAGGCCACATGTTGCAAAAGTGGTGAAAGACACAATATCAAGCCTTGGATGGGAAGTTTACCACATCCAGCCTTCTCATCGGATATAGCGCCATCGGATTTTCACTTCTTTAGGTCACTGCGGCGTACACTCACTGGCCAATATTTTATAAAATTTGAGTATACACTGTAAGAAATTGCATAGGTGAATTTATTTCCTCATAACCCAACACCTTTTTCTGTTATGATATTTTTTTCTCTGCCAGATAAATGGTAGAAAGTCATAAAAAAAAGAAAATCTAACAGTGATTGCTTTGAAGACTAACTTTTAATATTGTTTTAGAAAATCTCTAATAAATTTTCTTCCAAAAGGCCACAAACTTATGCACCACCTTAATAGATTTTATTATCAGTAAAATATTATTGCCCATGAACCTGTACACAAAGCCATTATTTGCAAAATGGTAAAAGGCCTGATTTCAGCATACATTTGTTGTCGTCCAAGCCGGACATCGGACTTAACCCGTACTTAACTCAACTTAACTTAACTCCCTTTTCCTCTCCACTTCCCTCAATACAAACGTTTAAATATTTTCTTCTTTCTTTCTCTCAGTCCTAATTTCTCCTGATACAGTGGCTCTGCTGGAGCCAGGGCATGCTAGCTATTGATCAGCAGCCTGAGCAGATTACCCTAATAGCAGGATTAGCAGCCACATGTTGGACACACGTGGCGCACACACTGCTCAGCGGTGGTGCCAGATCCCCTCTGAAACGACTGGAAGGGAATAACAGTCAACACACATGATTCGATTACCGTGTGAAAGGAAACAGGTAAAACTTATAATGCATGACCGACAGAATGCACTGCTGATATCAATGATCAGCTGTTATGGGAATGTGGTGCTATGAAAAGGGATGGACAAATATATACAGTACATGTCCGAACAGCTGAGTCACTGGTTGTCTTCAAAAGACGACTAAAGACCTACCTCTTTTAGAAATACTTAGATTAGCACTTGTTTGTATAACTTAATAAAAGAATCCTGTCTGCATGCTTTCTTACTTTAGCTTCTAATAGTCTCTAAACAGATAAGCCGGGTTCTAGTGAACCAGTCTGACAAATGCCATAAATGTAAATATACAGAATAGTAGCTTGTCCATTGGGCAAGAAAAAGCTCCAATGTGCTACCCACTCACATGATCAGAAACCTAACTGTCTAGACCAAAAAAAACTGGAAGCCAGACGGTATGACAAAACAGCTGGCTGGTGCACTCATACACAGTGAGGGAGACAAATGAACTTACGATCATGTCTCACATTATGCTTGCGACCTCAACAAAAAGTCAACGATGTCTTGGTGAAGGAACCGGTCTTCTGCCTTCGCACTGGACATAAACGACATTATTCAATTCTGGCTAGCATATTTACTTCCTCTCAAAATGTCCAACTGCAATGTGACTGTGTGCTGTGCTAGCAAGCTTCACCCTAGATTTTATTTTCGTCCATTTCATCAGCATTTCCACATATCTGAAAAAAACCTACAGCTTCTGGCATCTGTGCATGAACCCACACAGTAAAAATCATATTCTACCACCAGCAAGATTGCACTTCTTAGCAGCTACGAATCAAAAATAACAACAGCACAGACGTTAAATTTGCTTTTCCCGTGCCCCTGATTTGTCCACCTGTGTGTAGTACATGGAAAGACATTGTGGATTTGTTTGCCAGTGAATAATAGGTGAGGCAATATTACAGTTGGCACTGTGTCATGAGACTGGGGGAACTACAGCCAACTTATTATCACACAGCAAGTTATTCAAATGACTCTCAAGCCAACAGTGAAGCCCTGTTTCTGACATGTCGCTCCTTCCTACTCTCTCTCTCTCGCTCTCTCTTTCTCTCTCTCTCTCTCAGTACGGTTTCTGAACTTCATAAATGTAATCCTACTAGTACTCTCAAAAGCCTTTTTTATGGCACTGCGTGTCAGAATTGGCACTATTGGCAGTAATTGCCCAACAACCCCAAATGCCTTGAGAATAACAATAGCATTAAAATATTAAGGTGCAAGTTTTTTGGCCACATCCAGATGGGGAGCACTGAAAGCCTATTCAGGCAGTGAAAAAAAAAGAAAAAGGAATTCCAGTAATCTACTGCTGATCTTCACAATGGCACCCTTGTGCCTTTTGTTTTGGTCAGTCAGCACAACTGCATCCATTCTCAATGACACATTGGCAAACTGTTTCCTAACAAGAATGCCAAATTTTACAAACTCACACTAATCCAAAGAAAGGTTAAGAGCTAACCGGACTCTATGAAACTAGAACAGCTATAGGGCAACAAGCTGCAGAAGAAATCTGTTAAATGTGATGTTGCTCAAAACCTTTTGCACACAGCGACCCCTTTATTTGTTCTTATTTGTATGATATAAGAGTTCCACTATTCGATACCAGAATATTCTATCGTCCTTACACTTTTATAATAATTTCATCTGTGCCGAGCATGTGACATGACAACAAATCAAAATCTGTGACTGGAAAAAAAAAATAATAATAATAATTCCAAGGGCCCCTAGTTGCATATTTATTTTACGAACATAATATAATAACTATTCAAACATTAGGCTAAATATTGAAATGTGTCTTAGATGGGTGCATTCTGGCTATATTTTTGGAGCAACCGAGCACATTATGTATAGATCAGCTTGTTTTTGAGTTACTGAGGTTTGGTTTCAATTCAAGTAACAAGTCAAACTGGTTGTTAAATATAATAGCTTTGATAATGGCAGGTTGTGATTTCCTCCACTGTAAAAAAAATATTTGATAAAACGGCAAACCCCTGGATAAAACTCCACTTTCAGAATCATGACTTTACACGATGCAAATTTATTTTAGTGTGGTGACTTTTCAAAGTTCAAATTTTTGAATATGCCGGAACGGAACTAGAATTTTTAACTAAAGGACGGAGAGAAATAATGCAAATTTTTTTTTTTTACATTTTACCTTTTAGCGCTCTTGGGGTGTTTGTTTGCCTTAAGAAAATAAAAAAAACAGGCAGGTGACAAATTTAACATAATTAGAAATTTTCCCATATATATTTCCATTGGAAATTGTGCAACAGCCAGGCCAGCTGAGAAAATAGGTCACTGAGAAAGATGAGAAAGTGTTGGGTTTTTTTTTTTTTTGCTTGTTTGTTTTTTTTGTTTTTTTTTTTAGATCAGTCAGCAAACTGTTGATGACTAGGTTGAATTACTAAACACGCCTGAATTTAAATTCCTGCGTTCGTTTTAAACACAGAGTCAGAAAGGACAATCTGTTGTTTTCATTATGAAATCTGTCGAAGACACAGATTTTGCACAACTATCTATGATTATCCTGGTCCGTTTGGATATTATAAAGCTGAAGCTCAACCGCTGCATTTCCAGTCCTGCCTAAACTACAGCTTCTGCATCAGCTTCGGTCTAAAGATCACTAAACTTCCTGAAACTTCACATAAAAACGGCTTGACCCTGAAGTGTCTAACCGGTTCTCCAGTCATCACAGGCCTGCTACTGCTTCCACGTCAGATTGAAAGCAGGGCTTCCTGAGCTCTGACACAGGGCTTTGTGAAGCAAAGATGAAATCCAACATGCCAACGGAGCTCTCCATGTCAACACATATGAGTTTGTTTGATTAGCCTGGTGGGTGAGGAGAACACAGTTAGCTGATATAAACACAGCCTGGTGGAGTCGCTGCAAAGGAGAGCAGCTGCTGCGGATAAAAGGGAAGTGAAGTTTAACTCGAGAGCTCGTCCATGCAAATATCCCAACTGCTGTGGCTGTGTGTAATTCAGTAAGGGGCTTGGCTGGCATTATTCTTACAAAATGACCAGCTTCTACAAAAGCTATGGACATGGAAAAAAAAAAAACCCTTCCAAAAAAGATTAAATGTAAACCATTGAATTGTCCCAATATCCAAGAAGTACACACATTTCCACTTTACAACCATATGTGAGTCATAAGAAGACAGCAAACTGCCTTTTAGTTCCCATTAAAAGTCACGCCTGTTAGAAACTGGGGCCCTCATCTGCCATTGTGCTGACACCACGCTAATATTCCCCCGAGCCCTGATCCAAGCAAGTCCACATCATCATGCAGCCAAACTAAACCGGTTAGTTTTAGTGACTATTATTACACACTTGCACTTTGACAGCATCCTTCCACATGCTGTAGATCATTCTTATAACATAACTGCGATAGACTGTGTTAGTTCCTGGATTTGGAAGTCAGGGACTATTCTCATCTCAATCTCACTGCTTGTATGTATTCAGCAGAATGCAAATATTTGCATCCCCCTACGAGAAAATTAACAAGACAAAGATATTTGGGGATCTGGGTTCCACAAATGTTGTCTCGTCACAAAAACGGTTAAACAGGGTACGTTAAACTACTACTTATCGGGCCAAAAGTTACTGATTGTGATATAAAATATTCTGTGATAGCTTGTATGGCCATCTTTTACCATTCTAACTGCCTCCAACATCTTTGTGTGTCTTCAGCAGCTTTCAGAGCTGAACTCCCCCACCCCCTTCCTGCCATTTCTGCTCGAACTCTGCCATACTGTTGTCCAGTCTTTGTCCATTTTTTTTTTCTGGACATCTGTTATAACTCTGTTATAACTCTGCCAGATGTCCTATACTGCTTTCCTGTTGCAGGATACACCCCTAGTTTCTTTCTTTTTCATTTTTTTTTTTTTACTTATTTTTTCTTCCGTTGCTAAATTCTAAACTACAGGTGTATTTTTAAACTTTTCCTATTTTTTTTTTTCACCTTTTGTGCTCTTTTCTTTTCTTTGTGTGTTTTTTTTTTGTTTGTTTGTTCACAAAATATATTACATTACTGAAGAACACCTGGATCACAGATGTTAACCTTGCACCTAAATATTCAAACCAATGAGAAAGAAAGAGAAAGAGAAACCCATAGCTCTTTGTCTGAAAATGAATCTGCTTGTGGTTTCATAATGTCAGCCTTAAAGTTGAAATTATGTTACTGAATGTGTGTGTGTGTGTGTGTGTGTGTGTGTGTGTGTGTGTGTGTGTGTGTGTGTGTGTGTCCTGGCCTATCCGCAGAT
>JAOVYU010000035.1:5555728-5568303 GCA_025674565.1 Synodontis membranacea
TATTGAAATTTTGCAAAGTAAACTTGCTATCCCTTTGGCCAAAGGGCTTGTCTGCTCTGCTCTGCTCTGCTCTGCTCCTCCAGCCAAGGTCACCATCAAGTGCTATCGGAGGTGCTTCACTTTGTTGACCATCCTTTTCCGTGGCTACCTTTGTGGCTGGCTGTAGCTTCATTGGGAAAAGCTGCATTCGTTTTCATATCCAGATCCTGTGGGGTCTCACCACTGCCCACTGCTTTCCACCAGCTTTACTTTCTTTTCCTTGTCTTGAAGACTTGATTAATTGGGAGTTGACAAATAACCAAATCACAAAGAAAACTGGGGGGGAAATTGCTCTTTTATGGACAAACTACTTACAACACAGCAAGTTTGTTGGTTAGCCACAAAACTGGCTCAATAAGGGGAAAACCAGCAGTAAAATGCAGTGAACATAACGGAACATAAAACAACTGCTAACAAATTTCTCCATTAACAGAAATCACTTATGCAAACAAAATAAAGACATTAAACATGACATTAACCAGCAATTAGGGCTCACGAGTGTGCAAATTAGCCCTTGTTAACTATGGTAGATTACAGTAGATTTCGAGTAATATCCATAAATGCTATGCTATGCAAAAGTCTGTATATTTTCAACACTTTTCCCCTGAAATAGGTTGCCAAGGTAAATAAGGATTTTTCTTAACGCAACCTTTATACTGTATATACCTATCAAAATAAAAAGCATGGAAACCATCGCTGAATCCACTTTAACCAAAGTTTTATTTTGACAAATGATTTGACAATAGTTGTACAATTAATAAGATAACAATTAAATCGCAATTCAGATCACAATGATACTATACTACTAAAAAGTCCAGAACCTCAAACTTTACCATGGATTGCTTTAGCTTTCCATCTTACCATTAACACCCACTCCAAAAAAAACAAAACAAAAAAAAAAACAAAGAAGGTAACTGGTACACAGTCGAGCCCCTCTAACACAAATCGACCGTAAGTCGTAATATCTGCAATGTTGTTAACTAAATGACATGGAAAGTGACAGTGGAACTGTAAAAAGATCTACTGACAAGCTGGGCGGGAATTCTGGGCAGCTTCTAATTTGAAGGAGATCTAAAGCCTTGGGTAGGAGTTGTTGAACAGTCAGGAGGAAATGGATGTGGTGGTGGGTGTGGAAAATGCATCACGCTGCTGAGGAAAAATAAGGTCACCAGGTAAATATAGGACGCTAACCTATAGAAGAAATTGAATACTCTTTTTTATATTACAACACTTTTAAACTTCTTTAGGGCTCCAATGCTGAGAGAATTGTTTCTTGTTTCTTATCTCGTCCAACGCATTTCATGGTAACGTTGACCCTGTGTTAACATACATATGACAAATAAAACTGAACTGAACTGAACTAAACTGAGATTCCGCTGTGGTCTTTAGCCCAACTTTTATTGCTCTATAATGTAGATAGTAAAGATACTTTTTTTATAGAAGGATTGTTGAATGCTTAAGTAAAGCCGTGCTGCCCTGGGGGTGCCCGATCTCGCCTGTTCTCGGAAGCTAAGCAGGGGCGGGCCTGGTTAGTACTTGGATGGGAGACATCCAGAGAAGACCGGGTGATGTACAAAGACCCAGCCACAAGCACACTCTGGTGTATGTCTGTGTGCCGGTCCCAAGCCCACATAAATGGGGAGGGTTGCGTCAGGAAGGGCATCCGACATAAAAACCCTAGTTGGGAATAGCCGAAATGGGAAGGAGGAGGAGGAGGGTTGTTGAATGCTTAAGGTAACTAATAGAATGCTGAACTAATAGAATGTAGAATGCTGTAAACAGGTAACTAATAATCAAAAGGATATGCACAAAGTAACCAAAGTAATATAAAAAAAAAAAACGTGGCCTTGATCTTGTGTTCCCTGAATTACATTATCCCTTTCTGATGCTAGCGTGGTGTCGTCCAATCAGAAATCCTTAAAAGCTGCAAATGGTCCAAGAGAATACTGCATGCCAAAACATAGCATGCACGCATGTCAAGGAAACCTACAGTACATGTACTGAGAACTGTTGCCTTATTCAAAGAAGGAAAATATCTCCCTGCATGCTGCTAAGGACCGAGGGCGAACAATGTAGCCATTGTGGTGTCATTCATGCTTTCTTGTCTCTTGCTCAATGCTTCAATACGCTTTTTTTTCTTTTTTAATACAGCAGCTTTTTGAAAGAGATTGTGCTATATAATTATAAAGGCTGAAACTGAAGGCATTGAAGGTTCAGGTGCCTGTTTTTGAAATGAAGGTTTATGAATGCCTTTGGTATTGAGGTTCTGTTTTCCTTATATTTTGTAATGATGTTTCTGTAAGAAAAAAAAAAATCCAACTGTAATTATAAAGTACAAGACATGACACACTGTATAATTAGTACGAAAAAAAAAAAATATTTGGGCTAATTAGTATACTTTGTTGCTATAAAACGCTTTTCATAAAACTTCAGGATGAGTTCAGGATGACCGGGCTTGGTAGTGTACTTGGAACAGGGAACAAAAACTGTAGTGCACTAAACTAATTTCTATTTGATCGTCTGATACGTCTGGGTCCTGTGGGTCTCTCCTGTGCATTAATCAAATTTCCCTTGGAGAGGAAGATATATAGCTGCGCAGGATGTGCTTCTGTGGGTTCAAACACAAATCCAATTCATGTAATACGAGTAAGACCTGTTTCAGCTCCAATATACAGTTGCAGGATTAGCCCTTCATAATACAACATGGCATTAAATAGACATTTGGTATAACTCGTCAAATAGTGACAAGCTGTTGAAATATGGCAGGCTAGAAAGAACAACTGCTTGTCTGTTTTGCACTTTTCTTTTCTTCTTCTTTCTCGGCTTGAAACAATAAAAGAATCCAGAACAGTAGAGCATGTAGTTTGAACCCTGCTAGTCGATTGCAATGCACAGAGACTCCCTCACTCCCTCATCTGTTCAGCAGAAGTTCTGCACCATCACATCTCTATGTCCTCTCCTCGTATAACACTCCGAAAGGTAATGAAGCAATACAGAGCAGCCATCCTGAGGCCATTTCAGAAGCACTGCTTGAAATAGAGAACGCTGTGAAATCATAGAAAAGACCCTTAGGAATAGATTATTTTCCAGTGCAATACCTGAATGCCCGACGTCTTCGATGAGTAATACTATCATCAAAGTATCACCGCTATCTCTAGCTCCAAATATTCTATAGGTGGCCTAATCCAGAAGATTAGAGACTGAGATTGAAATGTTGTTGCTTCTCTATATTAAAATATAAATTACAAATTATAAATACAAATAAACTAGCCAAATTGAAACCGCCACCGCAAACCTGACCAGGCAGTTACTGAGGATGAATAAATTAACACTGTAACTTATGTCCGTGTTAATTAACATGATCTTTGTTTGTAAAGCAAGCTTCAAACTTCATACTTTGGCCACGAGCTTCATATCTGACCCCTTGGCTGCATGAAAGTCTAGCATCAACCAGATTCCGTATGAACCTTTCTAGCAAGTTAGAAACACAAAGATAAAAAAAAAAAAGTACTCCTTCAATTTGTACCTCTAAAGAACACATCATCAGTTCATTCTGAATAATATATTCGTGCTAAATCTGCATGACGAATGAAACAAATTCTTAATACCTGACTTGGGTCATGAAATTCTTCTCCATACAAGATCCTTAAAATCATAGCTTATTACTGATTTTTTTTTTTTCCCTTCGTAAAAGCATATTAACTGGAATGGATTTTTGAACTACACTGAAGCTGTAGGATATGAGTAAGGAATGTAGTTATAGATCCATCAACAGATCCAGAGAGTTTAAAAGGTTAATTATGTTGGTATTACAATGCTTTTTGTCATACATGCCAGACAAGGAATTGTTTGAATTGTATACAGTAGCAGTTGATTTATATGAATCTGAAAGTCCCAACGTGCACGTTTTGTGCTAATTTTGTACTTTGTTTGCCGTAATACCTGCATAGTTCATGGTTCAACATGTTCTCCTGTTTGAAAATTAGTAACATTTTGAGCAACTTTTAGCTTTATACCACACATCATTGTGAGTCTTAGAACATATCCTGTCATATGCTCACCAGTGGCAGATTTAGTGCCATTGTGTCCAATGACAGTTTTTGCAGTGTCGGAATTTTTTTTTCATTAAAATCTCAGTATATTTCACCGATATACAGTATCACTCATCTAAAAGCAACCAATAAAAGGACAGTATAGGATGATGTAAAACTCATGTGATGGCTTTAGACATGGTAATGGTAATGGTAATGAAATGTGACATAGCAGAGAGAATGTCCCATTATATTGGATAGACAAAAAAATGTCCTTATTTCTAAATGTTCACTTTAAAGGCTGGACATTGCAATTTGTCTTCTTTTACAGAAGACCCCACTTCTTCACCTTTTAAAATGTGTTTTTCACAACTTTGTTCTAGGTACAATTCTGCCACTACTGTATTAAAACTAAAAAAAAACTTTTTTCTGTTTGTCACTGCATTTTCTGCCCTAGTCCTGATTGTCCTGATTGATGATGTAGTTGGCAGCAATAATAATAATTTTCTTTAATGACTGGTCTACTGGCTGAGGATCTCCATCATAGCTTCTGACTTGGAGGACATGGAGAGTGTTCAATGAAGATTTTATCGGGGTCCTCACATACAGTGTGAACAATGAGAATTTTAAGCACTAATTTTTAAACTGGCTTAGGGTTCCACGTTTGCTTCCAATAAAAGAACAAACTGACAAGTTCAGTGTAGTTCAAGTTCAAATAGTTTTTTTATTTGTCATATTATCTATACATGGCAGTGCAGCAATACGAAACTTCATTCTCCAGAACAAAACGGTATAATACAGAAATACAAAAAGAGTACAAGGCTATTCAGGGATTCAGATACAGAGGCTTTACCTAGGGCTATGCAATACACGTGATCTTATACAACAGCAGCATGGTAAAATAGAGAGTTCTTTAAGTGCTTTAAGTCCTTGTAGGTTGACTTGAGTCTGCTTGCTGTTGTAGTTGCACAAAAAAGATGATCTGTGGGAAACAAAACTAGAAGACACTGTGTCACACATATTTAACACATAAGACACATTTAACACCGTTGGAGTAGCCGCTGCAGGTGAATGCGCCACCAACATCTTGAGGATACCTTGTCTGACTGGTGCTGATAGACTCTTTAAACCACTACAGACACCGTCTGTAGTGGAGTGCTTGGCTTAAAATTACTAACTGTAGACCCTGGCCACCAATTCACACACTAATCAGACTCTAATCACCACTTGTCAGATGAAACTAGTGACCAATTGACTAGATAACACCTAGAAACAAAAAGAACACCTATAACAACAGACTACACAATGCAATGGAACTGGCTAGGTTCCCTGTAAGTTATTAAGCAGCCACAACCTAAATGCAATACTAACAAGCAACAAAAGCCTAGATTCACAGCAGATAATTAAGAACAAGCAAAAGCTTACCAGATAATGCAGTTCCGAGTCCTACAAGTTCAGTGAGAGTGAAAGTGGAATATGAATATGTACAGTATATGAGTACGGAGTAAAGTACAGTGAGCACTGTGACTTATGTACAGAATATGTACAGTATATGAGTACGGAGTAAAGTACAGTGAGCACTGTGCCATGCATTTGTATGGCATACCTTACATGAGTTCTGACTTGGGGCTTGGATGCAGAGCCATGTGAAGGGCACGCAAAGAAGATTGTTACTGCATCACTGTCCATGGTGCTGAAACATCTACAGGCTTTGAAGGACTTTGGAAAGAAGATTAATTATTCATTTCAAGGATGACTTTGTATGTTTCTCTCGCTTTGAATAACTGCATGATTGAATACATGCTTCTGTGAGTAATAACCTATTTAATGAGTACTGATGAATTCTCTGTGATTCACTTGACCTAGAAAAACATTATCAGCTTCTTTAGCTGTGATCTCAGTCACAGGTTCTGTCTTTGTATGTAACAGAGAGAGAGAGAGAGAGAGAGAGAGAGAGAGAGAGAGAGAGAGAGAGAGAGCATGAATGTTCTGATCTTATGGAAGAGGCAACTGGTCACCATGGTAACCTCACTACCTTAAGCCCAGCATCAGTACTGTGTGGAGCCAAAGTACAAAAGAACAAACAGGAGACATTCTCTTATTAACAGATGAATCAATCTTGCCATTTAATGTTTCTAACTACAAAGTCTGTACAGTAAAGTAGTCCATATCTGTACCGATTCCTTTTTCAAAGTGTTTTGGGAGGAGCAGTTGCTGTACACCTAGGCTGCCCTTTATCATAGAGCTCCTCACATTACACAACAGGAAGAACTTTGTTTACACCAGCTCTTCTGGTGACCTTAATAACTGACGGTTCCAGCTTCCTTATTAATTGACTAATTTGCCCAATAAATATGTGAGATATTTGTAATATATATAATATATGTAATTGCCATGCTGTGGCTTTTTTTTATATATATATAAGTTGTCACGAGGTAGCATTTAGAGTGAGAAAACCAAAACTGGCAAAGATCACGTGTCAGATTGATAAGCCTGTGCTTTGTTTTGCTGCTAAGCTGGATTTTTCAGCAGTATAGTCTTTTGACAGAAAGAAAAATGTAATTATAGTCATATTTCAGTTATTTGGGTGTTGTTAGCTTTCGATTTAATTCTTGACAAGCCACAGCAATTTTAACCAACTGCAAGTGGTCTGAGTGCATTTAGTCTGCTTTTTAACAAGTACATTTATTAATTAAATTCAAATCAGTAATTTATTGCCATATCAAGCTTTAGCAGAGGATTGGAATTTGTTTCAGTGCACAATACAACGGCAAACATATAATCACCTAGTACACACAAGAACCATATAATCAGCAATCATATAAACACACAGTACAAAAAGATCCAAGTAATCACATAAGACATGACCACAAAAAAATATACACTGTTACAATCAAAATGCAGTATATACAAAATAGTGCAACTTTATGGCATATGTCCTTAATGTGCCAGATTAAAGTGAACATGCTTGATTAACCAGTGAAGCACTTACGATGCAGATTGTTTCAGGGTTTTTGTAGAAGCGAGAAGTTCTGACCTTAATATTGAGTTTTCTGAACAAAAGGGAGAATGAAGAGGGTTTGAGTGTGAGAACACCTTTAAACTTTTAAAGCCCTTCTGCTGAATACAGACATGTTATAGTGCAGATATGTTAAGTGTCTTTGGTAAACTTTCTTCAGAATGTTACTGATATTGTCTTTCCATTTTAGGGAGGAGGTGATTGTAGTTTCAAGGAATTTAAAATGATCTAATGTGTACTGTACTGAAATATTCTGGCTATTTATTTCAACCATAACACCATAGAATTTATGTGCTTAAAGATGAGACAGAATACTGTAGCTGGCTCTGTTTAGGCGGACAACCTACAGTAGCTCACTTTCCAAGACAATTTTTAAAGCCAGGAGAAATATCCTTCAGCAAGACATGTATATGAATAATATTTTTATTAAGTATTTCTTTCCCTGTTTCATATTCCTGACCCTAGTTGGGAAGTAAGGTAAGGTAATCTTCACTATCTATTAGCAGAAATGCAGAACTGCATATATTCTATAATATACTTAGGGAATTCATATGGTTTCATAAGTGTGTGATTACAGTACCTGTAAGTACCAATCATTGTGCTTTCATAAGCTTAGAATAAGCCCTTTATGTTTATATATGAGTCCAGATCCACCTCTGTGGAGCTACCATGTTGCACCTCTACAGTATCCCAAAGTGGACAAACCTCTCAGGGAACTTTTGCGTTTTTACAAGTGGCAGCATGAATCTGGAATGAAGAACTGGTAGGATAACAAAGCAGATCTAAGGAAGCCAAGGAATAAAAAGAAGAGAAATCAGTGTTTGCTGATGCAGGCTAGCAAATTTGAGAACCCAAAGTTTGAAAAATAGAGGATCATACTTGCTATTTAGCATGGAAAAAGCAAGAGAGTGTGAGTGTGAATACTTGGAAGTATGCTTTGCACTCCTGATGGTCAACATACGTTCTGGAAGACATGTTTGGAAAGGGATGGATAAGGGAGGGGCACAAGTCCTACATAGTGGGATTAACAGGAATTCAAGTGAAACATGGCGAAAGTTTTAACAGGTTCAGTGAATATGGATTCTTTGGGATTTATTTTCTCTTCACTGAGCAACAATAAACAAATTATTTGGCCAAATTATCGTGTCCGAAATGTCATTTACTCTATATTCATTTCTTATTTATAAAACTGCAAATGTAATATCACATGTGCAATATTGTCCCTGTTGGTGATGAATTAAGGGGCTCTTGTGCCTGTGGCCGAATCACAGCCATCTTGATATGCAATATAACAGCACTCTTGATTGTGTGATATTGCTTTTAAAAAAAAAAAAAAAAAAAAAAAAAAAACAGTCGCAATTGAGAGGATGCATGTTCCAGAAGTTCAGTAAGGTCTTCCAGAGCTACACCCATTTTCAGCTTTTTAATGCTCTATTAACAACATGAAACTGAAAAGGCAGTAGTGGAAACTCGATTTTAAAATATCGAGTGGTGTGGGTAGAATGAGATCTAGAATCTACAAAGAACTCAATTCGTATGCTCTTTTTTACTGATCGTGCACAGCATGCTTCTGCAAAGTTGGAGGCCATGAGAGGTCGTGTTGCTGTTCGTGCCGTCCTCTTGGTAGCGCCCATATAATGACATTGCACTGCGCGCTTAGATGTGCGCGCATCCAGAGCGCACACCGCGAGCAGCAGACGCGCGCAAATGACAGTGAATTAATCACTGCTTGTGGGGAAATGACTTATTATTTTTGCGGGGTATACGTTATAAAGAAACGCTATTTGGAACTTCTGTGATAGCTACGCGTGAATGAACGCGAGCGCACTTGCATTGCACCACGGGCGCGCGCTTCGGGGATCTCCACAGCCTAGACAAATAGGGATTTTTCTCACCGTGTGCAGGAAAAAAAACAAAAAAAAAAAAAAACCATGAACATATATAATCAAAGTGGAGGAGGTGGTGTGTCGGAGAGCCGTGCAGACGTGGAGACACCGGCGAAGTTGCTGTTCGGCATCGGTACGGACAACCTGGTGACGCTGCTGGTGTTCGGGCTGATCTTCGCGCTCGGTGTGGTGGGAAATTCGCTGGTGATCGCCGTCCTGGTGCGGCGCAGGGTGGGTCAGCGCCGCGGCACCACTAACATCTTCATCTTTAACCTGGGCGTAGCTGACCTGTCCTACCTGCTTTTCTGCGTGCCCTTCCAGTCCACCGTGTACATGCTTCCCACGTGGGTGCTCGGCGCCTTCATCTGCAAGTTTGTGCACTACTTCTTCACCGTGTCCATGCTGGTCAGCGTGTTCACACTGTCCGCGATGTCCGTGGACCGCTACGTGGCCATCGTGCACAGCCGGAGATCCTCGTCCATCCGCGTGGCGCGACACGCTCTGCTCGGGGTGTTGGGCATCTGGGCGCTCTCGCTGGCTATGGCCGCGCCCGTCGCTTACCACCAGCGCATCGTGGAGACCAGTGATAACAGCACATACTGCTGGGAAGTGTGGTCTGATCCCAAGAGCAGAAAAGTCTACGTGGTGTGCACGTTTGTCTTTGGCTACCTGTTGCCCTTGATCCTTATTTCTTTCTGCTACGCAAAGGTAATTATTCTGCATGACATGGAAACGTTGCAACAGTTTCAAGATGCACTTGATCACACAATAGTAGTTTATAGAATGCAATTATTATATTAGATACCGGTTAGGTGTTCCTAATACTGCGCCACCTATACAAAAAAAAAAAAAAAAAAAAAAAAAAATTAATTGTATATTTACTTGTCACAGTCGTGGTACCCTCTAGGTTACATATTCTGTACCTGTTGTATTCATTTAATTAATTGATTTATTTATCTATCTGTCTGTCTGTTTGTTTGTTTGTTTGTTTGTTTGTTTGTTTAACATAGAATGTAGTGCACCTTTAAAACTGGTTTAATGTGCACCATTGCACCTTAAGCACCATTGATGTATTTTAAATTAATACAGAAATGATTTAAAAGGTACATATTTCAGATTTCCATGTAAAAGATGTACACTAAAAGTTCAATAGATGTACCAACTCTGTGACAAGGAAAGATACAGGAAGAGTGTCCTTTTGAGAGTGCTGAGAGTGCTAGTGAATGTGCTTAGATAGAAATCATACATTTCACTTGTGATCATGTTAATCCACATGAGGGTGAGTAATAAGTGGGGTGGGGGGAAAAAAGAAGGCAAATTTCACATTGTGATATCCTGGATTTGGAAAAATAAATAAATAAATAAAAATGACCCTGATATTACGTGAAGGGTATGTGATCACGGGTGGGAAATAAAACAACATTCACACGACCTACATGCAGTATGAAGAATAAACATTTGAAAATGAATGAATCATGAAAAAAAAAAAAATTGCAGGTGGCCAGGTAATACCACATTCAGTATATGCGCAAAGTCTGCATAACACTTGGAGGGATTCAAACCCACACGTGTAAAATGCAAATGTGAATCATGTGATTTTCTGTAAGGTCTTTTACACACGCATGTAACTTATGTGCTGCAATCAACATGCTGCTGTTTAATTCTGTGGCAGGGACTTGAGAGAAAGCTACTTTCGAGACTGACATGACATGACATGACAGATGATTATTGCTAATTAATTATTAATTAGACCGTGAATTATCTGGTATTCATTGATATGCATACAGGTATTGAATCATTTAAACAAAAATCTACGAAACACATCTAAGAAGTCAGAGGCATCGAAAAAGAAGGTAAGATCAAATGTATAGATTTCATCTTGTTTCTCTCAGCTTTATTATATACAATAAAAGCTACGAATTGTTTTTGATGATATAACATTAAATAAGTGAATTTAGCCTAGCATAATACCATCCATGGTAAATTAAAATATTTCAGCAAGTAGCATATATGTTTTCTCTCCTCATTTTCCACTTGTGGTTGTAATCAGACAGCACAGACCGTTCTTGTGGTGGTGGTAGTCTTCTGTCTGTCCTGGTTGCCCCACCACGTGGTGCATCTCTGGGTGGAGTTTGGGTCGTTCCCCCTGAACCAGGCATCCTTCCTTTTCCGTGTGGCGGCTCACTGTCTGGCCTACAGCAACTCCTCCGTCAACCCCATCATCTACGCCTTCCTCTCTGAGAACTTCAGGCAAGCCTACAGGCAGGTGTTCCAATGCCAAGTGGCCAGTGAATGCCCAACACAGGATGCTCGAGAAACAAGAAAAAAGATGGAGAAAGTTCCACCCACTAACTGCACCATGCTTTAATTTCCTACACCGCTTGACTTGACTTTGTTTTGCTCTTGTTTAGCGTCGGAGATTGCTACAGGTTCAAGTAGTAGATGTAGTCTTTTTTGTGTCCTGTAATCAAGCATGCTATCACATTTAAAGCAGCGTTGTCATTTTTTATGGTCAATAATAGAACCCAATATGAATTTTGCAGGGAGACTATACTATACTGTATTATGTTAATAAGTGCTGTGAATGACTTGAATGTGGTTTTATTTTTTCTAATTCTGTTTCTGGACTGTCTGAATTTCAAATTGATGTTTTGAGATTTATTTTTTGACTCGGGTCAGTACACTTCAGCTTGCTTGATGGGTAATTAGCCTGTACAGATCATTGTTTTAATAGCTTCAATAGCATTGCTTAAATTACACTCCTACATTCTACCACATTTATTCCTGATCCCAAGAGGAAGAAGAAAAAATGGACCAGAAAGCATGCATGAGCCTGAACCAGGAGCATCATCATCCAAACAAGAAGCTGGAATGGACAAAGAGGCCATACTATTAGAAGTCTGGAAATATACAAAACAAGGAATAAAATTAAGCATTTCTCTTTTTTATTATTATTATTATTATAGTAAAATTACATAGCAAATCTCAAAGTATTTAAATGATATAAATTTATTTGCCAGGCTTGACAGAATTGAGAATCATAAATTGAATGATTTGGTAATTCGATGAATGTTACATAGGCACAGGGGAAGAAAAAAAAAAACAGAGGAAGGGCAACCTTATGACCTTAGATGATTCAATGCTCGTACGCATACACAGACACAGTGACGCACATGCAGATTTCTTTCGGACTGGTTTAAACAAGCTCTACCAGCCTGAAATTGCACTTCAACGAAACAGGTTGGTGTTTCTTTCTTATATACTGTTTCAATCTAATCATTTTATTCTTCTCTCTGCATAAGGGAATTATTTCACTAAGACTATCTAAGCATATTTTCAATAACAATATTGTTGGGGATTAAGTAAGCGCTAGCTGATTAGGTTAGTTTGCCGATCTTGATTAGTTTGTACTTGAGACGGTTGATTAAAATAATAATGCTTGTCATGTATTCTCATTGTTAGACATCATGTTGTGACTTATCAAAACATTTATGTTGCTTTTAATCATTTCCACAGGCCCTGTTCCCTGTGTGTGTGTGTGTGTGTGTGTGTGTGTGTGTGTGTGTGTGTGTGTGTGTGTGTGTGTGTGTGTGTGTGTGT